>OZ018318.1:47513219-47878219 GCA_963969495.1 Ceratothoa steindachneri
GCTGCCGAGTTCTTTGTCTATCAAGGCCCGTCTTTGTCGCGCTTGCCCGTTGGGTGATACCGTCGTCCGACAGAGCCAAACATAGGAATCTTATATCGCCCATGTCTGCTTGGTCCGCCGTTGGGGTCTTGCTGTTGGTTGCGTTTAGTCTGGAACCTCATCCACAACCTTACCGCCTTGGGTGACCCTGTTGGAGTTTGAGATTGCCGACGGTCTCACTCTTGTAATGATTGGAACACTCAAGCCTTTTTTTCAAACGAGTGTTGGTGTTTTCTATCTTCTTAGTGAGAATTTTATGTTCTTAATATTGATAATATATAGACTGATAATAAATTATAGTCGATTTCTTTTCAATCAAAATTCTGCTCACAAATAGTTCTGTAAGAAATCTTGGAAAAATTGTTGTCACTGCAGAAGAGCCAGTTCCAATAGAAGCTAGATTTGCTGGACGTCGGAAATATAATCGAGGACGAATGTTGCAGGGAGATCAAGATCAGATTCAACCGACAGTGAGGCCGAAGTGCAAAATAACCGAAACTATGGAAGAAGCATTTACGGTTCAGGAGATGACTGCAGATATTTTTTTATGTAAAGAAGTTTTGGAAAATTCAGTCATTCACTCGGATCAATGGCGCGTACTCAGACTTAAATCGTTTGAATTACATTCACCAAACAGTTAGTCACAAGTAAATTATGTGGATCCAGCTACTAGATCTCATACTCAGGCTATTGAAAGAACATGGTTAGGTTCCAAAATTCGAATACCTAAAAAAATGAGAAGCGTCAATGCAAAGGCCTTTCAATCCCATTTTGATCTAATGAACTTTTTCTTGCTCTTTTTATCTGATATTTATTCCATTAATCCATAAATAAATCATTTCATTTTTTTGTGATATTTTATTTACCTAAAGTATACTAATCACATTTAAAAAAATTTTGAGATCGCATAGCAAATTAAAATCTAACCTCTTGAGATCACACCACCACTGAGATCATTTTGTTATCAAAATGATAAAGAACGCACAATCGTTCTAAAATCTAAATTCTAAGCAATTATTACGTATCTACTCTTTTCAATCAAGTTTAGTCATAAAAAAAATTGCATAGCACATCACTAAAATCATTACATTTGTTAAATAGAAGCCTATTAGCAATTAAAATACCCACAAAAAAATTAATAATTCATTTAAATGAAAAAAATATTGGTGCCAACTCGCACCAAAATATAAACGTCAGAAAGTAGAGAGCAGACTAATGCGTTGTGCAATCTGGAAGGAGATTACATCAAGTATTGTACAGTAGTGGTTATTCTCTCGGATCCAATGTACTCCCTGAAAAGTACAAATGTACCACTGGGGGTACATGTACCCTAGATTGGGACCTCCTTCCCTAGTTTATGAAAAAATACAAAAATCCTTGTATAGAACTGTGCGCTTTGCATTTCCAGCGACAGGGTGTTTGGCTGTTATGCGCATGCTCAAATATCCGAGATAGGAAGTTGCACGCTAGAGAGAGAGAGAGAGAGAGAGAGAGAGAGAGAGAGAGAGAGAGAGAGAGAGAGAGAGAGAGAGAGAGAGAGAGAGAGAGAGAGAGAGAGAGAGAGAGAGAGAGAGAAAGAGAGAGAGAGAGAGAAAGAGAGAGAGAAAGAGTATTGTGGCTCACGCAGTGCCACCTCTGGTGTGCTGGTGGAAGGTAGGTTTTCTTTTTGACTCCAAGTGTGTTGTGCTTAAAAACGTGTTTATATTCTTAAATATGATAAAGTATAGAATTTAATTAATATTTTTAGTCGCGTACGACTCTACATCTCACTATGTCGGTCGGTCGGTCCTCGTTTTGCTTTTTGTTCTTTCTGTAATAACATTGTAACTATTCAGCCGATTCTAACGAAATTTTAAACCTTTATGTTGTTTTACATTCTCTTTAGAATTTTATAATTGCCAAAGTGCTCCCAAGGTGAGCCAGGGAATTATTTTGTTTTGGTTATAATATCATAACTATTTGGACCATTCTAAAGAAATTTGAGCCCCCTCATGTTGTTTTATATTCTCTTTCGAATAATATAATTGCTAAAGTCATCCCAAGGTTAGCCCGGGAATGATTTTGTTTTGGCAATAACATCATAACTATTCGGCTGATTTTAACAAAATCTTAGACCTTTATGTTGTTTTACATTCTCTTTCGAATGATAGAATTGCCAAGGTTCTCCCAAGGTTAGTCCTGGAAATATTAAAAGTTTTGTAAGTCGTAAAGTTATAAATCAGAATAAGTGAGAGTACGCGACTTTTTGATCAGCAAACCTTATTTTTTGATTCTTTTATTTTATGAATTCTGAAAGACTAAATGCCCCCTCAGTGCCTTCAATGGAGAAAAAAATCCAGAGTAGTCATGCAGAGATCAAAGAGAAAATAATTAATCTTTTCGCGCAAATTAAAACGAAAAGAATTGATTTCGTTTTTAAATAAATGAATCAAGCTTGAACTGTAACAATTTAGGATATTGGTAAATAAAAAATGTTTAATTTTGTTCTGTTTTGGATTTTATCAAGTTTATCTCTAAATTTTTTTTTATATGTTTATTTCCTTTTACACAATATTAAAACAATGCTAAAAAAATTCTGATGCAGCACTCCTACTAATGTTAGTTACGAGTAGTCAAAATAATTTATAAAGTTACCGAACAACAAAAACCAAGAATCACCATAATTTAAATATTTTCTTATTTGTTATTCACTTATAATGTTTTTACTATTCGTCCTCGAGACTGTAACCACAACATATGAATATTCGAGTAATTTTGTAACCGAATAATTAAACAATATCACCACATAACTTTATATAAAAGCTAAGCGAAACCTTAACCTTCCTTCTCTGAAGATGTGATAAGTTTGAATCACGAAGCGTCGGTATATAATGAACAAATTTATATTAAAACCATCATGTATGTTTTTATCAAACATTATAATAAAAAATGAATCGAAATTCTTTCACCAACTGGAGGAAAAAATGTTTAAAATTCACTAAAATAAAATCCTAGGAAAAAATCCCTCGAATTAATTATTATTTATCTTTTTTTAAGGGTCCCTTTTAATTTGAAGAGAAATACCTAGTGTTCGTATATCCTCAAATATGCTTTTGAATTTTCTCTACACCTAATAAGAGTTCAGAACAGCAAACTACCCATTTAAGCTGATATGAAGTATATTATTTTATTATTATAGTCAGACCTTGAGAAATCAGGTCCTTATTCGCTCGCTGGTTTTTGTAGTGACCACACCTCCGTGTTTTTTCATTCACCACATCTTACATCTTAAGCCAAGTACTCTTGCAAGAGACGCAGATTGATGTTTAGAGAATTTGGATCAACCGACATCTGCCGTTTGGAAGAGACAGAGCGAGCAAGATCCGGCATCATCGCGGGATTCCGAGGTTCCTGATTCAGCGCTACCGTGGATCACGCTAATCGAACGTCATAGGTCATCCCTCAACATACCACAGGGGCAGACAACTTCGGGTACCCCTCAGGCGTTTAGAGCCTACTCCACACACGTTATGCAGCAAACAAAACCACCACACTTTCCTTCGCCATCGATCTCCGTCGTGGAACAGGTGAGACCAACACAGAAGGCCCCGAGGGGTGATAATTGTCTCCGATGTGTAGCCATTTTAACTAAAATAACTACAACCTACGATTGAAACCCCGTCCAGGCCACCGCAAAGCCCTGAGCCTTTGGTCCAATCGGCACCAGATTAAGCTCAAGACCTCACCAGATGGTCGGCTGTAGTGATCTGACTTTGCAAATAAACAACCACGCCTTCGAGAGACGCGACAGAAAGATCTCTCTACTGGGTCAGTGGAGTTTTAAGTCCAGCTGGAAGACACGACTTTCCAACGCTTGCACCTCTATTATTGTGTCCTACATTATGGATGGGGCCCAGCTTGTCGTAACGCCGAAGAGAGGGCCACACATTCCTCCAACATCTAGTTATCGGAGTGCTCCATTTAGACGCAAACTGGATGGCCAACACGCGCTGAACCACAGGTTATGTTCGCACATCGGCTCACCATGGATTGAGGCAGCAAAACGCCTTATGTGGGATGGTATAAACCTCGTGGGAAGATTCTGCGAAAACTCGAAAGTAGTGATTCTTCCGCGACCAGGGGTTTTCAACAACGCCAGAAAGGTGAACTCCAAAGAAAAGAGCAGCCAAGACCCCTGGAAATTACAAAAAGAAAATCACACGACATAAGATATCGATACAAGGGTTAAAAACCTTAGTGATTCAAATTACAGGGCTAGAGTATCAATTTCGAGAGACATATGTGATTTAAATAACTTCGACCGAAAGTTAAGCCTCTCGGTGAGTTTTTCCAGTCATAGCAAGTGTGAAATTATTCTGGAGCCGAGGGCATATGCGCAAAGACGCTTCCTGATTTTAGGATGTTGGAGGTTTAGCGCCGCTCGCCAATTACAAGGGAAGAACCACATATGCATTTAACACTGTTCTTCGAGGCTGCGGTAGCCGAACTTAGCGGACTCCACATATAAGAACCAAGAATAGTTTCGCCTTCCATGAAGGTGATTCCGCTACCGGGTCTAGATGTCTCTACAGTGCTCTAGGGAAATAGTCCGGGAGGTCCGGCGCTTACTACAACGTCGAACTCAACAATAAAAGAAATAGTGAGTTGACCACCAGACATCATGGACCCAAACAGAAGTAGAGGGAGGTAACGACGTACACGACAGACAAGATGGAGACAACAACGACAACAATGGCAATAACGGCCATTGGGGTGATGGATTTGGCGGCAACAATCAGGGCGGTCGAGGAAACCCATCAGGCAATAATGGGGGAGGGGAGGACAGGTTTAGCCACCTTATAGACCCCCTGCAGCCCAATATCACAAAAATCCTATCACTACTTACAAGCGAATGCTACCAGCGATCCAGAAGTTGTGTAAGTCGATTATTGAAGAATCTGAAAACATTACTAGGGCCTATCGTGCCTTCGGAGTTTCGAAACAAGTCGATGTGACCTGTCTATGACATGTCGGTCACATCTCCGCACTATAAACCTCCGACCTTCAAGCTCCTAAACATCGGAAAAGTCCTGCGCGCAACAAAGCCAGGAGACGTAGCATTAAAAATTACCTCATAAATGGCCTTCATCACTTGCTTCTATACTACCCAAACGCTCGTCATCGCTTTGGAATCAAGATCGGATCTGAGACATGGATGTTCAAGCGTCTTCCTATCGTCTATTATGGGTGTCCTTGTTCATGCAGTACTGACTCGAGTCTATAGAAAACTTTTAGGCACGCTAGCATGTGGTTCAGTCATTCACCTACCTGGACAACATATTACTGCTAGATGGCGTCGACGAAATCCTGAACACATTAAAAGATTTCTTGGAAAGTAACCTCCACATAAACATTGAGAAATCCCATCTCGCGCCAGTCACGAAGATGGAATACATGGGAGTAAAAATCAATTTAAAGAACTATAATGTCTGCTTTACCACTCCAATGGTCTGGAAAAAGAGAAGGGCCTTAGACTATTGTGACCATCCTGCCCTTGTTTAGAAATTCTGGCAGCGTGCGGGGGTGCTGCTAAACTTAAGCGTTGTTATACTCGACTTGCCATTCATGTGGGTATAATTGTGCAATGTGTAACAGTAGACTTTTCTCCCTCCATCCGCTGATCGACTCACAAGGGAGATCTTGGTTGGCACCTAAATCTACGCCTTTGAAAGTACGAGGGTCAGTCAATAAGTTTTGCGAATCGGTAGGGCAAATCAGAGGAAGGGGGATGGCTGTTTATGGGGGTGTTAGGACAAGTTATGAAAAGTAAGGACCTGAAGCCGCACGCTCCTGCCTTGGCTATTTAAGAAGCAGTAACTGATCGCAGATCGTCAGTCACAAATTTTTCCACAATGGAGAAGGTTGAGCACCGCGTAGTGATCAAATTTTTGACCAAGAAAGGCAAGAATGCAAAAGACATCTATTAACGCATGGTTGCAGTATAGACCGACACCACCCCTTCCTATGCAACCATTGGTCGCTGGAATAGGGAGTTCCGCCATGGTCGTGAGTCCATTGAAGATGCTTTCCATCCAGGAAGCCCGTCAGACGTAACCAACGAGGACAATGTGGCCCGTGTGGAGAGGATGATCCTCGAAAATCGACGAGTGAAGGTCGAAAAAATCGAACGAGAACTTGGAATATCACATGGAAGTGTTATGAACATCATCCACGACAATTTGGTCATGACCAAGGTCTCTGCCCGTTGGGTCCCTAGAAACCTCACGCCCCATGATCGACTTCAACGTCGTCAAAGTTCGGAGGAGCTGCTGCTCTTGTACAACCAAGACCAGGCGGGATTCGAGTCACGCATAGTGACAGGTGATGAAACGTGGGTCCAGCACTGGGATCCCGAGACCAAACTCGAAAGCATGGCCTGAAAGCACAGGGGCTCTTCGACCCCCATCAAGTTCTGGACCGAACCCTCAGCCAGGAAGATCATGGCCACCATCTTCTGGGATTCTGAGGGAGTGTTGATGGTGGACTATGCGCCTCGTGGAAGGACCATCACAGGCCAATATTACGCCGAGGAACTGGCTGGGTTGAAGAAGTGCATCCGTCAGAAGCAGTGTGGTAAGTAGACACGCGGTGGCCTGCTCCTCCACGACGATGCCCCTGTCAACAAGGCCAGAGTTGCACAAGCTGCCCTGCGCGAGTGCGGATTCGAGAAGCTCACCCCCCCTCCCTACAGTCCAGATCTGGCCCCTAGCGACTACTTTTTATTCCCCAGCTGAAGGCTGCACTGCGTAGACGCCGGTTTGGGGACGATGAAGATGTCCAGCTCGCCGTCCAGGAGTGGATTGAACAGCAGTCTGGAGATTTCTGGTTTTCGAGAAATTCGAAGCCTCAAGGATAGGTGGCGCAAGTGCATTGAATTTGAGGGTAGTTATATTGAAAAAAAAAACTTTTCCTCATATCTAGTTTCCTTATATCCAGATTGCAAAACTTATTGACCACCCCTCGTAGCATCCGAAGCTAGCCTAAACGTTATGGCTTTCACAACGGGCCATCACACTTTGGCCATACCTACTTTCTACACCAATTTGCCCAACTACGTTTTTCACCTAGAAAGTCTAATTCTTATGTTATAAATAGATCTCTTCCCTAATGCCCGCATCTTTTTGGATTGCATATCAGCATTGCAAATTACAGACGGGGAAAAATACCACCTGCTATCTTGCACCAGCTCACTGGACCTACCTTGCGTTTCAAAACTATTTTAAAGGTCAGAAGTCTTTCGACTGATTTAAGATCAGTTCCGTAGGCCGAATTCACTAATGTAATCCATTTGTTAATCAGGTCATTCTATGAGATATGCGAGAAAAGAAAAAGTTATATCTTGATTGATGTTGGTAAACCGGTGTTCTCTTGCTTAAGATTTTCGTCATAAATTATCACGGATGTCATTAAAATAATCTTTTCCTATTTTCATATCTAGATTAATACAGGAATGAATAGGAAGTGTAAGAGCAATCCTAAAAAGTTCTATTACATCTAAGAATATTATGGATGGTAAAAGAACTGAAAATCCATGAACCGGTTCTAGAACCGCTTTAATATTGAAGAAATGGGTAGAAGTGTTTATTAAAGTTCCAAAACATCACTTTTTCTTCTATATTGAATACATGACGTCTGTCTTCAGTCGGAACCCGTCCCTCCAGATCCATCTATGAGAAAAAGTTAAATAAGTGTTTTATAGGCCTACTTATTTTCTCTTTATGGTTCTCTGAATCTTCTAAGTCTTTATACTTCAAATTGAATTTAATTATTCAATTAACCTTGAAATTAAAAACAAAAGTCCGTCTTGACAAAGGACTAACTCGAACACAGGTCTTCACCAACAATAGGCAGAAGTCTTAAGTGTTGGCCACTGAGCTTTTGGGACCTCGGAAATTTAGGAAACTATGTAAATACAGCGCCGTAAAGTTTTTATTCGCATATCATTATAACTGAAATAGGAAGGAATAAATAGAAAAAGTCATATATGGCCTAAACAATCAACAAGAATTCAAAAATACCAAAATTTCCAAAACATGCAGCATCAGCAACATATAACAGATAACCAGATGAAGCTCATTAAAATTAAAGCAACACTAAACTGGTACTAGAAGCTCAATAGCGTGTCAAGAGTCATTTGGCAGTGATGAGATCATTTATTTTCCGAGACAGGCTCTCCACGAGGGTACGACACCTGAGGGGTTTGATGCAGGCTCAATTCTTGGTGATGACTGCTTTCAGTTGTTCATTGGAGGTGGGCTGAAGTTGAATTATGGCCTGTTTCTAGTCTTACCAGATGTTTTCCGGTGGATTCATATCCGGAGACTGAAGTGACCAGTCTATCGCCATGATATTGGTGTCCCGGAACTATTGAATGTTAGACGCAGAGTTGTGATAAAGAGGCATTTTTTTGCTGTAAAATCACATTACGGCTATTTGTTAAGATGTCTCGGGCCGAGGGCAGCATGTAATTTCTCAGCACGACTTGTTACGTCTCTGAATTTTTTCTGCCATCACAAAGGATGAAACGACTCACCCCTGAACTTGACATGCAGCCCTATTCCACTAGGGAACGATGACCTTGCTTAATTTTGCTACTATACAATCTTGATCACATTGCTCCCCTAGCCTCATGCGGATTCTAACGTTGCATGGGCTCGAGAACAACTGGGACGTGGAATCGTCCCCACTGACGCATGGGGTGAGCAATTGCCCAAGCCAGTCGACGTTCCTTCTTCCGAAGGTTGATCAGAGACTTCTGGCAGTAGTTTGCCACAGATAGTTCTGACAGATGCATTACCTACCGTCTTCTGTCAAGTCATGTTGCAGGTGGACTGCATTTTTCTTGTGATCCCGAAGGTTCATGTCACGCAGATACCTGTCATCACGTTGTCTACTGACCCCGAGTCGTTCAGAAGGAGATAGGTCTTGGATTTTACAACTTTCTTGGATCCTCTTCAGCACTTCGAGAATACCCGAATGTGATCCGCTGACCCTTCCGGTGATTTTTCGACACCTAAGAACCTCCTTGTATTCAATGCATATCAGACTTCTCTTCTCCGCGGAATAGTGGCGTCTTTTCACCATCATCATATCCTTATCAGATCCTGTTGACATGAAATATATTATTAATCAACAAATATGATGTGTTATATAAAGACATTTGGACTGTAAATACCACATACTGATGCCAGGATTTCATACATTCCAATAGTATCTCCATTTTGTATATATAAAAAAATTCCTAAAGGGATTTTTACTTTTGTTTTGCTTTCCAGATGTATGTGACACATATATGCAAACCTAAATCAACATATTCATATACATATCCAAGGAATAAAAAAAGGTCTCGGTCTCTGAAAACTTTTGGATGCAACTGTAATTTTATATTTAATTATGATAGGGTATATATAACTAGATATTAAAGGCAGCAATGAATTTAGGGTAGATTGATAAGGTAAACAATCGTAAACAAATTATGCAAATTCACAAAAAATAAAATAAAAGTGTACCGTCGATTTTTTCCATCTTTTTTTGACCATTTATTTAAACGAGTTAAAGGTGTACAATACCCGAATTCGACTCTATATATTGAATAAATAAAAATTTTGAAAAAATAATAAAACTTCAAAAATATTTTAGAAACAGAGAGCATTAATTGAAATTTATAGTATTTGATTTAAGTTGAAAAAGATAATAAACTATTAACTGAAAATGTTTTTCTCAAAAATATTTTATTACTATACATGAATTTACAAAAAAAAAAATGTTTCCATTTTCTAAAAGAAGAAGAAGCAAAAAAAATGGAAATAAGATTTCGAAAAACAAAGAGCATAAAGATTTCGTCGAAATAGTCTTGACCATAAATTTGCTGCAAATAAACCAACAGTAAACAAAGTAAACATTTATATTCATGTACTTTAAATTTTGTATGGAAATAAGTATATTAATCTACAGTTATGAAGAAGCGGAGACATTTATTAACCTGGTCTTTGAAATTATTTTAGATTTTACTCTTTTTTTTCGTATAAATTCATAATTAATTTGGTAACGGATTGATGAATGGTTGGGAAAGATTTTTCATTTTCTTTTTACATTTTCTTGTATGAATTTACTATCCGCAATATATTTGATAACTCATAACACCTACGCTAGTTTATCTTAGTCCTCCCATACTAACAGACTCCACCTTTCTCTTTATTCTTGAGTGGCTAGAAGTGAAAAGTCCCTAGACTGAATATGTGATGGTGACTATCTTCCACTATAATTTTACGGTGCCAATAATCCTTATAGGGTTTCAGCACCTAAAAAAACAAAATTAATCAATTAATCAATCCTATGGATGCATTTTGTGGGTGGGTTTTGACAGATGCGGATGAACTTTGATAGGCCCTTGTGGCTTTTGTCATCCGTGAAATTATGTTATGTAGTGTTACGCTAACCATACGCGAAACTTCTTTTTCAATCGATTTCTTTTGAATCACATCCTCTAGGTTTCTTTCCTCATTTTTTGACAGTTTATCATCATTATAATCGGCATTGTACATATTTTTTTACATGCTTATGCAAGCCCTAAGTCGATTTACCAGAACACTATTATTTTCCGGCAAAATTTACATTCATCTTTATTTTCGCGAATAAAATAGTCTCTTATTGTTATTCTTAATCGATATATTTAAAGAGTTATTTAGTAGTAAGGAGATACATATGTAAATCCTATAAATAACACAGGTCAAATAAACTAACTCTACGAATTAAATTATGTCTAATTTTTTGTACCTTTTACGCTAAATTCAGATGTTTTAAAATAATGTTTACCACGACTTTTTTAAAATTTAAACAGTTCTAAAATAAAATACAAAATTCGTTTTTCGACTATTTAAGAACTTTATAATTTTAATTTATAGGTAAGTCACACAGGCACTAGCAAAACTAAAAGCTATAGATTTTGTTAGAGTCCAACGAGTCACAATTTTACAAGTATCATTCTTGTTCGAGGAACTTCTTAGTATTTCGAAAATAGGTGCAATTAAGGAAATCATTTCTGTTAAAATTGTCAGAATTTGATTTACAAGGGGCATAGGGTGGCCCATCTTTACCTGGAAAACTTTCGGGTGGCTTATCTACATATAGCTGGAAAACTTTGCGGCTTTAGGGTGGCTAATCTTTACCTATGTTAACTCAATTGTTGTAACTAGAAATCAGCATCAGCGTGGCTAATTTATATTAATAATCAAAATACGAAACAGATCCACAAATGCAAACTATAATAAAATATGTGAAGTAGGAAAGACTTTGACAGCTCCAAAATCAATTTTTTAAGAATAAAATTGCTAAATATTACTTTAAAGCATAACATATTTAATCTTCATTTCAGTCAACGAGGTCAAAGAGCGCCTGAAAATTATGAAAGATGCCATGAGAAATCACGTGAATTCCCTGCCTAAAACAAAATCTGGTGCCCCGGTCTTCAACAAGTCCTATCAGATAACGGCCTTATTTTACACAGGTTCTCTTCATGAAAAATGAATTCATCGGGCGTAAAATGACATCAAGTCACCCGGGGGATACACAGTCAAGCGGACCAGACAATGCTGATATGAGCTTCGATGACACAAACGACCTAATAGAGGAAAATAATGAGAAAGACGTGATGGAGCAAGCACTTCAGGCATGTGGAATATCTTCAGCTGGAAGTAGGAGTCCAAGCGAGGCTTCGACAAGTTCAGCTCCGCAGACAAAGCGAAAAAGATACAGCACAGTATGTTCGAACAGCATTGAGCAAGAGAAGCTCAATCCTTTGAAAGAAACTGCTACAATTTCAAGGCAGAAAAATGGAATCAACAAAAGACCCACTGAAAATGTTTGCTATAGATCTGGCCAATGATTTGAAGCAAATTGAAGGCAGAAGACTTCTCATAATAAGCAAGATGGAATTGAAGCAAATAACTTAACAGGCATTATTGAAACAAATAGAAAGCAGTTGTGTCCAGGAAGCATCTAACGTCCAGCAAGCATACCAGACTCTTGTGCTACCTATCCAATATTCTGACCCAACAGATTTAACGCAACACTCTTCAGTATTTTACTTGCACTCACCTTAAAGTAACTACAAGACGTTTTTCAGCTCCAACTGAGCTAGGAAAAGCTGTAGTCCTGTAAAAAGAGATAAAATACGTTACGTAAAGACGATAATTTTGTTAAAAACACTAATATAAGTATTCTCAATAAAAAAAAAAATTCAAACCACTTTGTTTTAGATGTATTCTCAAATAAACTTTGTTCAAATTACTTTTTTGGCAGATTTATCCTGAATAAAAAAATTGTTCAAACCACTTTGTTTTAGATGTATTCTCAATCAGAATTTAATATTTTATCAAATTACTGAATAAAAACTTCTCTTACCTTTTTGAAATTCTTCTTTCTATAAGGGTGTGTAGAACATCAAAACCTGACAGTATCATCCGTAAATATGCTCCATACCCATTTCTCCTTGCGTTAATGGGATGGACCCAGTGTTTTCGTTTCTGGTTTTTGCTGTCAAGCAATAGGAACGCACACACGAAACCCTTCATAGTGAATGATTAGTTTGTGCAGGTTGCCACACCCTGCTCTGCTTATATGCCAACACCTGACCGCGCCGCGCCGCTATGCTCTGCTTGCAGTGTGAACGAACCCTTACGTGTTAGGAGGCCGAGCTGGTTTATGGTCAATTCTTGCCTTCGTCTGACCGTCCTTTACCCTCTACTCTTGACCTATTTGGATAGGTTGGAATAGGTGATGAGTGAAATTCACCCAGAGGCGAGAAGCTGTGTAGTCTCCCCTAGTATGTGGGTAGCTCGTGTAATGAAAGAAGATAAGAGATCAGACCTTATATTGATATGAAATTCGAACCCTATTTTCTCTGATATATTTTAAAAACAATTTTTGTTTGCTTTTAGCATGTGGAAAACGTATTTAAATTTTGTATTTAATTTAATTGTATTTTTGCGTGTTTTTTTATTTTCCATGTAATGTATTAGCACGTGTATCTTTTGATATCTTAATCATCGATAGATATTACTGTGCCTTTACAATTCTCTTTTGGACCATAAATTTTATTATTTTTTTCTGATTTATTATTATCATGTGTTTAGTTAAAGTGTGTTCTTAATTATTTAATCATTATTCATTGATTGCCAGAATGATCTTAATATTGATTTTCTATTCCCTTAGCTTTATTTGATGTAAAAATAAACTTTATTTTGGCTATTTAAATCGCCAACTTTTCGCCTATCTTTATAGCTCATTCGTCACCACTTTCTTATTTGTTTTTCCTTTTATATTTGTTTGAAGCTGGAATTATTTCAACTAAGAAACTAGACTGGCTTTAAATAAAATTATCCACCAGTAGTCAGTACAACAAGAAATAACGCAGAAAACATTAAAAGCAAAGGTAAAAATTGCACTGTCCGAGCATAGTACCCACTCATCTTATCTCACCATCTTCGAATAAGTCTAAAAGCAAGTCAAATTCCGCCTCTTCCCAAACGCTACAACCGATCATCTATCTTCTTTTTATGGAGACATAAAACTAACAAATTGTATATTCATTTTCTATTTAGGCTCAAAATGGTCCGGGTTTTGCACAATTGTTGAGCCAGACTTCCTTTCCACACTTTTCTATAAAAATTATAGGAAATATGAAAAAGATTTATAGTCAAGAATTCGTTGGCTGTATAAATTGAATATAAATTTCTTAAATAGAATATAGGAGTGACTGAAAACACATAGGAACATGGAATTTATATAGTGCAAATTATTATTGTGCTTAAACAAATCTAATGAAGCAGGGTTGTTTAATATGACTTCATTTTAAACCGTCTTAGGCAGTTTAATTACAATAATTCATGAATTGGTATCGCTAGGACAGTTGCCAATTAGTTCCAGTTTTCTATATGATTGGGCAGGAAGCAATTTACCCAGCTTTATAATGCTCATTTCGGTCAAATCTCCTCATAAAAATGTAAATAAAAATGGCCCATTTAATGTTTCGAAGCAATTTTCATTTTGAGACAAGGGGACGCAAATGAAGCTTAGTCTGGGATTTGATGGCGGGTAAGGTTACGTGGACTACTCCAGAGGCGAATCTTGTGTCTCTTTCTCACGTCGATTCGAATTTGCAGTACGCTTTCCTCTTGATCAGGAGGGCAATTTTATATTCTTACCTATATGACTTCTTTATTCTTTTTTAAGGAAACATTAAATTTCGTTCCTATCAAATTAAAGAAAGAGCAGTTCGAAAGTATTTCGACAGTTAATTTGATTAAAAATATCGAGTATATAGAAGGCAGCACTAAAAGAAATGATTTATCACCGAATATTAGTACCGCTCATGAGTAGCCAGATAGGTTTCTTAGTTCGGCTTGGTGGCTACCGGATCGATTTTTCTGGGTGTGCCTTTTACGTGAGGCACTGACTGCAAGGGGTAGAGTTAGCGTCTTTCTTGATTGCAGGCTGGGTAAAAGTGATCAGAGATTTTTTCAAGGGTAAAGAAATCTTCGGAGCTGGATTCAGTATTCTTTATCCGGTGGGAACTTGGAAAGTGTTCACATGTATTACTGATCAGTAGTTTATGCTTCCTATGCATTATTATTCTTTCTTCTGAGAAATGAAATGAAATGAAAATGAAAGTGGGAGAAAAGAAACAGATCGGCCGATCCCTCTCTCCCACCCCCACCCGGCCACTCATGAGAGCGAGGGCAAGGAAGGAGGACGAGGGTGCGGTACTCCCTTGTAGTCCTCCGAGTCCCCTCCACCTAAGTCTGGGACTCGGAGTAGGGAGAACTCGGAGGTGGGAGTGAAAGGGAAAGGAAGAAGAAAAGTTAAGGATAGAACAGCGAGAAATATAGTCTGAGGCAATATAGGTGACCTAGGCATTCATTGGCCCTACAGCTTATCGTGGGATCCGAACCACAGTGTGTCTTTTTTTATCTCAGTCTATTCATTATTTTCTTAGGTCCCTTGTACCTTGTGTAAGTTGTAGGCCCGGTAAGTGTGTGTTTTGATAGAGTGAAAGTTCTTAGGTTGAAATGGAAGGAAGAAAGAAGTTTGCTTAAGGTTGCAATGTTGCCTGCTGGTCAGGCAGTTTGAGTAGGTGTTTAAGTTAGAATTTGTGTCAGTAGGTATTTACTAATAAAGTTGTTTTTGAGTTTGCTTAAAAGGTTAATGTTGTTCCTTTGTCTAATTGTCATGGCGTTTAAACCGTTGTTAGCTTTAATAAATTGCTACTGTTACGCATTCTCTTTCTACTACATGCTTTTCTTTCGTATTTTTTTATTTTGTTTCTAATTTAAAAAATAATTAAAGACCTACTTTACCTGTTTTATTCCTGTTTTTATCTACTTCTGGTCATCTTATTGTTTGGGAATTTCCACCTACGTGTATAATTCTTTCATTTCAGTTTCCATTATTTCTAAGTTACTTGGAAATAGTCGATGGGCTCTCCATCCTTCTAGGTGATCTAGTTGGTTGGGGAGTTCTTCTGCCATCTCCTCTTGGGTTTTCCTTATCATTTCTTTTGCTCTTTTTTCTATTATTTTGTTGATAGTCGTAAGTTTTGCCTCTCTGTGTAAATCTCGTTGATTTCTTCTCTCCGCCCGTCTAGTATTCGTTATTATGTACACTGCTTTGTTCTGTATCCTCTGAATCTGTTGTAGGCTAGAAAGAGTGCACATTGCCACCGTAAGGTACACTAAAGCCGATTGAATAATTGCTTGGTATATTTTTCTTTTGTTCTTTTAGTAAAGATTTCTTAATCTGAAAAGTAGTTTGAGTCCCATTTTTCCTTTGTTAATTTTGTCTGTTGCGTGTTTCTTGTAACCTGTTTTTGAGATAATTAGGCCTAAAACTTTGCATTCGTTGCTATATCTATATCTTTCACCTTCAATATAGATGTCTGCTGTTTTTTTTTCTATATAATGGTACTATTTTACATTTTTTTATGTTTGTCTTTATCTTCCATTCTTTTCGTAGTTTTTGTTGGATTCTATTTCAGTTGGTGTCGTTCTTGCTTCCATTGGTCCATTTCGGCAAGGGCAAACAATTAATTGCGTCAAATCGTCTGCGTGTTGTATATTGAGGCTTCTCTCGTTTATAGGGTGGAGGGATATCCGGGGTATATACTGAATATAATATGGGACTCAAACACCCTCCTTGCCGCAAGCCTTCTTCTAGCTTGAATGTGTTTCCTCGATACTTTTCATGTTCTATGTAGGCGTATCTGTTCATTACGCAGTCACAAAGTATCCGCTCAATCTTATTATTAATTTCCAATCTGAGTATTTTGTATTATAATCACTTTTGCCAAACTTTGTCGACCGCTTTCGGTTCGTCTCTGCACAATATGTCAATGCTGGCCTTTTTTCCTTTGGCTTTTTCTATCTTTTCTAGGATTACACTTAGTACCATTTCCGTGAGCCAGTTTTTTTTGGAAATACAAATTGCCATGTGTTTAGGCAAATATTTTAGTTTAGGAATCTCATTAATCTCTTGGTTATTATTTTTTCGTATACTTTTCCGATGAAATCCAGCAGCGAAATCGGTCTGTAATTCTCAACCTGCGTGGGTGGCTTTCCAGATTTAGGCACAAATATCATTTTGGTTACCTTTAGTTCATCTGGAGAGTATCCCCTATTTAGGCTGGCATTAAATACGTTTTTAAACCCTTCATGCATAATGTATTTTCGTTAACCCCGATTTTCCTGTGGCTTTCTGTTTCAAACTTAAAATCATTTTTCTCATTTCTTTTGTTGTTATTACAGCCTCGATGCCCTCGTTGGTATTTTCTGTCTTTCGACAAAGTGATAGGGTTGTGTTTTTTTCTATTTCTGTGTCTATGATCCGATGTTCGAAGTCAGTGTCAAAGTTTGCATTTCCCTCTTCACTTATCCTGAAGCCTTTTCCCCAATGATCGCGAAATAATTTCTTGATTTGCTCTTTATCCTCTATATAGTTGCCTCTTATGTCTTTAATTTTCATTCTCTCTTTTATAAGTTTATCTTTCATTTGGTTTACTTCTTGTATCTATTTTATGTATTACTTCGTCCCATACTTCTTGTTGTTTACCTAAAATGAGTGTTAGCAGTTCTCTTTTCTTACTCTTCTCAATCTGGTATATTTTTCTCTTGGAGTTCCTTGATGTCTTATTCTTTCTGCTGTTATTCGTATTTCTTCATTAATTCTAATCATTTCTGAAGTCCACTTGAACTGTTTGATTGTCCCGTATGTTCTTTAAGGAATCGTTTCTTCGTGTGCTTTCTGGATTGCTTCGCGTATAGTCCGTAGTTGTTCGTCTATGTCCTCTAAAGTTGCTTCTTTAAGTGGATTTGAAATATATTGACTGAGTTTTTCTTTGTAATTGTCCCAATTAGCCATATGGTAGGCTTTCCATTCTCTGGCTGGTATTTTTATCCAATTTTGGTCAATTTCTAATAAGGTGACTGTGTGATCGTTGCAGCTAATATCTATTGGCTCCAAGTGGTAATTGAAAAGTATATTTGTATTTGTCAGACATACATATATCTGGCTTAGAGGCTGATTTTTTTGTCACACAAGTTGGGAAGTTTGGGTCTATTCTTTGGCAAATTCGTCTAGCAATCAATGTTTCTTAGTGTCGTCCGTTTGCCTTGGTTCTTCACTAGTCCGATTCCCTCATGTGTGCATTTGGGTCTCCCATGAAGATGACTGGTAATCTACTATTCAAAATATTTGTGAAGTTTGCTATGGATAATCCGTTTCTTCTCGTATTTTGCTATTTATATTAGTTAGTTCCATTTTAATTTCTGTTGCCAGGTATGCTTTTGTTAGTCCTTGTTTAGTCTTGTAATCTAGGGTCTTTTTATTGCTATAGCAGCCCCGTCGAAGGCAGCATCTGTAGGGTTTGTGGCTACTATGTTGTAATTCCAAATTTTAATATTCTTCTCTTTAAGATTATTAATTTCGTGTCCAGATATTAAAATTACTTCCGGGTCGATTTTTCTGAATATGTTTCCGAATGTTGTGCTTTTCTCTCCATCCATTTGTATTAGTTTTCTGTTGTCCATGATTTATTCCGTTTACTTTAGTTTGTCCTTTTCTTGGCGAAATACGTTAATATCTTTTACGTAAACTTACTTTCTTCTTTTTTTTGTAGGTTGTTAATCTTTCTGAGTTAGTTGAAGTTGATGGGATTGGGTTAATTTAAACTGGTGAGTTTTCTCTTCCTGTTTTAGTTTTCTTCATTTTATTGCTACTTGTTCGTGTTTTGCGTGTGCTTTCGGCATTTGATTCTTCCGAGTTTTCCTCGGTTTATGTATCTTCGCTTTCCGTGTCATCTTCTTGCTGTTTGTCTGTTTGAGGTTGTACACTCTGTTTATTTGTTTGCTCTTTTACTGTCTTGGTTGTATTTTCCGAAATTTTTACGTTGAAAAGTTTTGTTGAATCAACATTAGGAAATTTCATCTGCTCAGTCCATTTTCTTTCAGCATGTTATTTAGATTTGAGGAATGTGATCCTGGGTTAGTGATATTCATTACATGCGAATGTGAAATACACGTTAAAATCTTGACATTGAGCGAGCCATCGATGTTTATTTGAGTCACTTGGCTTTGGGGTGCGGTTTTTGTGGCGGAGGCGTAGGATGTGGTTTTTCTCGTTCCTTTTTTCTAATGATCTCTCGTCGTTTGGGGCATGACATGGCCCTTGTTCTATGTGCGCCTGAGCAATTAATGCATTTTTTTATAGGGGATTTGGCAATATTTCCAAGAGTGTCCTTTAAGGCTGCATTTGGAACATATTAATTTATCCTGTTTTGGGCAGTTAGCTGTGATGTGTTCCTCCATTGCATAACATTTGAAACATATTTGGATATTAACAAATATGTCCATCTGTATGTTCGCCCGTGGTATTTTCATGATAAACGTAAGTAATCCCTTTTCCAGTGTCTTTATCGCCATTTCGGTTATTTCACATATAATTTTGAACACGTGCGTGTGCTCCTTAAATTTCACGATCTCTCTTATTTTCAGCCATGTCTGTTTTTTTTCAAGTTCCTGCTTTATTTCCTCACAGGAATGCTCTCCGATCCAAGATTCAATCTTCCTGAACACCACGCTCCTATTAGCTGTTATTTGTGGTTGGACTTTAACTTCTAGATCTAATTTTTTCAATGAATTGCTTCCGCCCGACGATAAAAGAAGTTCCACGTCATTATTTTCAGGACAAATAACAGGAGATCCGTTCGGGGTCTCGATGCATCTAATAAGGGGAATTTTGAGATCTGTAAATATCTGCTACACTACTTCTTGAGCTGTTTTCTTTTTTTCGTTTGGTACTAGCCGGAGGGAGTGTCTCTTCGTAATTTCGGTGGGTTCCATGATTCCTTAATATCCGTTTCCACCCCGCAAGGGGGTAGGTCCTTTTTATCTGAAAAGTAACCCCTATATATCCCTTAGGGGGAGAAAACCTCCTATCTAATCCTATTTCTAAATCGCCTGCCTATACCGGGTCGCACTCTCCTTGGTCACCCTACCTACATATATTTTCCTATCCCTGTAAGGGTCCTGCAACTGACTTTGGGTCCGCGGCCCAGAATGTGCCCCCCTTTCTGGACCCCTAATGGGGTCTTCTGCAGGGGTTCGCTTGCTCATACAACCAGTGCTTCTGGGACTTCGCCGGTGACCAAATTATGTAGTGCCATGAATAAGAAAGTAGGAGGTAAAAAGTAAGATAAAAGGAAAGAGTAGAGAATAAAAAAAGCAGCACCTCTTTGGGGTGTTACCTTGCTCAAAGGGAACTAGTCTCTCTGATCAGTCCAATGAGCGCATATATTTCTTCTTTTACTTTCTTGAGTAGGTATTGGAGATCACACGAATAAAATGCGCAGCAACAGCGCGAAGATGCTTATAGAAATGACAAACAAAGTCCGTCTCCTTCTGAGGCACTTTACAATTTCCCTTTTATTTAAACCGTCCGCGTACACAATGATCACTGAGGGTGTAAGTTAGAAATGTGTACGGATAGATAGGAGAAGAAAACTGAAAGTGTGTATATGAGTGTATAAAGGGTGTACCAAGTTAATACACAACGGTATTCAACAGAATATAAATGGAATTAATTTTTGTACATTCAATATGAGTTCAAAATAAAATTAAATTTGTACATTCTAGTTATATTAATTTATTTTACAATAGTTTACATTATTAGAATTTAATTTATTTTTTATTTAATTATGCATAACTAATTAATAAGATACTTTTCTTTCATATTTCATACATAAAATCAGTTCATATTTATAGCGTTTAATGTATTCAAATAGAAGTTTGGGGAGTTTAGTTTATTGTTTATTTTTAATTAAAGATTTATTAATTTTTACAGAAATAAAACAGCCATTATATTATTTTTTTTTATAAAATTAAACTCCTTTAAGGACTAATTTTTTATATTTAATTAGCTGACATGAGGACGTCTGGGAACCACCCCTTCAATGGTTTCTAAATGCCACCATATCTCTCATTTTTATGCTCAAATCACAAATCATCTCTTAAATTTTCGATTAATTTAATTTAAATTAAATATATAGAAGCTATTGAATTATAACTATTACGTGGAGTCTTTTAAACATTTTTTTATATTTATTCAACCAAAAATATTATATTCCTGTCTTTTGTTTCTTTTTCAAATGTACTAAAGTTTCTCGAGTTAACAGAAATAAAACAATGATTTAGTTAGGCGTACAAATAATGAACTGCTTACAAAAATGACAGTATTTTGAAAAAATATTATTAAGCTGTTCATTCTTTTTTACATTAGGAGATATATAAATTATAATGCTGACGGTATTTACTGTTATAAAATATACTAATTGCCTTTCGGGCCTGAAGGTTGAAATTCCGGAGTTTGATCGTCTTAGTATGACAGTTATTTTGCTCATAAGTAATTAACACGAAAACTTATTTCTTTAACAGTTCTGGCAGTATCTTTAGGAGCTAGTTATAATTTGGTAGTTTTTTCTATTTATTAACTGTAGTATTGCACTGCTAGCACAGATCCCACCAGCTTAGGGAACACACATAAAACGTTCATTTGACCACTGTCCATTCGGAATTTTCCCGAAGGATAGGTGATACTATACGGGAGCAATGCTCCTTTTAGAGCACTTATCCATTCGGATTCCTTTACATCAAATGTTATTTTGGCTCGACGCAAACCCAATATTAGATTTCATAAAACACTTCTAGGTGCTCATTTTGGAGTTTACTTTAAGTGTCTTAATTTCATATTAAAGTGTTTATTGTTTGTACAGCCTGATGACAGCGATAGACCTGATCACAAGACGCCATGCATCCCTTTACGATTTTGTAGTTCATAGTAGTATTATCTTTAGGATGTAGCTCAAACTTGAGCCTAGGCACTGCAATCTTCCGATGAATTATCCACTCTCTCCGGTCCTGTTCGAACAAAAGAAACCAGAGAATTATCTAACAGTCTGCTCAACTTTGTAGATCATACTTCGTTAAGATGCAAATCCAACTGAGAACAAGAGGGAAAGTCCCTCGAATGACCTGCGGCGTTTGGTGATAAAATGATAAATGGTTATTGCATTGATGTTTTCCCGTGGTTCAAATCACTCGCAAGTGCCTTTGAATGGCTAAATGAGACTTCTGCCACTAGATGGAGCTACCCAGTGCCAAATCCGATGGCAGGTTTGAAATATCTAGGGTGAATAACCATATGTCCCATGGTCATATGGGTCATTTCATGGCTCTAAATGGGTACAATTGAACTTTACTTCTTTTGAAAAAAAAAAGCGACGCCTAGACCTGGCTCTTTGCTGCAAGGGAAAAACAAGCCATATCGTGGATAAAAATGATCTTAATATTTGGCGGAAAGTACCGCTCCTACCTGGAAAAGAACTTTTAAGCAAGTATTAATAATATTAATATATAGCTGGCTCTATAGCTATGAAACCCATGCCGGAACAGAATCGCATTAGTATACCTGAAATAATTATTTTAAATTTGGTATCTTTAAGTTCTTTTTAGCGAGTTTTCTAACGCGCAAGTAACTCCTTCGACCTATTGGAAAAATATTATAAGAACCCCTATTATTTTTTATATAAAATTAGTACTTTCCATAGCTTTGTCCGCATAATCAGAAATGGAATTAGTTGTATTTGACTTTACCACCCTTATTAAGGCTTGTGGGGCCTGTGAAGAAAGGGCAATTGGGACAATATCATTATCATATACCATACTTGTGCGCGTTGAAACCCGATAGTTCCTTCTTCTCCTTGCTGTAATGCCCTTGAAATGATACAAATAATAAAATATCCAAAAGAGTATTGAAGCGTTTGGAATGGCTTAAGTCTTCCAATGATTCTAAGAGCGATGCCGTCGGGAGTTTCAAACCATTGGCAAGGTCACCCAAGGCGGTAAGGTTGTAGATAAGATTCCCGACTAAACGCAATCAACCACAAGACCCCAAAGGCGGACCAAGCAGACATGGGGCATATAAGATTCCTATGTTTGTCTCCGGCGGTAAAGGTCAGCGCCCAACGGGCAGGTGCGACAAAGCCAGGCATTAATAGACAAAGAACCAGGTATCCCAATGCAACCAGCCTCGCCGAAACAGCATGCCACAATGTTTTTGAGCCGCAGTGGACGCGTTCCTGGCCAAGTGTTCGTGCATGGCCGTCGCGCATCCAACATCGCCCCAAAACAAATTCCTAATTGTTTTTTTCTGTGAGGAAGAAATCGTGCAATAGGATTCTAATAGGAAAACGTATTGTAAGAGTGTAGTGCTACAAAGTTAAGGGGATAGCACATTTGTTCATCAGTCACTTTTCAAATTCTTTCATTCAAAATTCTCATATTTTTGGTTTTGTATATCATTCTATTGCAAATTTAAGGCACTTTTTATGATATAATTATTTTTTTAGCAATATGATTAAAACATAGTAAAAATTAAGATCATGCAAAATTGTATATATTCGTAGAAAATATTTATTAGATATTTAAAGTTAATTTGTGAAAAAACAAACAAAATACACCATTGATTTTATATCATTTTATTGCAAATTGTATGCACCTTTTTATAGTATATATTTGTTCTAGCAACATAACTAGAACATAGTGAAAATTATGATAATGAAAATTTTTATATCTTCTTGGTAATTGCCCGTAGATTTATAAAGTTGATTTGTGAACAAAACGTAAAACTATACCATGCGATTTTAAATATTTGTTAAAAGGAATGGCGCCTAAGAACTGGTTTATATTTTTAGCATTATTCGAATATAGATTGAACTAAATTCCAGGGCATTCAGGAAACAACTACCATTCACCTTACACCCCATTTTCCAACAACTACCATTCACCTAACACCCTATTTTCCAACAACTACCATTCACCTAACACCCCATTTTCCAACTGAGAACAAAATCTATAGTTGACGTCTGAAAAATATATGTTTTAGTCCACCATTAACACAAATTTTAATGGCAATAAAGAAAACTGATTTCAAATGATAACTAAATCATTTGTGCATCTTTTGGTCGTGAATTGAGTTCGAATGCTTAATTTTTAGTAATTTTCTAGCCATTTATATAATATCATTTTTCAAGAGGGGGGGTTCTGAAAGAATCCCTGTATTTCAAAAATGGCGCCGTAGTGCATAATAAAAGGGCTTTTAATGAGCTTTAATTTCATATATGATAATCTAACGTAGGAAAAGGTTGAAAAAATGAATGTCGTATGTACTTAAACTATACAAAAGATGTAATGAAAGGAAACTGATTTATTAAAAGAAATATCGAAGGAGATGAAAGAAAATAATAAAGGAAACCAATGACTAAGTACAGTAAGAGAATATATGGAAGAATTGAATCAGATGAATGAATAAAATATATAGGAGAGATTAAGGAAATAAGGAGAAAAAGAGATGGAGTTTAAGCATGGAAGGGAAATCAACACTGAGTACGTATTTCAGGAATAAGAAAGATATCAAGGAAGAAAATCTATATAACAACTCATTTAAGTCCAAGCTAATGTTTAGATGCAGAACCACCTCAGCTCAACTGGATGAAGAGGTTTACAGGAGAGGAGGAAAAATGTGACCTCTGCAACCGAGCAGAGAAAGAGACGTTAGGACACTTCTTACGAAATTGTGGAGGACTAATAGACATACATAGAAAGTATACTATTACAGGGGAGGCTACATTGTAAAAAGTGCTTCTGTTTAACCCAACAAGCGAAGAAAAAATAGAAAATTATACATTATATATCGAAGAATTATGTAAAACAAGAAAAAGAAGGATCGAAATAGCCCGAAACCTGCCCTACACATAAATAGAAATTAACGACATTGTGCTACCGTTGCAAAGTCACTAGCGCACCCTACATCTGTACCTTTATATACGACTGGCATTCGTCTCTTTTTTACTTCCGGCATTTTTTCTTTCCTCGAGAAGGCCGGATAACTGACGACGAAACCAATGTTCAGAAACGAGCTGCAGTCGATGACGACGACGACTACCCTGATAGCAGTAACGCCTTGTCTTAGATGGGCACCTGCCAAAGAATTCAAGTTAGTTCCGGACAATCGAATCACCTATGAGACCAACTTCATTCTTGTCGTAGCCCTACAGAGAAACTAAACTCATGTAACTATTAATTAAGGTTATCTGTAGTCTCTCTCATTATGCGGTCTGTAGGGGGCATGACGTACCCACTTGAAAGACAGATCAGAAGGGGTAGGTGTAAGTCCTCCTATACTTTGATGCCCCTACTTTGTAGGCGATGATTCACAGTGCTCATTTCTATTAGATAAGGCATCCAACTTAGCCAAAGGATGCACAATTTCCTGCTTAAAACAAAAAAGCTCGACCTCCAGCTGTCGCCGACTGGTTCATCAACATCGCGTTAAACCACTCTTGAACTGAGCTATAAGAACTTTTCTAGATCACTTCTTCTTCTTCTTGGCTTTCCAACCCGAGTTTGCCGTTCTTAAAGGACTCCTCCATTAAGGTTTTAGCAGCGACTTTACGGACGGATGCTGTTTCTGGCTCCAAGCCTCCATATTTGTCCGGGATTGGGACCGGCACTGAGTTGCGCTGGCTTTCAACCCCAGTGACTAGGAAAATGTTCAAAAAACATAAATACATCAAAAACTTAGAGTAATAAAGAGAATTGCCAGAGCTAAAATCGGTGTCATTTTAATCTCACATCCTTTAATATCATTTACTAATTTGACCTAAAAATCCCGAGGATTCCCCAAAAGATGTAGACAACATCCAAGTAGAGATGAAGGGTCCCACAAATAAAATTTTGGGGCAATAAACTGTACTTTCGCCCTCCAACAATATTTTTGAGTGTCATAAATTAAATACATGGAGAAGATGACGATTCGGGCTGAGTAGACGAGATGCAAGGCGCTATTCCCCGTAAAGACAGTGACGAGTCCAAAAATTAAGAGAATTGACATTGCAACAAATAAGTAGACGATCCATCCAGTGAAACCGAACTTGGTTTGAACGGCCAAGAGGGTAATAAGCATGCAAATAATGGCCGTGGCCCAAACGTCGAGAAGGACAATTCCAGTCTTGTGGAACGAAGCGATTGTCCCGAGTATGTACGACATTGACAAAGTAAAAGTTGTCACATAATCAATTATGAGGAGCACATTTTACTAGTTCCTTCGAAAAATATTTATTTCAGAAAAAACTCACACCCTTTATTTGGTCTTTACAGGCCCGGAAATATTTTAAAGAACTGCATATATGAGCCCTATTGAGCACCAGCTTCTCTTGGGGCACTGGGGTCTGTAGGAGGAGCATTCTTCTTGCTACACCATCCATCCCCTTGCGGATTGGATAGTAAATGCTATGAGGAAGGCTAATTAATAAAAGTAGAAAAAAATTCTGTATCTGATAAAGTTCAAAAGGTTTTATTAATTAGTAAGTTATTAATGAGCAAATATTTAGCTTCTATTGCTTGGAACAAAGATAAAATCTATAGAAATACCAACATACGCAGATAAAGACTTCACGAGTGTGACTTGAAAACGAAAAGAATTAAATCAGGAATAATACAAGTCATATGGATTTCCACTAAAAATTTTAATGAGTTGATACGCCCACTTCAGAATGCGTTTGTATCACTCTCTACTACAAGACACCTAATTCAACACAAACCATCCTATACTTCAGTATAATCCTTGGGTCTACTTTATCCCACGCAATTCCTGTCCATCATTTTAATGCGGAGGGATGGTTCGCTCAATCAAGCAACACCTAATTGAACACCAAAGCAAAGCCGACCATTATAGGCCTGGAAGGACAGTCTTACATTTGGATTTCTCCAAGTGTTCTTTGAACTGAGTTACGCAAGGTTTGTTTAACTATGTATCAGTCCTAATTAAGCACTGTAGTTGCATGATCTACGAGTAAGGGCCGAGAAAGTCGCGTGCCCGAAGTTGCTGAAACGTGAGAGACCTCGTCAGGTACAATGCTATATGAGCCAAGAAGATGCCTAATATTACTTAAAATCTAAATGAAGAGATTCAGCGGCAGAATGAAATGAGGATGAACTGCTATTGTACAGAGCATCAACTAAGTTAGTGAATATCTTTTATTGACACCCTTACGGATTATCGCTAAAGTGTTGGAAAAGATGCATTCTAAACAGTTTGCAAATGAAAGTATTGTACTTTTATGATAAAGCAGAAATAGAAGTTTATAATAAGGTGAGAACTTTCCGAGATTCCTGAAACTTCTGCTGTAGTGGTAAGCTTACATTTCTTTTTGTGAAATCAGCGGAACTCTGCAAAATTCCTTTATCATTCCGCTGATTTCACAAAAAGAAATATTGTCGAGTGTTCATTAATGGCATCTTACCCAATATAAATATCTCCCCTGGCTTATTTAAACTCGACCCTGTTTTAAAAAAACTTGTACTAAATGAAATAACTTCATAATGTAGCCTAATATCATTCGCATTGCCTCCCTCACCACGTGTCTCTGGAGGATAATCCTTTAAAATGTTTTTGTTTTTTGCACCCACCATTTCCATTCATATACACGGCGTTGGTGTGTGTATATCGTTTTTGGGACGCATATGTCCGTTATTAGTTGCCTAATGATCTTTTTATTGGTATTTCTCTGTCTTGTTATTGTTTTTCCATTGGTTTGTACTATGTGATGTGCGTTCCCTTCGTATCTTTGTACCCTATATAAGGTTGTCTTCTCCATTTTCATTTTTCATGCTATTCCTTGAAAATGAACTTGCAAATATAGTTCGAATGTGCTTGGATTCATCTTTTCATTTTCCTGTGGCTTAATTTTCATATTATTGCTTTCATGACGTGCCACTTTGTGAGTTTTTTTATTATATATATATATATATATATATATATATATATATATATATATATATATATATATATATATATATATATATATATATATATATATATATATGTAGATATTCATGTACACAAAAGTTGTACACACTCATGTACTCGTTCTTTCCCACACTCACGTGTTCCAACTAGCGACCAATCTGATATCGCTTTGTTCAGTTATCTTTTTATTATTATTATTATTATTATTATTATTATTATTATTATTATTATATTAGGTGTTTTACCACCGTATACACCATAAGGTGATTCAACAGTGAAGTGTTCAGTCATCTTCTTTTAGATCAACAAACACCGTCGCCACAAAACTGTCATTCAACCATTTGTTTATTAACGCCAATTTGTGTCACTGATAATCCTGCCTTCTAACTTTGTTATCTTTTTCCCTCGACCTCACTGTTAAATTACTTCGATATACGATCTCTGCTCTCTCTTTTTTTTCTCTCTCTCTCTCTCCAAACACAAAGCTCCTTCCCCAAGATCCCATTGGTCACGCCCACCTTCTCTACACATATAAAGAGGCACACATTATCCACATGGTCTCATTCTCACATTATCAATTACACATTATTCTCACATTCGATCAGGTCACTTCATCTTCCTCACCGTGATCAGTCCACCTTGGTGGCTAGGATTCATAAAAGTTCAAAATATAAAGTTCAAAATAAAGTTATTGTGCATCAAGTTGCTTATAAAAATCCAAATACGAACTTATTTGCTGGACACCCCCAAGAACAAATTTGAATCATGTAGCAGAGAAAGAATATTGTTCCAACCCGGAACTGGTGCCCCCGCCACAATCAAAAGCATCAACAGCAACTCAATTAGCTCTCTCGATATATATATATATATATATATATATATATATATATATATATATATATATATATATATATATATATATATATATATATCTCAAAGTAGCACGAGAGAATGATGAAAATAAATCCATTAAACCACATTGAAAGAGAAAACGGAATAATTTTTCCTTGCAGTAATATTTTTATTACCTTTTCTTTCGAAAAAAACCGTGCAGGGAAGCGATTCGAACCAGGCACACTGAGGCAGCAAGCACCGCTTTGATCACAGTTAAAGTATGCCGTTAGTACATATATATATATATATATATATATATATATATATATATATATATATATATATATATATATATATATATATATATATATATATATATATATATATATATACAGGGTGAGTCAAAATTATGTTAACACTTCTATAAGTTTTATGATTTATTTATATTTATTTTACAGATTTACATTACCCATGGCTGACAGACTAACAATGGAGCACAAAAGGGTGGTTGCAAGCTTGATGAAAGTTTTTGGATCGGCAACAACAGTGCGTTGAAAGTTTGCTGAACAATTTACAAATCGTAGCCCACCAAGCCGTTTAACAATTTATCGCATCTATGACAAGTTTGTATCCACTGGATCAGTAGCAGACAACTATCAAGGAAATGCTGGGCGGCCCAGGACAAGAAGAAGTAACTTGAACATTGATATCGTGCGGCAAGCCCTACAACAGATTCCATCCAAATGGACGAGACGTTGCAGTCTGGAAACAGGGTTTTCACAGAGCACAGTGTGCCGAATTCTATCCAAAGACCTTGGCATGTGACCATATCACCTACAAATTGCCCAATCTTTGACAGCTCGGCAAAAACAGGTTCGAGTAGAATGCTGTGATATTCTAGATGAAGTGATAAGGATCCAACCGGACATTGCTAATCGTATCGTATTTAGTAATGAAGCCACCTTTTATACAAGTGGTCATGTTAACCGACATAACACTATTTTCTGGGGTACTGAAAATCACGTGTCATTCCAGAGCATGAACGGGACTCCCCAAAAGTAAATGTGCGGTGTGCCGTGACCACTAGTGGTGTAATTGGCCCATATTTCTTTACAACTTTAACGGTGACTGCAGATAGCTACCTACAAATGCTGCAAACGTTTGCCATTGATAACACACCCCTACATATCGGACGAGCAGGGTATTTCCAACATGATGGTGCACCACCTCATTTTAGCCGCACTGTTCGCGCTTATCTTGATCAAACTTTCCCAAATCATTGGATAGGTCGCGGCGGACCGTTGGCATAGCCACCATACTCTCCTGATCTCACACCCTGTGACTTCTGGTTATGGGTTATGATAAAGGATCACGTGTATACCAAAAGCGTTAGTGACATCGAAGAACTCAAGGACAGAATAAAAGGTGTAATATCAAATATTCTCCGTGAAATGTGTGTCAAGGCAAAAAATTGTACTGTTAATCGCTGGTTTGTGTGCATCAATTGTGCTGGTGGACAGGTGGAGACTGTTCAGTAAACTCTGAATAAATAATTCCTCTCATTCTAGTGTTAAAATTTGAATAAAATAAAACTTATAGGAGTGTTAACATAATTTTGACTTACCCTGTATATATATATATATATATATATATATATATATATATATATATATATATATATATATATATATATATATATATATATATATATATATATATTGTCAAAGACCAGTTAAGAATTTACCAATTTTATTTTAGCACGTTCTAACTGGCAAATGCATTTTTTCTTATATGAGGCTGGAGATTAAAAATCAGATGAGGAAGATCCCTTTTATTTGGTCGTATTATAAACATTCAAACTTTGGGTGTAAGCTTTCGTCTTTCTTCCGGCATCTTCTGACGGAAACCTCCATCAAAGAAAAGCTCGCGTGACTCTCTCGAAGGCTGGCCACTTTTGAGAAGTGGAAAGATTATTTCAAGGGACGCTCAACATCTCATGCACCAACTAACCAGCTAGATCGCGCATAATGTATTTTTTCACTATAGTCATTTAATATTTTTTAGGCTATAAAATTCATTCAAAGTAGTATATATATATATATATATATATATATATATATATATATATATATATATATATATGGAAAATGAAAGGCGGATTCCAAGTACTTTCAAACTTGTTCAATTCATTATCAGTTCATTCCTTAAATATATATATATATATATATATATATATATATATATATATATATATATATATATATATATATATATATATATATATATATATATATATATATATATATATATATATATATATATATATATATATATATATATATATATATATATATATAATAAAGAGAAATTGGACGCGAATGAGCAATGAGACAAAAAACAGGAGTTTCTGAGAGGTAAGAGAAAGGGACATTAGAAGAAGACTAGAATCAAAGAGAGCCGAGGGCGGCACAATGAAGGTAATCCTTTACCGAGAAGACAGAGATAACGCCAGGGGAAAAAAGTTTGAAATTCCCGGCCGGGACTCGAACCCGGGTCTGCTGATTGCCGGTCAGATGCTCTACCGCTGAGCTACCAGGCACAGTGTCTCTACTTCGCCCAAAGCGTTACCCCATCAAACCCAGTATCTCTCTAAGCTAGGAACCTCCAAGGAATTTTTATACCACATCTTCTTACGCGCTCACAATTAAAAGGCTCATTTCCCATGTCACATACAAAGAAGAAGGAGCAAATGCAAGTTCTGCGGGTGATAACAACCACCACAGGGCTTCTTTTTTTTTCTTACCTCTAAAAAACTCCTGTTTCTTGTCTCATTGCTCATTCGCGTCCAATTTCTCTTTCTTGTACTATATTGTAATATAGTCTGCAATGCAAGGTTTCTGCACCTTTATTTCTGTCTTAAAAATTGTTTTGAAAGGCAGAAAATAAATATGGCGAAAGCCCTGTGGTGGTTCTTATCACCCGCAGAAGTTGCATTTGCTCCTTCTTCTTTATATATATATATATATATATATATATATATATATATATATATATATATATATATATATATATATATATATATATATATATATATATATATATCCCTAAAGGTTAATATAATCACTAGATCGAAAACATTGTGGGAGCTAAAGATTCCTGAATTTAATCAATTTCCATCATAGATTAATTAAAAATGCTGCCACCCTTCTCATTCCTCTCACAAGATTATTAAAGAATGCAAACAAGCGTCGCCCAAATCAATCCTGCAAAAGGATGAGCCTCTCAGAATTCGCTTTTAACACTATAAAAGACGATAAAGTAAAAACCACTCTCTTAATCCCTCCAAAAAAAACAGTCCAAAATCAGTTTAATTGCGGAAGCGTCTGACTTAGGCGTCAGAAGCGTTTCGTAACTATTTTTTGTAGAGTGAATGGAAGACATCAGTATTCTTTAGTAAAGCTTTCAAATATCCAGAATTAGAACACTCCACGTTTACCAAGGTATTAGTTGCTATTGCTTTTGCAATAAAACACTTCAGTCACTAATTCGAAGGTACTACAGTTTTTTGTCTCACCGATTGCAAGGCAATTATTGGCACAATTAAGTCTCTCACAACCGTGCACTCTTCTAAAGAGGTCCGCGTATTTGAATTTATTAGCCAGTACACTCACATAACCGGAAGAGAGAACCTGAATGATGTTTTCTCCCGGGCACCCATCAACAATTGCAAGTCGCAATCCATGCAACCCATCCATCAACACGACCATCTACGTCACTAGGAGACGATCTAATCTCATCATGTCCATCTATAAAATTAACCTCTTTTTCCGAAAAATATTCTTCAACAATTCACACAATTCGGGCCATTTAGACTCACTTTCTGCGCTCAAATCAATATCAGACGGGTTTGTCTGGTGTGAGATGAGAAAAGTCATACGTGGACGGGTAATAAACTTCAATATCAGAAGCCCAAAATACAAAGACATTAGAAACCAGACTTCACACAATTTGCTGCTCCTGCATCAAGGTTTCACACCATTTATATGGATATATTAAGTAGTTTTCTGAAACAAAAAAGAGGTTGTCTGATAAGTTTTTGTGTGTCTTTGAAGAAGGTGAAATATTTTATGCGAGTGAAGATTTGCGTGGTGTGTGTAGGTTTCGAGCTGTGTCTATGAAGAAGGTGAAATATTTTATGTGAGTGGAGATTTGCGCGGTGTGTCTAGGTTTCGAGCTGTGTCTATGAAGAAGGTGAAATATTTTATGCGAGTGAAGATTTGCGTGGTGTGTGTAGGTTTCGAGCTGTGTCTATGGTGTCCTTTATTCTGCACCAGTGGTCGTCTATGTGATTATGTTTGGTGTTTTTTAAATTCAGGTTGTGTAATCTGTTCTCGGTTATATGTCTTTTCAACTCTCCCAGTTCTTGTTGTTGTAGTCCAAGGGATGATTAGATAATCATGCATATAAGGATGTAATCAGATAATATGTGGGAATCTGGAGCAGTGTGGGTGTAAGGATAACCTACCACGTGTCTTACGACCCATTTGTAACTTACGACGTAACTCCTGGGAAGCGTGGTTCGATAACTTACTACTTAGTTTACGCTCTAGCGACTGGAAACTGCGAGTCGACGACCTAAAAGCCGGCGTGAATTTCGTTACGTAGGCACTCATGGTGACGGGTATAAATACGGACCCCTGACTCTGCAAGATACAGGCAAGATCCGGCCCCATCCTAGTGGCCAAGCACTACATACCGCCACGCCTACAATTAAACATAGAAGTCCCACTTCGGGCTCTATCAATCCACAACCTTCCTATCTTCTTTGCGGGTGACCTCAACGCTTTCCACCCAACACTCCTTTCCAACACCACGAATGATGCAGAAAGGTAACTGGCCGGTGCCCTGCAGCATTATCGCTGCGAGCACATCGGCCCGGCCTTCCCCACATTCCTCGGTCCTTGCGGAAGTCTTCCGCAACGACCACGTGACACGCTTCTACACTCACATCTCACCGAGTCCCCACGTACTTTTTGACCACATACCGATATGCTTTATCATATCCACATCTTCCATACTCATACCCACACCACCTCTCTTCGACTACAAAAATACGAACTGGGAAGAGTTTAAAAGACACATAACAGATAACACGCCACAAAACCTCGACCTGGACCACACCAATGCAGACATGTTAGACGACTACTGGTACTCAATCTTAAACACTATAACCACAGCACGCGACCTACACACACCGCACAAAACCTACACATGCATAAAACATTTCACATATTTTACACACACTCGGAGACTCACCACACAGTACAACAATCACTAGAGGCTCACAACAACACACATCAGCCACCTACGTTCCCACATCCTACAATGCGTGCAACTAGATAGGAACCGACAGTGGCGAGAGGTCGTCCGCATCGCGGACGACACTCGTTGCACTAACCCTTTACTCTTCTGGTGGTACGTAAAAAGGATGCTAGGCACTGATCGACCCAAACCCATCACCCTCCAAGTAAACAACCAAACACCCACAGACACCAACGTCATCCTCGACGCATTTAGGTACCACTGGGACACGGTACACACACACACAACCCACCCAAACCACACGTGCAAGAGCACTTCCAGGAAGTCCAGGAGTGGTGTCGGGCCCACGCTCACGAGCTAAGGCCAGCCTCCCTGATACGAATGGAGCTGCTCGACTATACATCTAAACTAACCACTCCTATCACTGTAGAGGAAACAAAACACTACATTAAAACAACACCAAAAAGTGCACCAGGCACCCCCGCACTACCAGCCGCACTAATACACAACCTCCCTGCAAACATTTCCTTTACACTTACACAGCTATTCAACACTTTAATAGCCTCAGGCCACTTCTCCAAATATTCAAAGTCTCTCACAACATACTTCTACACATAATGAACAAACACTCCAAACACCCAAACAATTACAGGCCTATTTCTCTCTTAGAGCCCCTAGGCAAAATACTCGAACGTATGATCAACTGCCCACCAATATGGGTTCAGGCGAGGCCGGTCCCCTCAGGCGGCTATGACCATCGTTCACAACAGAATACAAAAAAACGCCAGGTACGACAAAAGACACTCTCCATCAGAAAGGACGTGAAGAAGGCATTCGATAAGGAGCGGCACAAGAAACTCCGTTGGAAACTCGCCAACAATACGGAGTTACCTCTTTGCACCAGAAGACTCCTCTTGCACTACCTAACTAAACGGAGATGCCACATAAAATACAACAATACCCTCTCACAACCCATCACACCACGCTTAGGCGTTCCCTAATGTAGCATACTAGCACCCACACTTTACATCATGTACACAAACGACACTAGACGCCCACATGAAAACTGCTGTCACACATACAATGTCCTACGCCGATTACGAGACCATTCTCGTCAGCGGCCGTGGACCAGACGAGATCGCGCTCCACGCACAAATAATACTAGACGCAGAGACAGAATACGATGATAAATGGCTTATTGCCGCAAATCCCCAGAAGACACAGATAACACTCTTCGGCGCACGAGATCACTATGCATAACCTACAAATCTTCTTTCACACACCAGACATGAACCAGCTAAACCCAACAAAGCTTGACTACACACAACATACAAAAATCCTTGGGGTAAATTTTGACAAGACCGTCAGGTTCAATATACACCAGAACCTAACACATGTGAGAGCCGCACGTACAAACACAATGCTGCACAGGTTCTACTCTGCAGGCAAAAAACTTCAGTTACACCGATATAAAACACTCGTGCGAAATCTTCACAACTCTGCTCTGAAGCCCGCTTGTCGCTCTTCCTTGTACACGAGAATTGCCCTCACTACAAGACAACAACAAATTAGCACCCTCAACACATACGCTCACACCAGACTCGCAAAACAACTCGGGGGAACTCGCTAGAGACCTCTTATACACTGCACTACATGCGAGTCGGTATGTTGCAATGGTACTGCGATACCCCGCAGCCCATGACCACCCGCAACCCATACCGTTCTTCGCATAAGTTAAAAGCATCATGAATAACGCGTTTCTGACTAAGCAGATACGCTCTCCTTCCTGACCACCCTTCAACCGTCGTCCACTCATGAACATTGCGAGCCCCACCCAACCACACCACGCATCGGTGTCTAGACACCGACCTATCAACTCTTCCTATCCCCTCTCAAGTTATTTCTGCACCCTTTTCTTCTACGACTGCCTGTTCACCTGTGTTACACAGGGATCCCTCTCTGTCCTTCTTATATACATCATTCATTCGAAGAAGTAGAGACAATCAGGAGTTCATACAGCGAGGATCTGCTGATACTTATAGATCCCTGCCAGCATCTTCCGCTATTTCTTCTGTCGTTGCACCGATTGTAAATTCCCGATTGACTCGTCTCTCTCGCTCTCACCAAGAAGTCGGAATACGTCTGGGCTCGTTATGACACTCTCTGTTGCTAGGAAAAAAGCCATCCATGTATTGCACCAAAACTTCCGTGAAAGGTATTTGGAATATTTTTTTCATTTTACGACCCATTCTTAGGTTCTCGTTGTCGAGACCTACATCTATTTATAAAGGACGTAAGACGGGGGAGGCGGAGTATATTCCGTTCCTGTACCGATTGTCCTGAGTAACAGTGCTTATTTTGTAACGACGTGTTGTCGTTGGTGGCTTAATCCGTTTGTGCATTATACGAGGGGTGGTCAATAAGTTTTGCAATTCGGATATAAGAAAACGAGATATGAGGAAAAGTGTTTTATTATTTTTTAATATAACTACCCTCGACTTCAATGCACTTGCGCCACTTGTTCCTGAGGCTTCGAATTCCCGACAACCAGAAATCTCCCGACTGCTGTTCAATCCACTCCTGGACGGCGAGCTGGACATCTTCATCGTCCCCAAACCGGCATCCACGCAGTGCAGCCTTGACCTGGCGGAATAAAAAGTAGTTGCTAGGGGCCAGATCTGGACTGTAGGGGGGATGGTTGAGCTCCTCGAATCCGCACTCGCGCAGGGCAGCTTGTGCAACTCTGGCCTTGTGGATTTTGACGACGTTGAAGTCGATCATGGGGCGTGAGGTTTCTAGGGACCCAACGGGCAGAGACCTAGGTCAGGACAAAATTGTCGTGAATGATGTTGATAACACTTTCATGCGATATTTCAAGTTTTCGCTCGATTTCTTCGATCTTGACCCGTCGATTTTAGAGTATCATCTTCTCCACACGGGCCACATTTTCCTCGTTGTTCACGTCTGACGGGCGTCCTGGACGGGGGTCATCTTCAAGGGACTCACGACCATGGCGAACTCCCTATTCCAGCGAGCAATGGTTGCATAGGAAGGGACGGTGTCGGTGTACACTGCAACCATGCGTTCATGGATCTCTTTTGCATTCTTGCCTTCCTTGATCAAATATTTAATCACTGCGCGGTGCTTAACCCTCTTCATTGTCGAAAAATTTGTAACTCACGATCTGCGATCAGCTACTGCTTCCTCAATAGACGAGGCAGGAGCGTGCGGCTGCAGGTCCTGACTTGTCATAACTTGTCCTAACACCCTCACAAACAGCCATCCCCCTTCCTCTGGTTTGCCCTACCGATTCGCAAAACTTATTGACCGCCCCTCGTATTCATTTGACACGTTTGAATTTGATGTGACGCGTTTGTTTACTGTATTTATTTCACGCATTTGTATCTAATGTGACCCTTTTGGGCACTATATTTATTTAATACATTTGAATCATTCATTGTAGTATTATACCCTCGCAGATATCTAAGCACCTTCCTGTGGACCCCTTTATGTATTGTTTTGGGGGCCGAAAGAACTTAGTTCCTCGTTTTGCCTTTACAGTGGGTGTGAAATCGTGTAGCGTGGTCATTTCGCAAGACCACGTCTGGTGATGTGGTCCCTCCGCGATGACCATAGAATGCGGAATGGTCAGGGCCAATATGTTCACGGCACTATTACTCTAAGGCACCGGTCAGACCACATCGTTGGTTGTGTTTGAAATTAGTGTGGAATGGAATGCGTTTAGGTCCTGGGCAAAGAAGTGCGAGAGGTTGAAATTGGATAGAGCTCGGAGTAAGAGGTCTATTTTAGTTGTTGTAATGGTAGTCTATAGTGATTGGCCACTAGGATATGTCCAGGGCTCGTGTGTACCTTGTAGGCACGCAAAGGGCCAGCTTGTGTGTTCGTGAGGGAGTGGTGTTTAGACCGCTTAACTACGATCGCTGATCACAAATGCGGTGCCTGTGGGGTTAGGTAAATGCAGTAACAAGCAATATGATGTCTGTTATAGGGATGGTGTAAGCGGGTGTAGTTCAGTATTAAGATGTTTGGTCTTTATTTGTTTAATATTCAGTTGGCGACGGTATGGAGAATACTGTGCCAACTTCGTACGTTTAGCTGCAATACACTAAGTCGACCTATAGACGGGAGCTAACTAGACGTGAAGCTGTGCTAGCGCTAGCCACTTTCCTCTATCTGATCTCTTGGCATTATACCAAGAGAGCGGGGGCAGGAGTGACTATTTTCACACGTGCCCCTGCCAGGTGAGGTTTGGTGGAGGTGGAATGTTTGGGGTCCTGGTATTAGGTGTAAAAAGAGAGGTAGGAGAGATGATGGGCACAGTGGAAGGAGCGTTTGAAACAATGGAATGGGATAGAGACAGCGGGATGAGGCGGAGACGGTAGACGGTAGACGGTAGAAGAGAGGGTGAGGATAGAGGGATGAGGCTTAGACACACAAGAAGGAGGGAGATGACACCAGGAAGAAAGGCGGAGGCAGTGAACAGAGAGGCGGGGAGGGTAGGAAGTGGTGCGGGAACAGTGGGGGCAATAGTACATAGGCAGCTGGACGGGTGGTAGTGGTGGATCTGAAGTGCGGCGTGCACGTGAATGCCGGTAGAGGAAAGAACTCGAGTATCTTGTATTAGGGTAAAGACCTTCTCTGGGAATCTAATTTGGCCAAGTCTGTTAGCAGCATCTATCTCGTTTAAGATATTGCTTTATAAGCGGGGATTGCCCCAAGACATGTCTTTTGTCCTCGTGGAGAGCACCGCGACCACTTGTGGCATGGGGCTGGTGTTTTGTGTTTGATTGCGAGCTTGGCTGGGTGTAGTTGATGGCTTGGGTGAGGGTGTCAGGGTCAATGCTGAAGAGGGGTCTGTAGGGAGTTGGGTAAAGCGGGATGTGTTCTCCGTAGTGCCGGCGACTGTTCTTGTAAAGGGAGTGTGGAGTGGGTTCAGGAGTGGAGAGGATATGTGAGGTGGTGATTGGTTGTGGTTTCCTCATTTCTGCAACGGCGTCTGCACGTGCCTTAGACAGGTGAGAGCATTTTATGCTTACGGCGACATGGTCATGCCGCAGTTAATAAAGAGAAGGGTGGTGGTGTTACAGCCAGTGTAATGGTGCCCCATTACACTGTATCTAGGAGAGACAAGGTCTGCCTGGCATGTCTGTGTGTGTCGTAGCATGTACCAAGGGAGATAATGTTTCGGTTTTATATTTAGTTGCGTTTCAACTTTTGGAGTGTATGTGAGGGTGCTGTAGACATTCAATCCTGGTCTAGCAGCTTGTGCTTGGGGAGTTTTTCTTCAAAAATTAAATATCTTATTTTTTTAAAGAATATTTTCTGAACATTACTTAACTAATCTTAATTTTCATTTGTTTTAGCTTATTTAAATTGTTTGGACATTTTTATTTACTTTCGTGTCTATTACTGGGTAACATTTAGAATTTTCGCTCTACAACCTCATAAAAATTCTCCATTCATGAGTTAACTTTTATTTAGGCAATTTTTAGCAATTTAGTTCATAGGAGTCCCCATGTAACAAGGCAAAATGGGCCCCTTGAATCGTTTATCTATGCAAATTTGTTTCTGAATCCCGTGAATGTGCCCCCACCCCCCTGCTCCCCCAGCCAAGGACATAGGAATGGCGATTTTGTTATGGCAGTCGGAATTTAACCAAATTTCTATGAGCGATGAAGGGAATTTATGTCGCGAACTCTTGCCATTTTCTATCATTTTCGAAAAGGAAAATGCGGGTTTTTAAGGGGAGCGAAAATAATAGACCTAAAAATAGCTTGGTCAAACTTTAGAAGATCTATGCCGTATTTTTAGTGTTATACAAGTACTCACGGTATTTTTAGGCATTTCTGTTGGCAGATATGGTTTCAGTTTGGCGCAGAGAGTACATATTTTAAGATATTATCCCTTGAAAGTCTTCATATTGATAGTTACATACGTGGACCTTGAATTCTCTATGTGCGAAAAAACCCTGTTTTCACATACTGGCAACCTTCAATTCAACCTTTTATTCAAACCTTGGCAACCTTGAAGCCAAGCGTTAAAAGAGCGCCGAATTCAAATTTGCCACCATAACCCGTTTTTCAATCGTTCTTTAAATATGGCGGCTTCGATTCTTGCACATTCAGTTTACTGGAATTTAAGACGACGTTTGTTAGTTCCTCGGCTAATTTAATAGACTTTTGTATCGATCATGGCCTAATTTTAAGAGTGAAGCTTTGCAACAGGTGTGGAAAAGGAGCGCGGCTTGATTACAATAGGTGCTCATGCTTCGATTCCCCGACATGAACAGCCGCCTTCATCAAGTCCTATTAGCAGCGATGAATCTATATATAACCCTGCTAATCCCAGATCTCCCCCAGCATTAAATAGTAAGTTTTGCCGTGTTTGTATTTTGTGCTTTTAGTTTACTAGGCGTTTAATTTTCCTGAACTTGTTCTTGGGGCGCGAGCGAAGCGAGGGGGGAGGAGAGTGTCTCCCCCCCTCCCATAATGACAACCCGGTGCGCAGCTCGATAATGGCTTCCAGTAACCAAACGCATATACGAATAATCTATACATAAATAGAAAGTACGTAAAAAGTACTAATGGAGTTTGTTGGCACTTTAGTCATCCTTTACGGCTTCGTTTTCGCTCGGAAAGCAGTTATTTTTAAGAGAGTATCGCTGCAAATAGAGTCGTACTCAGAGTGTTAGTATCTTAAAAAATAAGTGCTTTCCGCGCCTAACCGAAGCCGTAAATGATGGTTAGAATGTTGAAAAACACCATTAGTACTGTTTTTACTACAAAAAAACACGGCGTAGGTCTTCTGAAGTTTCAATAATAGCTTTAAAAAACGATCTTAGACATTATTTTTGAAAAAAAATAGAATTAAAATTTCTCTAATATGGTTAATTAATATAGGAAACATTAGTTTACTAACAGTTGAATAAGAGATTAAGGAAAAACTCTCCCCCCAACCCCCAAATCCAAACACAGACACACAAACTCTCTCTCTCTCTCTCTTTTACCATTAAATAACACTAACACTACACCAGACGCCCCTTAGCGCGGGCAGTGCTGGTGATGGCCTCAACAATTCTTCAAGTGCCCATCCCTTCGTCTGGGATGGTGTCGTCACTGGGGATTAAGAAATTAAGTATTAATCCAGATTTCCCTCATAAACAAAACCACAGCCTCCCCCTCACCTAAATCGAAACGTCTTTATATGGGGAAGACGGGAACCACCTAACGCATCTGTAGCCACATACACTTGATGTCAGAGGCTTAGTTTATTTAGATGGCTTCGGTCTAGATAGACTTCACGATGGAGCAACACTTGTTTACAAGTCCCGAAGGATCAATTTAGAAGGCGGGTGAAGCTGCTCTTTATTTGAGAATCGAGGGGCTTCTCCCTCAAGCTGCACCTCAGGGAATTTTTCCCAGAGGATTTTTTTTCATGTTATTCGAGATCTGTTTTATTCGGTACAACTTTCACGAGGGTTTGCCATGTGAGAACAAGCATGACGCCCAGATTTAATGGCAGTATCCAAATTGCCATCGTTTTCCGATGAGTAATCCCTACATCTTTATCTCTGCCATTATTAAAAATCTCTTTTCACAAGAGTTTGCCATGTGATAAAAAACATAACCCCACTGTTTAATGGCAGTATATAAATCTGCCATCGGCTTCTGATGTGTAGTCTTAGGTATCAGAGATTAAATGGCAGTATTCAATGCTTTAGCGCATTTGTGGGTATCCAAGATTTAATGGCAGTATTCAAGATCTGCCATCAGAGTCCAAGAGTTTGCTTGGGTATCCCAGGTATAAAGGCATTAGCCAGAGCTGCTGTCAGATTTTAAGTGTTCTTAGTATTCGAAATGTAATTGATCTAATGGCAGTATCTGAAGCTGCCATTTGTTCAAACATGCTTTCAAATAGAGGATTCGTTTGTTGTTTCTGTGAATTTGTCTCTATGGCACTGCTATGGCAAAAAAGGAAGGTAACAAACGTAAGTTATATTTCCTCCTTAATCCCAAAGAAATCCATCTGAACTTGACTCAGGCTCCGGAATTAAAAGAGGGCCGCAGCACGAGGTAATAGGGGAAGGGAGGGAGGGGGGGATCCCAAATCCCGACTCATCAATTCTCCTAACGAGGAAAGGACCAAAGCTCGTTTCTTGACAAAATCCCATTAGAGGCAAGATTCCCAAATCGCCAACTTTGTCGAAACGTGCTTCGAACATGTCTAATTCTTGCCTCCATGACGTCACAATGAAAAACACTTGTGCTTAGAGCGATCCAGTGCCCTGCATGATTGTCGCCACGGAGATAATATAGGTTCACATGGTGGAAAATGTGTCTGTTGGGGGGGGGAGAGGAAAAGAGTAAAGTTTTCGAGTGTCTAAAGACTCATTCACACACCTTTAACCGGGAGAGTTGCGTCTCCTCTTGATTTCAAAGACTTTAAGTAGCTTCTTTCAAGACGTCTGGGTGCTTCTCGCATACAGTAAAATAAAAATACCATTCAATCCTCGTAATTAAATAAAATTTGCCATTAAAATCCCTTAATTAAATAAAATACAATTATATTCTTCACTGTAGCCTGAAGGCGGCTCGAATCTATTTTTCCATTAGGCGAGATCGGAGATAAAAGCAACTTAATTTATGGATCCATTGAGGGAGATTATTTTCCGAGATCGGATAGACGACGGTACTTCCAGGTGTAGAGTCCTTAACAATGAGTTTTGCACCGCATACACCTGGTCTCACCCGCTACTCCTCACCCCAGCTCGGCTTAAAATTAAGGATCACTCTGCTATCCCCACACATCAGTCTCGTCTCCCCACAGATCTTGCCCTGTTGCAACGTACCCCACCTCACCAATAATCCTGTAGGTCGATCAGTGTTGCTCTCCATTTCGAACAAGGCCTTTCCATCACGGTGCTCCATTCGTCAGCCGACGTGCCCACCTTGCTCAGTCGCATTCTACAAGCCTCTTTCAACCTCTCCACCATGCGATCGAGTCTCATAGTCTTCGCCAATAACCATACAATTTTTAATTATGTGGTGCTGACAGGAAAGCCTATATGAAGCCCCGGCAAGACCAAAACAAGCATTCAGCGCTATTTACTTATCCAAAAAGAAGGGATAACCTCCAGGTACAACTAGACAACGCATCTCGGGGCTCAAAACTAAGTCCCCGAACGATGGTATTTGGGCAACTTCTACTATCAACTATCGATGCCAAGTTTTCTCTGGCCAACGCCAAAGAAAAGTATGGTCGCTGAAAAAAATATAAAAGCCTATCCTTAGGCTAATTTAACATGCAAAATAACAAAAGATAAAAACTAGAGGGACATGATCTAGTGGACCTGCGGTAAAAATAGCAGATTTGGCATCTCTAGCCACTAGGTGGCGCCACTTAGTAGTCAAATTATATCATATTTGAACTCAGTGTCCTCAGTTACCTTTGGTAGCGTTGGTTTCATCTGGCTACGTTGAGCCAGCGACTCTTTGTGGAGAGAAGATGAAGACAACACGAGATTTCCATGATCCATAGATCTGCTTGCTTCACTGCAGTTAACAAAAAAATAACAAAAAAGAGTCATGCATAGGGGCCAGAAAGAGGCCCTTGAGGCAAGCTGGACACAGAATCTCAGCTCTCGAAGTCGCCCTAAAATTCAAATCCAGATTTGTTCTCATTTCAAAGCCGCGAAAATTCGAATCCAAGCCAACGGTCATTCGCGCGATCGTTTATGTACAATTCTGTTTGGTATAAACGGTTACCTCTCTCTTTTTTGTATCTGTAACTTGTCTCGTTAAGTTCATTCTTTGCCCATCGCTTAAAAAAGGCTCGAACATAAAAAAATCACTCTCCTACACACACACACACACGCACGCACACATACACACAAACGTGCATCTTTTTCATATGGCCTGCCATTATCATGTATAAACGTGTATGTTTTGTTCACACACGTCATACCTTAGATCACGTTATCATTTTCAAGCCTACGCTATACCTCTTATGTATACTCGTGTGAGGTTTGTCAACGCACACAACGAGTTTTATCAATTAAAGATACGCCAGGAATTGCATTCTCAATCTACTATTAAACTATTCACTCAATTAATCAATTTTCCACGATTGATATCTTCACTCGGCAATCGCACACAAGCCCCGAGCCCCTTTCCTTAACCTTTATTCCATCGCCCTAATTACCTTCATACCCTCTTCGCATTCGCATGCCCTAAAGCTGCCTTTGCCTTCTTAAACAACTCGATCTAATTAAAATACAAAAGCAGGTTCAATTTGAGCATAATGGGCCATTTATATTTGCCTTAATTCAAATTTAGGCACATTTGTTACTGTAATGTACCCTTCCTGAGTCTTTGCAATCTTAGTGCTAGCTGCTGCTATTTTTATGTTGTTAGTCAATTGTATAATGTATTATTTATTATTTACATACAGCCATTTGTACATGTAAAACGTACGGGAAGGGAAACCATTATTGCCCCAAAGTGCAATAACGGTTAAAATTCGTACCAGGAGCTGGGCTAAATAAGAGGTAGTCTGCAAAGCCCTACTCAGACTGTTGTATTGATAGGATGGAGTTCTTTACTTCAATAAGTGTGCATTATTCCATCTCACTCTCACGAAGACTAGCGTTCGCAGCCCGTGTTAATGAATAAACTAAAATTACAACTTCTCTTTGATCAGTGACCCAAGCCGCCCCTTTGCATCACTAGCAATAATTTGACGATATCAAAGTGGTAACAAAACGCGATTTTTATCCTGAAGTCAGAAACTAAAAATTAATTAATTCGAAACTGAGACAAAAAAGGTGCAAATACAGGATTGTGTGTGGTTTTTCCCACTGAATAATTGCAGAAATATTCTTGTAATTATGCGATCTCTATAACTAAAGAAATTCGCCTGAATCATTTAATATACACATATGTGGTTTATATGGATGGCTACAGAAATTTGGGAGTGCGACGAAGAGAAGTGTCAATCTCACTACATTCTGCTTTCGCTGCTTCGCCCGCTACCAATACACTCATGCGTACGCAGTATTCTGCACTCTGTCACTGAGTTCACATTCTATAAATCGCTTTATTACGAGACCACCACTCGAGAGCAACCAAACACTCATCATAAACCCGAATAATTAAGCTTTGGGTGCAATCTTGCAGACAAAGAATGAATGTATATTAGCTGAAATCAAAGTGAAGAATGAAAGGGAATCTAATTTTAATTTATAACACGAAGAAAGGTTTGGAAAACTTCAAAAGGAATTGCATCTTTCAGATAGACTCCGTGCTGACGACGAAACAAAGGGAAGCTGAGCGAACACAGATAAGAGAGGGATTTTGTCAAGAATTTTCCCTTTATATAAAGTTGTAAACCTTGAAATAATGTCTACAAATGGTGGTCAGTAGTAACCCTGAAACTACGAGTGTGAGAACCATTTTGGTGCTCAATTCTGGCAAATAAGGTTGGCCTTTGTAGCTTATGGGAGGTCATTGACGTAACGAAGTGCCCATAAGAGAAATAGAATTGGGAGTTTCACCTTTGTACTTTAAAGGAGAAGGAAAAAAGTTCTAATGGGTCGACACGGAACAGAATGTAAATAAATTACCAAAGGGTAAGGAATTTTTATATTTGGAACACAAATGTATACACCGGAAAAATTATTTTAAAATTAAAGATGCATAGGAGACTGCATGATGTATACACGAGAGAATCTAAGTGAGTAGATTATGGTTGGTAGAGAGGATAAGCCCATTGCCCTCGCCTCCACTATTCACTGATTTTGGGTGCCCATGTTCCTCATAGTCAAAGAGTGGTTATTGGATCATGTCAAGAAAAGCGAAACCTATCCACCTAGGGTTCACTATTCTCGCCTTCCAAAGTTTTAGCTTCAAATTCTTGACATAGATGCCCTAAGACAACAGTGACTGAGTGGAAGAAATCCAGCAATTTAAACTAATTTTTTAGCATTCGAATTTGAGAAATTTCCATTTAAAGACGTACTCCAGCCCCTAATTGTTGAAGAAAATTTACCAGTCATTAACTGGATGAAATAAAATGGAATAAATTAAACGAGGTTAGGTTAATTTAACCTAAGCAAAGATTAGTTTTTAAAAGCAAGTGAAAAAATGGTAAAAAAAAATGGGGGGCTTAGTTTTAGTGTCCCCTTTACTTAACTTTGTCCTATACGATAATTATCCAAATCCGTGATAAGGGTAGAAGGGATCATCTTGACGAAAGTGAGTAGAGGTAGTTACCATGGCAACAGGGGGTAGAGGTGGTTACTATATCGATGGGTGTAGAAGTGTACCAAATGGACGAAAATACACTAGCAGAGGTTTGGCATATAGATAATGAGAGGAGTTATAGAAAGACTCAATAGAAGGATGAGGAGGAATTAGTTATAGGGCCTAAAGAAAATGTAGAACATTAGTATTTTCCTCCTGACCTACTGGAACATTACAAGATGCCGAAGGGTGAGATGAGTTGTGAAGAGGATAGAAATTCAATAACCTATGATGACCAGGATGCATGTAGAGTTCCATAGGCACTGTTGGTGCACCTTGATGCTACACATGTGAGGATAAACAATATAATAAGATATAAGATGGAAAAGGTAGTTATTAAGCAGCAAGATTTGTTAAGGATAAAAAGAGGGAAGCAACCTGGACCTGACGGAATCAAGGGGAAACTCTACAAATGGCTCAGTGAATGCGAAACCTTCATCACTGCAATGAAGGCAGCGATTAATGAGATGATAAATGAGAGACAACCGCCTGTACACTGGAAACAGTGATGATATCGAAGGTCAAGAACCCAAAGATTATGAAATTTAGACCCATTGCTTTAACAAACGTAGATTATAAAATATTTATGAGTGTAATTAAGGAATATCTCGTAAAGCATTTGGAGGGGAATAACGAGATAAACGTATTACAGGCTGCTTTCACCGTTTATGGGGAAGTGCCAGGATGAGGAAGATACTAATTATTTTAGCGATAGATTTCGCTAAGGCATTTGATAGTATTAGTAGACATAAATGGATAGATACACTGATATTTTATATGGTTGATCCGAAAATAATTGATATTGTGGTTAAATTGTATGAAAATGATGGAACTGAAATAAATATGGATAACAGATATATGGGTACAATGAAGATAAAGAACGACATTAGACAAGGGTACACCGGATCCCCTCAACTCTTTGTAATGGTGGTCAATATGAATATAAGGGCAATAGAAGCATCTAGGCTGGATATAGAGATGATAAGCACTATATCCCTACTCTGTCCTTCGCCGATGATGTTCTGCTTATGGCAAACAGCGTTAGGAAGATGGAGCAGATGTTGGATGTGTTGACGAGGACAGCTGCAGCGATGTGGTTGGGAATAAATAAGGGGAAGAGCAATTGTATGATTTTTAGAACAAAAGAGAGACCAGATAGCATCTGTTGGATAAAAGTTGTAAAAGAATTGAAATACCTAAGGATAACTATAAATGACAGTATAGAATGTTTCAAGAAACATAAAATGGACAAGCTGAAGTTGGCGAGAAAGATGGTGGAGTTACATATTATGTAATAGCGAGGTCATGTAATAAACTACTGGTTGGCAAAACCTTTTGAAAGAATGTCGTGTTGTCCGGTGTGTTGAGTGGTTCTGTGGTGGTGGATTGGACAGGAGGGGAGCTGGAGCAACTACAACGTAGACAGAATTCTGTTTGGAAGACAGCGCTTGGAGCTCCAGGATGTGCCCCTAATGTTACACTGCAGGGAGAGATGGAAGCCTCGTCTGTGATGGTGAGAGATATGAAGATGAATTTTGGATTTGAACGACATATTTTGGACACAAAGAATACATTGTTGAGGTGTATATATGATGAGATGACTAATAGGGTCAAGGGTGGATGGGGTAAAACAATATAAAATTATAGAAACAGACTGAAAACTCAAGCCTAAATGACCAGCGGGGACTTCCGCCGCGTCGTGGCACGGTTGCCGAGGCCCTTTTTTTTGCTCGGAGATCTAAACGGTAGACACCCCTCTGGGGAGACTACTCTATTAATCTAGCCGGGATGCTGATCCGCCAGCATTCAATGCACGTCGTGATGTCACGGAAGGCCGTTTGCTGGACTTTACCTCCAGAGGCGGAGAACCCTTCAACGACAAGTTTACTCTGAATGAGTTGCGTTCCGCTCTTGCTTCGTGCGCGGACACCGCCCATGGTCCGGACGATGTCCCGTACGCCATGCTTTGACACCTGGGTCGGCGAGGCATGGTCTTTCTGTTAGATTTGTTCAAAAGATCTAGGTGGAGGGTCACCTCCTGGATTCCTGGCAAATCGGTACTGTGCTAGCCTTTCGCAAACTGGGGAGAAATCACTCTACTCTGGCCGGTTTCCGCTGAATCTCTCAAACATCTTGCGTGTGCAAGTTGATGGAGAAATTGGCAAATGTTAGATTAGACTTTTTTTCTGGACAGCAGAGGCCATCTGTCTTCTGCACAGTCCGCTTCCCCAAGTTCCATTCTATGTTGGATGCTCTGCTCCGACTGGAAAATGCCGTTTGCGAGGCCCTTCTTCGTAGACAGCACTACGCCACGGTGTTTTTCGATCTGGAGAAGGCCTATGATACCGCATGGCGATACGGTATCATAGAGACTTTCCACACGATGGTGGCGAGGGGACGCCTTCCAATAGAGCAGCCCAATAGAGCAGGAAGAGGGTGTCTCGTAGAGAAGTGTCCTCAGTGTCACACTCTTTGCCCTGAGCATAAACGGCATCACCTCGGTGCTGCCGGAAGATTTTCTCGCTACGCTCTACGTGGACGACCTTTTGATCTTTTTTGGCGCGGTCCAGATGCCAACTCTGGAGCGTCGACTCCAACAGGCATTGAACCGAGTCTCTCAGTATGCCGAACCGCACAAGTTTCGGTTCTCCCTGGCCAAGACTAAGGTGGAGCACTTCTGCCGCCATCCACGGCTCTATACTGACCCAGACTTGTTTCTTAATGGGGTACGTCTGGAATTGGTTGAATTGCATCGTTTCTTTGGTCTTATATTTGACCAACGCCTCACCCGGGAGGCTCATATTCGCAGCCTTAGGGTCTCTTGTACCCGCGACATGGATATTCTCCGTTCCGTGACGTTCAGCGTTTGGGGCGCTGATAGGGCTACTGCCTTACCTTTTTATCTATCCTTTGTTCGTTCAAAGCTCGACTACGGATGCGAGTGTTATGCATCCGCAGCTGAGCGTGTATTGCGGAAGGTGGACTCGATCCACCACACCGGCCTTCGCCTGGCGACCGGTGCCCTCCGCACTTCCCCCATTCAGAGCCTAGTAGTCGATGCTGGGGAGATGCCACTCACTCTACGCCGTACACAGTGCATTATTCGCCTGTACGCGCTAGCCCGACGCCTCCCTCAGTCGCTAACAGCTCTCAGTGCATCCGCAGCTGATTTCAAAGGTGCCTATGGCGCCGAGGGACGACAGTCATACCCTAAGCTCCTTGAGTTTAGAGCTAGGAAACTCCTTCGATAGCTACGTATAGCTCTTGGGATGGTGGCGCCCCTGGTTCTGCCTAAGACACCACCCTGGAGGGTACCACTTTGGCTTTTTGTCGCCACGCCTCTGCTTCTAAATCTTGTAAAGCACCGGGAGTATTGCTTTCGACCTTTTTGAAGCACACCTCGTGTCCCGCTGGAACCGTGCCAGTGTATACGGATGGTTCCAAGTCCCAAGAGGGAGTCGGCTTCCACGCCGCATCCCCTCCGTTTGAAGTCAGCGGGGCTCTACCAAGCGCTGCCTCTGTCTTAACGGCCGAGCTGGTGACAATGCACTACTTGGTACGGGAGATTACACGACGTGCCTAGTTCGGAGACCGGATTGTGATCTATAGCGACTCACAAAGCGCCCTGAGTGCTCTCGGGGCATTGGAAATCTCCGCATTCCCTGGTTCGCGATATTCGTGACGCCACAGTTTTAGAGAGCCGGGCGGATGTCGAGATTATCTTCTGCTGGGATCCTGGACATGTAGAAATCGCGGGGAATGAGCGCTCCGATGAGGGCGCCAAATAGTCCGGGACGACTCGGCGACCGGATCAGAGTTTAGCTCTTACTCACATCGTCTCCGAATTGGACACACTCGCGGGACGCACCGCAATTTGATGGAGCGCTCGCCAGCACCCTACTGTGAAGGCTGCGTTGCCCCCCAGACTGTTCGGCACATTCTTTTTGAATGTCCCAGTCTGGGTGATCTCCGCGCACGTTACCTGTCCCGGTACCTGGATGGGAGGGGTCGCTACCGCCTGTCCCTTGTACTCGGGACAAATTCGTTCACATTGACTGGTGGACTTATAGACTTTTGGGGGGAGGCCTGTCACCTCCTGTTTATTTAACTAGGTGGGTTTTTTCTTGTTGTTGTTTTCTCTGTAGGTCGCACGTCCCTGCGCCGGGGGGAGGCAGACCTCCCCCCGACGCTCGAACCTGCTTCCTATTGTTGCCTTTTTACTCTATTATTATTATTTTTTTTTTTAAGGTAGCCTAGTTCTAGGCTGTGGTGGTGAGTACGGCCATTTGTGCCCAAGAAGGTAGTCGCCAGATGGGTTCCTAAAAAAAGAAAAAAATCTCGAAGGCAATGACAGCTTTCCTGTTGGTCAAATAGCTACAGAGGATCTTTTCGAACTGTGGGATGAGTCTTAGTCGCGAGATTTTGTACTTCAGGCCGTCGATCCAAACTCTATCGAAGGCCTTCTTTACGTCTCCGTATACGTCGTCGATCGAGCACCCCCTGGCCTGTCCTGCCACTGCGTGTTGACGCATGTGGGCTATGGCTGTTTCCGTGCCTCGGTGTCTTGTGAATCCGTGCTGTTCCTCGTTCAACAGAGAGTGCTCTGGCAGATGTTTTGATAATCTGCTGTTGAAAATTTTCTCAAAAACCTTCCCAATGGTCTCCAGCAATGAGAGAGGTCTGAAATTCATGACCTGGTTCGCTGGATTCCCAGGCTTACAGATGAAAATCATTTTCGAGGTTTTCATGCCATCTTGCAAATATACCATTGCTAGGGACGAATTGAGTAGGTTCAACAGCCGGGTCCGAAATCTTTCGGGTGCCTCCTTCAGGTACCTGATGGTGATTTGGCTGAGGCCTAGGGTTTAGGCTTAAATGAAGCGATTGCTTCCCATAATTCTGCATTGGTGATGGGATTTCCCTCCTGAGAGTTGTCATGTAGAAGGTGGAGGTACGAGGTTCTATAAGGGTCGAAGCTGCCCTCCTTCATCCCCATGTACTCGAGAACCTGATCCTCGAAGCCTAGGTTAAAGTTTTTCTCCTCTTCATCGGAGATTTTGAAAACGTCTTTCCAGACTCCACGAAACAGCTTCTCCTTCTCTCGGAAGGGGTCGCTATGGTACTTTCGTGCGAAATTGCAGTTGGGCCATTGGAACGGGAGTATCCCCTTTAGTCTGTTGATTGTTTCCCAGAAAGATTTCGGATTCCTGTCAGTGTCAAAATTTTCAATTAGACGGTTCCACTTCTCCCTCAGTTCGTGCGCCAGCATGGTGTTCAGCTCGATCCTGAGGTGTTGAACAAGTCGGAAATCCATAGGCTTAGTGTAGCCCATGTCGAGGGTGTGGCTGTAGACATCAGCGAAGCGTTGTTGGAGCACCACTCTCTCTTGTGTCGAGGCTGTTGGCAGTGTGATTTTGTGAGAGGTTGTCGGGATATCTATGGCGTCTGCGTTTGAAATGCAGGCATTAATAGCAGTAAGCTCATCGTCGAGGTCTACCTCGGATGCACCGTCTACGTCAGGTAGGTCCAATGGGAACGCTCTCCTGTATGCTTCTCAGTTGGTCTTTGAGAAGTCTTTCCGTGGATAACAGGAACTGGAATAGGAGCGGAAGAATGCATGCTAGCATTTTAGGAGGGGTCGCATCGGTGAGTTGTAGGACTATTTGGGGTTTTGCTGGCGTTGTGTTTGTTTGCGGTGGGGTCTTGGCGGCTGTTGAGTAAGAGATATTAGGCCTGTTACCTGCTACTCTCTTCTTTCTTAGGTGTTCCTTCCTTACTGGGTACTGCATGCTCAAGGTACGGTGGGGACCAGCACAGTTAATGCATTCTTTCGTGTCGTTAATGCAGTGAATCTAGTCGTGGCCAGTTTGTGCGCACTCGGAGCAGATCTTAGCGTCTTACTTGTATGGGCAGGCACTAGCAGGGTGTTCTTCGACCTTGTAGCAGGAAAAGCAAGTTAGAAGCTCGAAGAACCTCTCCCTTTCAATCTCTCCTTGGGAGATTATCATGGGGAAGAGCTTCAGCCCTACTTCCTTCGCTTTGGCCGCCATATCCATTTCTCTGAACACGATTTTAAACACGTGTGTGAGGTTCCGAAATTTAACCACTTGGGTCACCTCTACCCATACTTGATTTCTCTCTATTTCTTGTTTGATTTCTTTCGCTGATCTTTCGCCTACCCATGGGTAGCAGGGTTGGTGGCAGAGACAGTCCCAAAGCCTTCCCGGACTAGTTCAGCAGCTATGGGCAAAAAGTAGAGTTGAGTCACGGTGATTCTTCTCTAGGCAGTCTTGGTTCAGCCGAGAGCAGTGGGGGGGCACCGTTTAGGAGGTCCCTGGTGAAGTGGAAGTGCTGTCTAACGTGTTAGGGCACTTTTTTGCTGGGGCTGGAAAAGTCCTCTTTTCACGGTTTTGGAGGGCTCTTGCGCTTGACTTTGCCTCATTTGCCGGGGTGAAATAGTTCTTGAATCCGATTTTCCCTCTTTTCACTACTCACTGGAATTTGAATGATATTCTTTATGGCGTTTTTTTTATATATGCAGCGGGGTGGGGTAGTGTTCAGAAATTAAATGGAAGAAGTGTAGAATTCTGTCTGAACTTATACCTTGTGTGTTGAGCTTAGATTTCATCTCCTTAATAAACATGACTTCAAGAAATCTTAGGCGAAGGGTATCGGAGTTTATACGGAGGATGATGGTATAGACAACAAGGATTGTTCTTATTTGTTCTCCGTGTTCTCTGTCGTAGTGAAGTTTAATGATGCCTTCTTGCAGGTGTATCGTTTCTATTCGGCTGAGGGTTGTTGTTGTTATGGTAAGTTAAAAATTGGGGTAATTAAACTTATGTGCATTCCTCAAACAGAATTCTCTACTTGTTCCTTAAATATTTAAACACTATCCCACCTCGCCGCTTATATAAGAATGCTACAAAGACTCAGAATAACATTGAAATTTTGAAGGATCCAGCCAGTCATCTTGAAACGTACTTCATGCATAGAACTTAGAACTGGTAAATAATATTAAAGGAAAAGAAATGCAAATTTCGGGGGTAGCAAAAGTCACTGTCAAACAAATGCACGAGTTACAAACTTATCTGACAGTGCCCCAAGGAACATCTACTGAATTACTAACGTGCATCCTATATTTGCACGTAATGAACATAGGAAAGCCGGGAACCTTTGCAACAACGCTCAATACTATGTTGGAAAAGAATGGGATGAAAAAATGTGTTCCTCTCCTTATTCAGAAATCCTAAAGGTCAGCATAGCAACAACCACGAACGACTGCCCAGGGAGACACAAACGAAGATGGACAAACACGAAACAATGAAGAAACCACTGAATAAACAAGAGAAGAGTGAAGGAGAAGCTCCAAAATAATAGAGACAACTGACATCGACTTTAAAGAGAACGTCAACGAAGAATTCCCACTCCCATGGGAGAGAAAGTGTGAAGACATCACGTCGTTAAGATCCTCCTCCTATCCCCCTATCTTTTCCAAATATCAATTATTCGAAGCTGTAAGCAGACTACTCAGCGTAAACCATCGTCGCCTCAATGAGAAAGGAGGCAAACAGACTAGAGAGATGTACGCCAAATCAGACTCAACCAATTATTAGACTTCTGTCTGAAGATGCCTTAGGAAAAGAGAAAGTTTACAGCCAAATAAACAAATATTTATGTAAATAAAAGGGATTTCCCTTAATTAATTTTCCCTTTCCAATCCAAAATTAAGAATTTCCTACGTGAAAGTGAGAAAAAAAAATTCAGGCTTGTTAAAGCTAAATTTAACTTGGTCTTCAACAAATGATGCATACAAGAAAATCTGCTCCCTACTTACACGGATATATATATATATATATATATATATATATATATATATATATATATATATATATATATCGGTGTTTGATGGGAGCAGCTTCTCTTACATACAGGCTTTCTTAGATTATATTTTGACTTTACAAATTTTTATTTTGGAACGTTTTAACGTGAATGCAGTTTTTAGTCGCGTGCGACTATAAATTACTATATCAGTCCGTAGGTCGACGGTCGGATGGTAACTGTTTTACTTTTCACTGAGTTTATTGGGCAATAATCTCATAACTATTCGTACGATTCTAACGAAATTTGTAACCCTTATGTTGTTTTATATTCTCTTTCTACGGATATAATTACCAAGATCTTCCCAAGGTTATTTCGGGAATTATTAAAAGCAAAACTAACTATGGGTCGGATTGTCCCACTTGTTGAAAGTTTTGAATGTCGTACTTCCGAATAATTGAGAGCACGCGACTTAGGTCTGTTGACCTCATTGGTTTCTGGCCCGAGATAAAAAGTCAGCTGAGGAAGATCCTTTATATTTGTTCGTATTTAAAAATCAAATTTGGCCGTGAGATTTCGCCTTTCTTCAGACGGGTCTTTGTTGGTGCGGCATTGATGTAAAGCTTTCCACTCGTATTGCCTCCTTTAGCGGCGAGGTAGTTGTTTAGTGGTAGTGAGCAGCAAAGAATGAAAATCGTTCAATGTTTGGTAGAAAAATAGAATAAGAAAGCGGAGTAGTAAAGAAGAGATGGGAGGGCGAGATATCAAGGAAAATGAAAGAATTAGTAGTAACAAAAGGTGCCTGTTGAGTGGGCATTCTCCATTTGTGTTGGTTATCTGACGATGGTAGAGTCCTACTACGGGATATTTTTTATTATTTGTCACTTAGTTGTGTCTCACTGCAGGCTATTTTTATCTTCTTGTTTGTCGTCCCACTACGGGATCTTTTTTATTTGCTTAGCATTATTATTACCTAAATTTTTGCTCAGGCTGTGGTGTTATTGTGTTTGATATGTAGCATTGGCATCTACTCCTTTCTGCCTTAAAGTCTAGACCGGCTAGACTTTCCCTGGGGAGCATCTCGTCCAGCTTTCCCCAGGTGTCCTGAATTCTTCTGTGAAGATACATATTAATTGGTTCTGTTCCTCTGTTTTGCACTCTCTGTAGCCTGCTTATATTACTGTTGGATTATGCATTTAGTATTATGGCAGGATATACCACTTTAGATCGAACTAGACCGATCTATAATTTATTTTTGTTCTCATTCTAGTGTTTCGGAATCGGTTAATTTTGTTCATTTCAGTACGTGCCTGTCCTATTCTTGCTATAATGAGTCCCTTTTCATGCCAGTGTTGGCATTCTGAAGCCAAGGACTGAGAGATTTGGCGTGTAGTTTATTTCGGTATCATCTATTTTTAGAGGGATGGTCCGATGGCGTCCAATCAAGACTGCCGTAAAATCAGCCGCGTTTGTTTGGATCTTCCAGCAATGTTCGTATTTGGAGATCCTTTTGGCTTTAGCAGTCGTCGTTCTGGCCATCATCCTTGCAGAGTTTGTCCGCTGGACCACGATCTGGGCGACATCGTCCGCGTATTATACATTAAGGGGCCTGATATCAAGTGGTTTTTGCAGGTCTTTCATGAAATTGGTGAAGAGAGTGTGGCTAAGGCATCATCCCTGTGGGACACCAGATAGGAGTTCGAAGGCCTTCCCTGTATGTTCATCGGAGGCGATGACAGCTTGCCCATTTATCAAGTAGCTACAGAGGAGATTTACGCAGTGTGGCGCGAGTCTAAGTCTCGATATTTTGTACTTCAGACTCTCGACTCAAACTTCACATCTAAATAGACGACGTCAATCAAGCACCTCTTAGCTAACCCTGATACAGCGTATTGAAATATCAGGGTTATGGCTGTCTCCGTCTCCCAGTCTTTCATGAATCCGTGTGTACCTCGTTCAGTAGAAAGTGGTTTGACAGATGTGTAGTGAGTATGCTGTTGATGACTTTTCCCCAAAACCTTTACAATGATCTCTAGCAATGAGATAGGTCTGAAGTTCGTAACCTGATTATTCGGCTTCTCAGGCTTCGGGATTCAAACCATCTTCAAGTCTTTAGATCGTCAAGAAAGTATCCCATTGCCAAGGACCCACTGAGAAGGTTCAGCTGTCTAGTCCGAAGTCTTCCATGTAGCTCTTCCAGATGCGTGATGGAGATTTGGCTGAGGCCAGGGGCTTTGGGTCGGAACGAAAAGATCACCACACGAATTTCGCATTGGTAATGTTGGTGTCCTCCTGTGTCACCATGGATCCGAGTGATGTTGAGAGTTTTATATGAAATGAGCCTCTTCTCCCTCCTATCCATGTACTCGAGAGCCTGGTCCTCGAAGCCTAGGTTAAGTTTTCCTCCTCTTCGTTGCAGAATTTTAAAGTGTTCTTCCAGAATCCACGGAAAAGCCTCTCTTTTTCAAAGAATGGTTGCCGTTGTACTGTTGTATGATATGGCCGTTTGGCCGTGCGCTCTCTTTGTTCCTTTTAGCCTGATGAAGTTCGCCCAGAAAGACATCGGACCTCTGTCGCTGTCTAATCTTTCGATCTGTCGATCCCACTTCTCCTTCACTTCATGTGCCAGCTCAGTGTTCATCTGTCTCCTGAGCTGTTGAACGAATTGAAAGTCCGTGAGGCTTGCGTGGCCCATGTTGATGATGTGATTGTAGCTTTCAATGAATCAGTTTCGAAGCACCACTCTCTGCTGTGTAGGGGTGGTTGGCAGCAGAATTTTGTGAAACATTAGCGGGATGGCTAGTGTGTGTGTGCGTTTGAAATGCAGACTTTAATAACAGTCAGCTCTTCATCAAGATCTTCTTCACTCGTACCACTCGTATCTGGGAGATATAGCGGCAAGGCTCTCCTGTATGCTTCCCAGGTTGCCTAGGCAAAGTTCTTCCTGGGTGGAACGGGAACAGTTATTGGTGCAGCTGCTACTGTAATGAGAATGGAAATGTGGCTGCTCTGCGTGAGTGGCTCTGGTTGGATAGGATGGTGGAAAGGAATGTTGGGGTTCGGGAGGTATAGGAATGTAGGGAATTCGAAGATATCCCTTCTTATCAAGATGTTCAAATTTCTGCCTTTTCAAGCCTACTATTGTGTTCTCCGCGTTCAGGTCCCAGGCCATGTCACCTAGAGAGCACCTCTACTATTGATCGGAGCGATTCGGCTAATAAATTCCTAGGTAAAATTTAGAGATTTTTCTTGACTGCAACAATAGCCTCGTCGTATCTCTTTCCTGTTACATTGTTTTGGAGAACGTTGTACCCGAAAATCTTCTGCTTGTCGTCGTCTCTGATGCTAGTTTCTGACAACAGAGGAAAATAAGGTCTGTATTTGTTACACATCTTGTGTTTGTGCATATGACATCCCTGCACGTTATGCGCTGGCATAGTGAGACTATTTCTTGCAACCATTTTGTCTCTCCAACAAAGCTGACCAGCTGTTCTAGGAAAGGACAATGAGGAGCTAGTTAAATAGTGATTTTATTTAAAAGGCAAAAAAATTCATAACAAAATAACGTACATAAACCAATGGCAACTCCAACCAATGCGAATATTGGTGCCGGAGGAATATATGTACACCAGGGGCCAATGCAAAATAGAAATTACACCTAATCTAAATATATATATATATATATATATATATATATATATATATATATATATACTAATCTACTATTTATATATATGTGGCCTTACAAATTTATTGGCCAACGCGGAGATCTAAAAAAGTCCCTCAAAGATATATATAGGGCTTTAAAAATAGATATCGGCCAAGGCAAATCAGAAATCATGCAAAATAAACATAAATATTGGTCATTGCCAAAAAATAAGTAAGTCCGTCCAAAAAATATATATTTTTGCCCCAGACTGACAATGTTTGCAAACGGCACTGGTATCAGGGGGAAAACGTGAAAAGGGGACGGGAGGTGGGCCTGCAATCGGGGAGATTCCGTGTGGTCCTAGACTCGGCAAAACGTTCTGAAATCTGGAACCTGGGACGTATGGATTCCGATCAAGGGGGAGAGTAGGCGCGGCGCTGGTTCAAACCAATGTGTAGGGGGCTAAGAGGCCCTCTCCAAGACCAACACTTCTGAACGGTCCCTTTTATATCTCAGGAACAAGCGAGAATCTAGGCTGGTTGCCACTGCCTCACGAAGCCTGATGTCGCTCGATTAGCGGGTACGAAGAAGCTAGAAAGGAGAAGGTATCTTCAATCACAGATTCACTGTCACACTCAAACATCATTAACACCAACATACATACTCACACACATTCACACCGACTCTTACCTGGATGATAATCCAGCTTCCATATCTAACTTCGGATTCATACAATTTCCACACTTGTCACGAAATAATTCTCACCCCGGAATCACAGGTCTCTTTTATTTCAATTAGTTATTCCATCACTTTCTTAAATTAGGATTTGTTTTAAATATCGGCTGCGGATGAAACAAAGATGAATTGGTGGGGGAGGAGGGATACGATATAAATCTATCGAGTGCCCCCACTCGGAGCGACTTCGCTGCAGCCTCCTTATACTAAGCACCCTGAAAGAGAAGAAAGGGATTAGACATATAGTGAGGGGAGGCGGACAATTTCTACTGCTACTACACCATGATATTAAATACCTGGCTTCAATGATCCCTAAATAGCTCGTATATTTCCTCTCCATTCATTATATAATCATTTCATTTCTCAATTTCTTCAGGAGTGGAGTATCTTACAGTTTTTTAATTGAGTGTCAGAATAATCTCAGGTTACGTTCCCTGTCTATTTATCAATGACCCCCCCCCCCTTCCCCTAACCTCTCTTTCTGGACTCTCATCAATTTACTCATTTTTCTTTGGAGCTCACGTTTCCTCTGGTATAGCTCAACAGTTGTGCCTATACCTCTCATCAGTTTGTTAATGGCTTCTATTTCCCGCATAGCTATCCTTATTTCAAGTGACCGGGTTGGAGCCTGGAGTGTTCTCAAGGCCATCTTCGGTATACTTACTTCTTCCGCTGCCTTAATCTTAACCTCTATTCGTTATATTTCACACTGGTGGCAGGTAATCCTCCAGAACCTCACAGAATTGGCTCCAATCCCCCTTGGCATATCGTTTTCTGACCATGTATGGCACTTGGATTAGACTAGGTCTCAACAATACCGTAATGGAGTTGTAATTTGTCGGGAACGCAGAGCCCGGTCAGACATACATGTTACACTAGAAAATCCTACTGATTAGTAATATGTGTGCCTTTTTTTGTTGCTCTTTTCGTTATGTATGTGGAAAACCCCTGCCAAACCAGTACTACTATACCCCTATGAATCGATAGATCTAGGTTTTTTGGGGTATACCCTAAATGCCTGGAGCGCGCATTCCTGTCGCCAAAGTAGTCGCTAGGGGCCAGATCTGGACTGTAGGTGAATGATTGAGCTCCTCAAATTCGCACTCACGCAGGGCAGCTTGTGCAACTCTATCATTGTCGTAGAGGAGCAGGACACCGCGTGGGAACTTTCCGCGCCGCTTCTGACGGATGCACTTCTTCAACCCAGCCAGTTCCTCGGCGAAATATTGGCCTGTTATGGTCCTTCCACGAGGCGCGTAGTCTACCATCAACACTCCCTTAGAATCCCAGAAGATGGTTGCCATGATCTTCCCGGCTAAGGATTGGGTCCGGAACTTGATGGGGGTCGGAGAGCCGCTGTGCTTCCAGGCCATGCTTTCGAGCTTGGTCTCGGGATCCCAGTGATGGACCCACGTTTCATCACCTGTCACTATGCGTTACTCGAATCCCGCCGTGTCTTGGTTGTACAGGAGGAGCAGCTCCTCCGAACTTTGACGACGTTGAAGTCGATCATGGGGCGTGAGGTTTCGTGAGGTTTCTAGGGACCCAACGGGCAGAAGAGACCTTGGTCATGGCCAAATTGTCGTGGATGATGTTGATAACACTTCCATGTGATATTCCAAGTTCTCGCTTGATTTCTTCGACCTTCACCCGTCAATTTTCGAGGATCATCCTCTCCACACAGGCTAGATTGTCCTCGTTAGTCACGTCTGACGGCCTTCCTAGACGGGGGTCATCTTCAAGGGACTCACAACCATGGCAGAACTCCCTATTCCAGCGAGCAATGGTTGCATAGGAAGGGGCGGTGTTGGTGTACACTGCAACCATGCGTTCATGGATCTCTTTTGCATTCTTGCCTTCTTTCGTCAAAATATTGATCACTGCGCGGTGCTCAACCTTCTCCATTGTTGAAAAATTTGTGACTGACAATCTGCGATCAGCTACTGCTTCTTAAATTGACGAGGCAGGAGCGTGCGGCTGCAGGTTCTGACTTGTCATAACTTGTCCTAACACCCCCACAAACAGCCATCCCCCTTCCTCTGTTTTGCCCTACCGATTCGCAAAACTTATTGACCGCCCCTCGTGTATATATATATATATATATATATATATATATATATATATATATATATATATATATGAAATTAGCCCACAGGAAAATGAAAAGTTGAATCCAAGCACTTTTGAACTATATTTGCAAGTTCATTTTCAAGAAATAACATGAAAATGAAGAATACAACCTTATATAGGGTACAAAGATACGAGGGAAACGCCCATCACATAGTAAAAACCAATGGAAAAAACACAAAAACAAGAACAAAAATTACCAGGAAAAAGAACAATAGGCAACTAAAAACAGACATGTGCATCTCTAAAACGATATACACACAGCAACGCCATGTATATAAATGGAATATGTGGGGGGGGGAACCAAAAACATTTTAAAGAATTATCATTAGAGAAAAAACATTTAAAGCTAAGAGTTAATCCACAAGCACAACAAAGACACGTGGTGGGGGAGGCAATGCGAATGATATTACACTAATAAGGAGTGAAAACAGGCTGCATTATGAAATTATTTCATTCAGTACAAGTTTTTTAAAAACAGGGTTCAGTTTAAATATGCCAGGGGAAATCTTTATATTGGGTAAGATGCCAATTAAGGAACACTTGACAATATTTATTTTTGTGAAATCAGCGGAATAATAAAGGAATTTTTCAGAATTCCAGTCAATGGGATTGTTATTTTCAGATAAATGTAAAAATAAAGCGCTGTTTATTTCACCTCTTCTAATATTATACTTATGTTGGTAAATTCTAGTAAAGAAAGATTTACCAGTTTGCCCGAAGTAAGGTAAATTAGAAATAGAACATGCTATAGAATATACTCCACCTTTTTTTCTTGTATTATTGTTGACTAACATTTTATATAAAGTGGATTCATATCTAAAATGTACAGAGGTATTAAGTTGCTCGAAAATACGGGTGAGACAAAAATATGGTTCAAAGTATGGCAAGATAAGACAGTTTTTGTAATTAAAACCGGTGTTTTATAAGTTCTATAAAAAATTCTCTTAGCAAAGTTTAATGAAGTATGCAAAAATTGACGAGGGCTACAAAGTATTTACCTATTTCAAAGATATTGGATAATTCTTTATCCAAAAATTCCAGACTAACAAGGCGTAATGCACGCAGAAACATAGACCGTTTAATTTTAACACTATAATAAGAACAAAAGAAAATATAAACTGGAGTTAAACGGTTTGCGATAAACAGAGAATTTAAAACCTGACGGTGTCCTATGTATTCAAAAGTCAAGAAATTTAATAGAAGGGACTAGAGAATTAAGATTACATAGAAAATTGTGAATATCTTTTGATGAAGGCCAAAGGCATATAATATCATCAATGTAACGGTACCATACAATAGAAAAATCGAGGATTTGGGGCAAGAATAACGTCTCAAAGATTTCCATATATACATTAGAGAGGGTGGGAGATAAACAAACCCATTCATATACATGCTATTCCTTGAAAATGAACTTGCACTATAGTTCGAAAAGTGCTTGGATTCATGCCTTTGGATTCATATATATATATATATATATATATATATATATATATATATATATATATATATATATATATATATATATATATATATATATATATATATATATATATATATATATATATATATATATATATATATATATATATATATATATATATATTATATATATATAGTTAATGTTTGGTTTATGTCCGCCTGCGAATTTGTAATTATGATCTTATGACGAAAAATAGATTGGCCGCCATCTTGGGAGACACATTGTAAATTTTGAATCACATTATAGTGTTTTATATATCATTTGAAGTGAATCCAGTGATTCTATTAAATTAAAGGAAGCTACTCAATTTAGAAACGTACATCAAGAAACAAAACAAACAGGAATAATAAAAACACTAAAAAACACTGTAAAAACAAACAAGCTTAGGGCAAATCAAGCCAAAAAAGCCAAAGAAGCAAGACTAAAGTTAAAATATGACAACGAATGACAATATCCTTTTCCATATACTCGTGGGTCTTCATTTTCCTACTAATGTATATATATATATATATATATATATATATATATATATATATATATATATATATATATAAATTATCATCATCACTCACTCTATAATTTAAGAAGGGGATTTTTTTGAGTATTTAAATAATAATTTCATCTTAGTTTGGTTATGACTTATGTAAGTATATTTTGAATTTTTATCAAGGTAATTTTTATGAATTTCTTTAGAGTTTGAAAATACAAAATGGTTAAGTTCGGGAAAAAATATGGTTATCCAATGCTTTAGTATGTTTTAAAAGAAAATTAATTACAATTGGTGAAGTTCAAAAAACTTATTAAAATTTAAGCAAGGCTGCTTTTCTATATTATCTTCTTCGATAACTCTATATTTTAAGCAACGTGATATTTTGAAAGGGGGGAAATTTAGTTTCGAGTTCCTTTTTAAAATTACTATAATTGGCGAAGTTCAGAAAATTTACAAAAGTTTAGCCATGGCTGCTTTTTGTAGATTTTAGATTTTAATCTTAGTAGTGAAGCCATTGCCTGGTATATATATATATATATATATATATATATATATATATATATATATATATATATATATATATATATATATAATACTCCCACGAATTCTTGCTTGCTGCAGTAAAACTTTACTCACTGACCTAAAATAAGTAAATGCCTTTATAGAAAGTTTTTAAACTAAAAATAAAACAAAAAACACGCTAATAAAAACCTATTCGAACAAATAACAGAAACAGAAAAATTATTATAAAAATAACAGGAACATAAACAAAACCAACTAACAAACTTACAAACCCATACACTAAAAGGAAGCATAAGTCACACACGTACCCAAACATTTGAAAACAGGTAAAAATGGAGTGTATTTAGGAGACATCGAAAATAGGCTTCAGAAAAAAACATCGATAATAGAAAAATAGTCCATAACCGTCTTTAGAAGCATAAATGGAACCTGGAAAAAATAAACACTTATGATTGCTCAATACTTGTGAATGATTCACAAATGCTGATTAGCAAAACTGGAGCCAAAAATCGCTAACAAACTCGTGTGCCACTAATCTTAATAATTACCTATTTTCCTTTATAACAACATAAATAGTATGTAGATTCCCGACCCATAACAAACGCAGATGATATAAATATATATATATATATATATATATATATATATATATATATATATATATATATATATATATATATATATCCAACAAAACACAAGAAACAGGAAAACAGGATAATTTTCTTCGGAAAAAGTTATTTCCTAATTCACAAAAATTCCGTACATGGATCGGATTCGAACCAAACACACAGGCAGCGAGCAACCGCTTTGATCTCAATGGAAGAGAGAGAAATTAATTGGGAATTCAAAAGACAATTAATTTCTCTCTATTTCATAGTCCCGATTGACCTTGCGAAGCGTGCCTTTAAAGCAGGGGTTCTTAACCTTTATTCAGTCATGGACCCCTTTAAAAAGGTGATGAAAGCTATGGACCCCCTCCAAAGGAAATTTTCACATAAAAGTCATAAAAACAACTTTGCATGCAATTAATATATGTACTTTATTTTATTTACATGATATAATATGTAGGCCTATAGCATACAAAAGTATAGATAAAGTAAACAATCTTAACAAATAACTCACTCCTTTTCAATTTAAAAGTAAATTCTATTCATTCAAATAAAATAAATAGTCATCTTGTGCAAATTAAACAAAATAATTTTTTTCCTGCTCAAATATACCATAAATACTACTTTCTTTCTTGTTAAGCTAGTTTAATTTAGTGAGACGGTTGTTCTTGTTTGTCTTGAATAAGAAGCTGAAACTGTGGAGTGGTCTTTGATAAGGTGACGCGCATGTCATCTCTGACGTCCAATTTGTTTCGACTTTTCGTTTTGATAGAAACAATTGCTGAAAACCCTGATTCACAAAGGTACGTAGTAGCAAAGGAAATCAGAGCACTCATAGCTCGTTCTACCAGAAGAGGGTAGGCTTGTGTCAACGCACACCAGAATTCTCCAAGACTCAAGTTGAATTCACTTCGTAAGATTTCCTTTGTCCTCAGGTCAATGAGGTCATCTTTGGCAAGGTCTTCATCACTGATACAGTTTATGTTGGCTAGATAAGGATTAAGAACCCATGTTTCAACTTGAAACCCATCCATTTAATTTTTTTTAATCTGACCCTCACGAAACCCTTGAAACCCATTCATGGACCCCTAAGGGGTCTATGGACCCCAGGTTATAAATTCCTGCTTTAAAGCTTGTTTATTCCGCAGATTTTTTTTGTCTTCCGCGTAGCCGAGTGATCTAAATGGCGGTTTAATTAAGATCAAAGCGGTTGCTCGCTGCTTCAGTGTGCTTAGTTCGAATCCCACCCCTGTACGGAGTTTTGGCGAATATGGAAATAACTTTTTCCGAAGAAAAATTATCCTATTTTTCTGTTTCTAAATTTACTTGGAAGCACCGTTTTGTTTTTATCCTCCTGGACATTGTATTCATATATATATATATATATATATATATATATATATATATATATATATTGGGAATTGGGAAACGAATATTAATACACCCGAAAAATAGTTTTTTAATAACCGTACAAGTATCTTATACAAAAGGTATCGATTAGTACCTATAGCCTACATTGTTTTACAATCAAAAAACCTATACTTCAAGTGAAATGGATTAAAACTTAAATTATTCAAATTAGTAAGGGAAAAAAGTATTCAGAATGTTTTATTCCAACTCAATAAGCATTGTGTCGGTATTTTTCCCACTCTTTTTTGCATATGACCTTCAACTCGGCTATGTTCTTGCGGTCCCGCAAGGTGAATACGATTTTTGAATTTTCGTCATAAGTTTTCTATGTCGTTTAAATCAGATGACTGCCTAGGCCACTGTAGTGCCTTCACATTATTCCGAACACACCAATCCCGAGTCAGTTTGCCAGTGTGCTTTGAGTCATTATCTAGTTTTAAGCACCAGTTATCTCCAAGTTGCAACTGTTAGATGGAGCTTAGCAAATTTTCTTGCAAAGTCCTACGATATTGAGCTCCATTCATTGTGCCATCTATCAAAATTCGAATGCGAAAGCAGTCGAATTTTTCGGTAGGGATTGTGGTCTTTGGATTATAAGTATTTCTATCTTTCTCCATATATGAAGAGCTGAATCCCTTTCAAGCTATTTAATTTTTGTTTCCTCTAACCATAACAGCCTACTCTAGAATACTCTAGGGTTTTCCAAATGTTTCCTGGGAAAATTTAGGAGCACATCTCTGTTTTTTTATTGAGTAGATGTGTTTTTCTTGGTTGTCGAGATTTAAGATTACTGCGGTACAGGTGCTACTGATTGTTAGTTTCAATACCGAAGTCTATGCAGGAGGCAGTTTTCCTTGAATCTCCTTAAGTGTTGTCATAGGGTACGCCTTAACTTCTCTGATAATCTTTCTCGAAACTCTAGATGATATATTACAGGAAAAGCTAGTTGTAGGAAGGTTGGGCACAGCACCGGTCTTTTTCCATTTCAAAATATGAGAACCAATATTACTGAACGGAATATTTACCCTCTCTGATATATCTCGGTAACTCAACCCCTCATTGTAAAGGTTAACACTTTGATTCTTACATTCAATAGAGACCTTCGTTTTAACCCTAGCGACAACCTCGTTCCATCAGAAGAAGACAATGAATGGTTGTCAATCTAAGTTACAAACATCATAACTTGCTGAAAACAGTGGAACATTCTAGAATATTCTTGACTTTTCATTTTACCGCAGTTTTCCTCTAGAAGTTCGTAATTAGGATTTTAATATACAAATATATTATTTCTAATGTAGAATATATTTTTCATATTTAATTTAAATAATTTAAATTCAAATGGATTTCACTCTAAGTTTAGGTTTGTGAATTTCCAAATAGTGCACTTTATTGTAATCTCCATCTTTTATATAAGTTATAAATTATTTAGATAATATTTGTAAGGTTAATAATAAAACATTTTTAAGCTGTACGAATATTTGTTTTCTCACTATATATATATATATATATATATACAATCAATACTCTAAAATATTCCAATTTTAGAGTATTTTCTTTCAAAATTATTTATATTTACTGTTACTTTTACTATTTAGAAACTGTAAAAATGCATTAGATAAAAGATATTGAAAATAAATGTGTTTAAATAGGAGAAAAATGTGACAAAGGAAACAAATTCCTAAACAAAGCTCGAATGCTTTCTAGGTCATAATTTTAGCGGACGGTTATTCTATAAGCCGAAACATAATCCCTCGACCTCATTCCATAGGAATGGCTCTTACTCTAACCAACTTTGATTCAACTCCTACATCAACATAAATTATGTATATGAATTTCAATGAAGTAAGAAAGTAAGTTCCAGAGGGAAAGACATACTATCCTTAGGAACATCACCCCCCATTATAACATAAACTCACTGAAGAAAACGATTTAAAAGTTTTGAATACCAATCAACTTTTAAAAAAAAAGAAGCAAAAAGTACAATGCCGGAGATATCCTTTCAGCAGAGACCTTTATCCATTATTTCTATTCTGTTTTTTGTATTTTTCAACACTTCCTATGTAATAATAATAATAATAATAATAATAATATAATATAATATAATATAATATAATATAATATAATATAATATAATATAATATAATATAATATAATATAATATAATATAATATAATATAATATAATATAATATAATTAGCCTATTTAAAATGCTAGCAATACAATAAGGAAACGTTAGTACACATAATGAGTAATAAAACCTTAGTAAAATTATGTTGATTATTACTGTCTAAATTCATTATGAAGAATTTAAACTTCAAAGCTAACTAACTATTTCGTGAATTGGAGATGAATCTGCTTCCCTTGGCGCTTCCCCCCCTTTACCCAATCCACTGTCAGTTTCTATCTATCCCTGTCCCCTGGCCCATTGTTATTAATAACACCTACTTCATTTGGTGTAGTTTCATCTGATTGCAAACATACTGATGTTCGCCCTATCCTTAAGAAATCTAACCTGAGTAATAACAACACAGTAAGATGCTCTTGACTCCTCAACTTCCGTTGCTTTCTAAAGTTCTTAAAATGTGGTCTTAGCCCGGAATCGAGATTACATCTGCTCCTCCAACCCTGAAATCTTCCAGTTTGGCTTTCATACAACTACTTTTTACGATTTTGTCGATCTCATTGCTCTTATTTATCATCTGTATGAATTACTGTGGATTTTATTAAACCACATTTTGGTTCCGTTCGTACCTATCTTCTCCTTCCTACTCTACTTTTAGCAGTAGTGAGATATCTAGCCCGGCGGTGGTACATTTTGGTATTCAGCAAGACTCAGTTTTTGTTCGCTTCTGTTTTGCATCTATTGCCCCTCTCCCTCCCCCATAAAACGCAAATCTCTCTTTCATACCCAACCTCATTTGTCGTGAGTCATACAAATAAATTTACAGACATCTTTAGACTTAATGTCTCTCAGACAACTTTCAGAAGCTTAATCATTAACAAACAGAAGTAATATTGCTAAGTATTCCTTCAAATGTGTCTTGAAAGGATTTTTCATTTTCTTAATCTTGACATCACATTGTATAGTTAATTATTTCTCACACCCATGTTGCGAATGTATGCAAATCCTGTCTACTGTCTCCGTAATCTTAGCTGAATCCGCTCCTACTTTGGTATATATATATACAGTACCCGCGAAAAGTATCCGATCATCTTCGAGATTCGAAATTTGTATTTTTAAAATAAAAACAATATGTTTAATATTGACAAACCTTATATTAGTATTTTTTCATCTTTCCTTTGGATTTGATGACTTGTTATAGACGCTTCGACATGGATTTGCATAAGTTTTGACAAACTTCACTGATATTTCGTTGCACCATACCTTTATGACGGCCTCATTTAATTTTTCGAAGGAGCCAGTGTCTTGGCCTTCAACCTTATTTTTTTATTATTAACCATATATTTTCTATCGAATTGAGATCTCGGCTATTACCAGGCCAATCCAAAATATTTAATTTATTGTCAGTAAACCATTTCGTCACAATTTTAGTCTTGTTACAAGGTGCCCCATCATGCATGAATGTTTCTGTCTCATGGAATGTCATTACCACTGTAAGTTTCTCCGGCAACATTGCTAAATACCGTGTGTCTCATAGAGTTGTTTCTTAGGAAGGAAATATATGCTTCCTCTCCCTTGGAAACTGAAACAACCCCAAATAATCACACTCAGAGAATGTTTCATTGTCTTTTAGGTGTATTTAGGGTCCATTCTATTTGAACCATCGGCCGACGAATCTTTTTAGGACAGCTTTGATTGTTAAAAATATTGACTTATCGCTGAATAAAACTTATTTTTTTCCACTCCTCAACAGTTCAATGAATGTATTATTTAAAAAATGCTAACCTTTGTTACACATGTTTTCATTAATGGCGAGACGGTAATCCGAGTTCTTTTTGTAGCCGCTCCTAGATAGTTCGCTCAGAAACATCAGATAATAACTTATTCATACTAAATTTGAGCTCTTGTTACCTATTTGTTATATTAAATTCATTAATACTAAGAGGGGTAAGATAATTTCTAATTTGCTATGGTATAAGGAGCGAGTATGATGAATCGCCTTAGCGTAATGAATTTAATATAAGAAATAGCTGTTCATTTTTTGAAGAGATATCTTAACTTAATATTGATTCTCCTAACTTTATTATAAGTCCCTATTTACCTCAATCCCCGTAAAAGAAACAATAGAGTTAGTAATGCTCAAGGCTTTCCCTTCTCCCAATTTAACCTTCCATGGATTTTTCTACTCTCCCTTTTCGTTTCTTATTAAAATTGGTTGTTAATAATAATTACTTTAGATTTTATGGCAAAACATAACATTAGATAGATGGAGTTGGCATGGGTTCTTCCATTGCTCCGATTTTAGCCTATATCTTTATGTCAAATTTTGAACTAGAATTCATGAACAAGTGTCCGACCTCACTTAAACCTAATTTTAGAGAAGATATGTCGATGACACCTTCAATATTACATATTTAAACCAGTTACGCCCACATATTCAATTTGAAAAAAAAAGGAAATTACCAACTCTCTTTCATTTATCAACATTTGATCTCTCGCTCGGGCAAATCTTTGCTCAACTCAGTTTATCACAAACCTACTTTTACCGTGAATGGTATTGAAATTCTCCAATGGCTCTGATCTCTCTTACAAATTAACAAGGTGAGCTGACTAAAAGTTTGCGAGCTCTCCTTGCTTATTCTGATTTATGATCTTACGACCTTCAAAATATTCAATAATTCCCGGACTAACCTTGGTAGGACATTGGCAAATTTATCATTTGAAAGAGAATGTAAAACAGCATCTAGCCTTTCGTTAGAATCGGCCGAAGAGTTATGCTGTTATTGCTAAAACATGATAATTCCCTGGTTTACCTTGAGAGTACCTCGTGAATTATATCATTTGAAAGAGAATATAAAACATCTTAAGAGCTTTCAAATTTCGTTGAAATCGGCTGAATAGTTATGATGTTATTGACAGAACAAATTAATTCACGGGCTAACCTTGGGAGTAAATTGTCAATTAGATCATTTGAAAGAGAAGGTAAAACATCATGAGGGTTTCAAATTTCGTTAAAATCGGCCAAATAGTTATGATGTTATTGCCAAAACAAAGTAACTTCTGGGCTGACCTTAAGAGGAACTTGTCAATTATATCATTTAAAATAGAATGTAAAACACCATAAGGGTTTCAAATTTGGTTAAAATCGGCCGAATAATTATGATGTTATTGCCTAGAAAAATTAATTCCCGGGTAACCTTGAGAGAACATTGTCAATTATATAATTTAAAAGAAAAGGTAAAAAATCTTAAGGGCGTTCAAATTTCTTAAGGGCTTTCAAATTTCGTTAGAATCGGCGGAATAGTTATGATGTTATTGCCAAGACAAATTAATTCCCGGGCTAAACTTGGGAGCACCTTGTCAATTATATAATTTGAAAGAGAATGTAAAAAATCATGAGGGTTTCAATTTCGTTAAAATCAGCTGAATAATTATGATGTTATTGCCAGAACAAAATAATTTCCAGGATAATCTGAGGAGGTCCTTGTCAATTATATCATTTGAAAGAGAATGTAAAACATCATAAGGGTTTCAAATTCTGTTAAAATCGGCCGAATAGTTATGATGTTATTACAAAAACAATGTAATTCCCGGGCTAACCTTGGGAGGACCTTGTCAATTTTATCATTTGAAAGAGAATGTAAAACATCTTAAGGACTTTCAAATTTCGTTAAAATCGGCCAAATAATTATGATGTTATTTCCAAAAAAAATAATTCCTAGGCTATCCTTAGGATGAGCTTGTCAATTATATCATTTGAAAGAGAGTGTAAAACATCATGCGGGTTTCAAATTTGGTTAAAATCGGCGTAATAATTATGATGTTATTGCCTGGACAAAATAAATGCCGGGATAACCTTGGGAGAACATTGTCAATTATATAATTTGAAAGAGAATGTAAAACATCTTAAGGGCTTTCAAATTTCGTTATAATCGGCAGAATAGTTATGATGTTATTGCCAAGATAAATTCATTCCTGGGCTAATCTTGGGAGAACCTTGCCAATTATATAATTTGAAAGAGAATGTAAAACATCATAAGGGTTTCAAATTTCGTTAAAATCGTCCGAATAGTTATGATGTTATTGCCAAGACAAATTAATTCCTGGGCTAAACTTGGGAGGACCTTGTCAATTATATAATTTGAAAGAGAATGTAAAAAATCATGAGGGTTTCAATTTCGTTAAAATCAGCTGAATAATTATGATGTTATTGCCAGAACAAAATAATTTCCAGGATAATCTGGGGAGGACCTTGTCAATTATATCATTTGAAAGAGAATGTAAAACATCATAAGGGTTTCAAATTCTGTTAAAATCGGCCGAATAGTTATGATGTTATTGCCAAAACAAAGTAATTCCCGGGCTAGCCTTGGGAGCACCTTGTCAATTATATCGTTTGAAAGAGAATGTAAAACATCTTAAGGACTTTCAAATTTTGTTAAAATCGGCCAAATGATTATGATGTTATTGCCTAGGCAAAATAATTCCCGGGATAACTTTGCAGGAACATTGTCAATTATATAATTTGAAAGAGAATGTAAAACATCTCAAGGGTTTCAAATTTCGTTAAAATCAGCCGAATAGTTATGATGTTATTGCCAAAACAAAGTAATTCCTGGGCTGACCTTGCGAGAAACTTGTCAATTATATCATTTGAAAGAGAATGTAAAACATCATAAGGGTTTTCAATTTCGTTAAAATCAGGCGAATAATTATGATGTTATTGCCTAGACAAAATAATTCCCGGGATAACCTTGAGAGAACATTGTCAATTATATAATTTAAAAGAAAAGGTAAAAAATCTTAAGGGCGTTCAAATTTCGTTAGAATCGGTCGAATAGTTATGATGTTATTGCCAAGACAAATTAATTCCTGGGCTAATCTTGGGAGAACCTTGCCAATTATATAATTTAAAAGAGAATGTAAAACATCATGAGGGTTTCAAATTTCGTTAAAATCAGCCGAATAATTATGATGTTATTGCCAAAACAAAATAATTCCCAGGCTAACTTGGGAATTTCGTTAGAATCGGCCGAATAGTTATGATGTTATTGCCAAGACAAATTAATTCCCGGGCTAAACTTGGGAGCACCTTGTCAATTATATAATTTGAAAGAGAATGTAAAAAATCATGAGGGTTTCAAATTTCGTTAAAATCAGCCGAATAATTATGATGTTATTGCCAAAACAAAATAATTCCCAGGCTAACTTGGGAGGACCTTGTCAATTATATCATTTGAAAGAGAATGAAAACATCATAAGGGTTTTTAATTTCGTTAGAATCGGCCGAATAGTTATGATGTTATTGCCAAGACAAATTAATACTCGGGCTAATCTTGGGAGGACCTTGTCAATTATATAATTTGAAAGAGAATGTAAAAAATCATGAGGGTTTCAATTTCGTTAAAATCAGCTGAATAACTATGATGTTATTGCCAGAACAAAATAATTCCCAGGATAATCTGGGGAGGACCTTGTCAATTATATCATTTGAAAGAGAGTGTAAAACAGCATAAGGGTCTCAAATTCTGTTAAAATCGGCCGAATAGTTATGATGTTATTGCAAAATCAAGGAATTCCCGGGCTAACCTTGGAAGGACCTTGTCAATTATATTATTTGAAAGAAAAGGTAAAACATCTTAAGGACTTTCAAATTTCGTTAAAATCAGCCGAATAATTATTATGTTATTGCCCCCCAAAAAAAATTTCCTAGGCTATCCTTGGGATGAGCTTGTAAATTACATCATTTGAAAGAGAGTGTAAAACATCATGCGGGTTTCAAATTTGGTTAAAATCGGCGTAATAATTATGATGTTATTGCCTGGACAAAATAAATCCCGGGATAACCTTGGGAGAACATTGTTAATTGTATAATTTGAAAGAGAATGTAAAACATCTTAAGGACTTTCAAATTTCGTTAAAATCGGCCGAATAGTTATGATGTTATTGCCAAAACAAAGTAATTTCAAAGCTAACCTTGGAAGGACCTTGTCAATTATATAATTTGAAAGAGAATGTAAAACATCTTAAGGACTTTTAAATTTCGTTAAAATCGGCCGAATAATTATGATGTTATTGCCTAGACAAAATAAATCCCGGGATAACTTTGGGAGAACATTGTCAATTATATAATTTGAAAGAGAATGTAAAAAAATCTTAAGGGCGTTCAAATTTCGTTAGAATCGGCCGAATAGTTATGATGTTATTGCCAAAACAAAGTAATTCCCTGGCTAATCTTGGGAGGACCTTGTCAATTATATCATTTGAAAGAGAATGTGAAACATCTTAAGGACTTTCAAATTTCGATAAAATCGTCCGAATAATTATGATGTTATTGCCTAGGCAAAATAATTCCCGGGATAAATTTGGGAGAACATTGTCAATTATATAATTTGAAAGAGATTGTAAAACATCTCAATGGTTTCAAATTTCGTTAAAATCGGCCGAATAGTTATGATGTTATTGCCAAAACAAAGGAATTCCCGGGCTGACCTTCGGAGAAACTTGTCAATTATATCATTTGAAAGAGAATGTAAAACATCATAAGGGTTTTAAATTTCGTTAAAATCGGCCGAATAATTATGTAGTTATTGCCTAGACAAAATAATTCCCGGGATAACCTTGAGAGAACATTGTCAGTTATATAATTTGAAAGAGAATGTAAAAAATCTTAAGGGCGTTCAAATTTCGTTGAAATCGGCCGAATTTATTATGATGTTATTGCCAAAACAAAATAATTCCCAGGATATTCTTGGGAGGACCTTGTCAATTGTATCATTTGAAATAGAGTGTAAAACATCATAAGGGTTTTAAATTTCGTTAGAATCGGACGAATAGGTATGATGTTATTGCCAAGACAAATTAATACTCGGGCTAATCTTGGGAGGACCTTGTCAATTATATAATTTGAAAGAGAATGTTGAAAATCATGAGGGTTTCAAATTTCTTTAAAATCAGTCGAATAATTATTATGTTGATGCAAGAACAAAATAATTCCCAGGATAATCTGGGGAGGACCTTGTCAATTATATAATTTGAAAGAGAGTGTAAAACATCATAAGGGTTTCAAATTCTGTTAAAATCGGCCGAATAGTTATGATGTAATTGCAAAAACAAAGTAATTTCCGGGCTAACCTTGGGAGGACCTTGTCAATTATATCATTTGAAAAAGAATGTAAAACAACTTAAGGACTTTCAAATTTCGTCAAAATCAGCCGAATAATTATGATGTTATTGCCTAAACAAAATAATTCCTAGGCTATCCTTGGGAGGACCTTGTCAATTATATCATTTGGAAGCGAGTGTAAAACTTCAAAAGGGTTTCAAATTTCGTTAAAATCGGCCGAATAATTATGATGTTATTGCCTAGAAAAATAATTCCCGGGATAACCTTGAGAGAACATTGTCAGTTATATAATTTGAAAGAGAATGTAAAAAATCTTAAGGGCGTTCAAATTTCGTTAGAATCGGCCGAATAATTATGATGTTATTGCCAAAACAAAGTAATTCCCGGGCTAACCTTGGGAGGAACTTGTCAATTATATAATTTGAAAGAGAATGTAGAACATCATGAGGGTTTCAAATTTCGTTGAAATCGGCCGAATTTATTATGATGTTATTGCCAAAACAAAATAATTCCCAGGCTATTCTTGGGAGGACCTTGTCAATTGTATCATTTGAAATAGAGTGTAAAACATCTTAAGGGCGTTCAAATTTCGTTAGTATCGGCCGAATAGTTATGATGTCATTGCCAAAACAAAGTAATTCCCTGGCTAATCTTGGGAGGACCTTGTCAATTATATCATTTGAAAGAGAATGTGAAACATCTTAAGGACTTTCAAATTTCGTTAAAATCGGCCGAATAATTATGATGTTATTGCCAAAACAAAATAATTCCCAGGCTATCCTTGGGAGGACCTTTTCAATTATATCATTTGAAAGAGGTTGTAAAACATCATAAGGGTTTTAAATTTCGTTATAATCGGCCGAATAGTTATGATGAAATTGACCAAACAAAATAATTCCCTGGGCCAAACTTGGGAGGAACTTGTCAATTATGTCATTTGAAAGAAAATGTTAAACATCATAAGGGTTTCAACCTTCGTTAAATTCGGCCCAATAGTTACAATGTTATTACAAAACAAAGAAAAAGCATAGCGGGGCCTAACCGACCTAGCGACGTCGTGGGATGTAGAGTCACCCGCGCCTAGACCTGCACGCCCTTAAAAATCAATAACTACCCTTTTAAACCACGATTACCGATTATCATCGAACTTCTGGTTGATGCATATAAATTTCGAATTTTTTAACTTGATATTTCAGCAATAATGGATATCCCTCCTCGTTTATATATAAATCAATATCGATTTTTTTTAATAACATTTATTTTCCGAAATTACCCTCCATTAATCTTCCTCTAAATAAAAGATATTTTGTGGACCTGAAATGTGCCCATAAAATAAAACTGACCGCCCTTAATTTTCTAAATTATTAAAAAAGTTTTATTTACATACTGAATTTACTATCGTTTTGGTAAATAAATTTAAATTAAGAATGCTTTTTAACTGTAAGGATAGACTCTCGCCCGAAAGCAGAAGCATGGTGGTATATAACTTCAGTTGCCCTGAGAAATACATAGGAAGCACTATGCGCTCCTCGAAGGCCAGAATCTGTTCACATTAGCCTTAGAACAGGTAATCCTCTTTGTAAAAGCGAAAATTCGGATACTTGCCAACACCATCAGTTGTAAAGCCCAAGTATTTATTAATAATTTTAAAATATTGCGTTCTACTCAATATATATATATATATATATATATATATATATATATATATATATATATATATATATATATATATATATATATATATCCATAACCCTATATTTTAATAATGAGATTATTTGAAGGTTTAAATGATTTTTTCTTTTAGTTCGGTTGTCACCTAAGTAGATTTAATATTTTATCAAAGTTATTTCTTATAATTCATTTATAATATAAAAAAAAAATAAAAATGGTGAAGTTCAGAAATAAATATAAGGATCGAATTTTTCTGAATTTTTTAAAACTAAAAGAATTACCAATGGTGAAGTTCAGAAAATATATTAAAATTTTGGCATGGAAATTATTATAGCAAATTTAGATGGAGAAAAGAAAAAAGAATCATGATAGGCCGTAGGACACGGACCGAAGAAGAAGAAGAAGAAGAAGAAGAAGAAGAAGAAGAAGAAGAAGAAGAAGAAGAAAAAGAAGAAAAGGGTGTTCAGGGTGTTAAAATAAAGAGTCTATAAAGGGGATTAAAAAAGGCGGTTAAGATTAGCAAATAAGGCCGTAGGCCACCCGCCCGCAGGAAAGGGTGCCTGTGTAACCAAGCTCTTACTGTTAAGGAAGAGAACAGCGGCTTGTATATATATATATATATATATATATATATATATATATATATAAAGGGTGTTCCAATAACTTGGACCGATTTTAAATGTGAGTTAAATTTAAGCGTCTAAGTAATTTTTTCTATTTTTTTCATATTTAACAACGTCAGTTTTGGGCAATTTCAACCATAAAAAGATTAACAATCGAAAAATGTGTTAAAGTTATCGAAGCCTATTACAAAAATGGACGTTCAAACAGAAACGCATTTCAGGCGCTTCCCAATTTTTTTGGTCAACATAATCGACCAACAGAGAATGCAATTGGGAAAATTGTTCCTAAATTCAAACAAACGGGGTCGGTAGCAGGTATGGAAATGCCATGGCGTGCACGTTTACGCCGTTCAGCTGAAAACATTGCTGCAGTGTATAGTATATGGTTATTCATGTGATTTATTTTCTGTTAATAAATCAGTCTAAATAGCGTTTCGAAAACCATAACCATAAATTTGTTTGATCGAAGTTGTAGGCGGATAGTTTTTAGACCTAAGATGACAGCGAACTAAATTTTGGAATAATGAACTGGGCTTTAAGAAAGACAATTACACAAATATAAATATATTCATAGAATCAACGAATGTACAATGAGATAAGTAGATTAGGTATACAATGTAAGATATTTTAACATATGATTTACAGTAATAAGATGTGAAGAGAATTGAAGTATGTGAAATTAATATGGTCAATAATAGTGAAATAATAATATAGTGACTATGATGGATGTAAATTAGGGACTGCAATATGTAAAGTAAATATCATTAGGACCTACTCTCGTATGGTCGTTTGCAAAGAATTGTGAGAGAAAATGGAATTAACTAAGTATGATTTGTTTGGAGGTAAATGACTAATTGTAGAAGGAATGATTACCGACCTTTATACGGAGAATACTGAGAGTCGACTAAGAAGGAATAGTGAGCTATTTTGTCGAGCTGGAAGCGTGTGTTTGTTTGTTTGTGTGTGAAATTTTAAGAGATGTTGTTTGGAACAGTATACGTTAAATGAATTGACAAGTAAAAATAAATGAATTAATTAATTATTAAGTTGTACATAAATGATTTAATTAACAAAAGTTAAGTAAATTAATTGAAAGATTAAATTGACAAAGTTAAGTAAAATAATTGAACGATTAAATTAACAAAGTTAAACGATTGCATGATATGAATTTTACATAATAATTGATGTATATATATATATTGAAGTTTCCCAGGAGGTTTTTATTATAGGAATGCCCAGAGGCATTGCTATAACACTCCCCCCTAAGAAGGTTACCCCTCCTTTTTACTATTTTGAGATTAAAAGTCTCAGTACCGACGAGGCCTCCTGACAACGCGACCAGAACGTGTGACAGTGCCATGGGTTTGTTTGCGGGTACGGGTACACAGATTTGCTGTGGCAGTGGCAGTGTCATTAGAGTTGAACGAGGCACTGGCACGAGAAAAGGTTGATGGAGCGAAGGTGATCCGCTTGCTGGTTCCTTCCGGGATGGCGTCAAGCGGGATGTGGGAGTCTTGAGTCCCGTTGTCTGCTGACGGGGTGACAAACCACTCCTGACTAACCACTTCTGCCGACGAGGGTTCCGGCAACAAAGGAGGATGAGGCAGCAAAATGGAAGGAGGAGTTGAAGAGGCAGAAGTAGTTAAAAAGGTGGGGTTTAGGTTGTTTTGGGGGATTACTGTACCATCAAGGGTATAGTAGGAGGAGAATGAGGTGATTGGGGTTCTAGACGAACATTTTCGGTATAAGCGGGTTTCAGGCGTGTTGCGAGAGCACAATGTGAGTGCGAGTGAATTAATGGCGTGTTGCCAGAGCACTATGTGAGTGCGAGGATTGATGACGTGTTGTCAGAGCACTATGTGAGTACGAGAGAATTAATGGCGTGTTGCCATAGCACTATGTGAGTGCGAGGATTGGTTACCTGTTGTCAGAGCACTATGTGAGTACTGAATATAATGGCGTGTTGCCATAGCACTATGTGAGTGCTAAGATTGATGACGTGTTGTCAGAGCACTATGTGGGTGCGAGAAGATTGATGACGCGTTGTCAGAGCACTATGTGAGCGCGAGAATTAATGGCGTGTTGCCAGAGCACTAAATGAGTGCTGAATAAAATGATGGCGATATGAAGTGAGGATTGAATGTGGGTCAAAATGCAAAAGTAAGGATTGCATAATATGAATTTTACATAATAATTGATGTATATATATTTAAGTTTCCCAGGAGGTTTTTATTATAGGAATGCCCAGAGGCATTGCTATAAGTGCGCGAGAATGTGGCCGAATATCCAGACACCTCTATTCGTCATCGCGCGCAGGAATTGAGCCTCTCCACAACAACGTTACATCGAATTTTGACAAAAGATTTGTCTCTACACGCTTACAAAATTTAATTGACACAAAAACTGAAGACTGCTGACCATTTGAAGCGACGTAAATTCGTCAATTGGGTGCACGAGCAAAGACAAGCCGATAATGATTTTTCGCAAAAAATCATCTTTAGTGATGAAAGCCCATTTTCATCTTGGTGGATTCGTTAATAAGCAGAATTATCGCATTTGGGCTGATGAAAATCCCAGGAAGATTGTTGAAAAGCAACTGCATCCACAAAAGGTCACTGTTTGGTGTGCATTTTTTGCTAGCGGAATCATTGGGTCGTATTTCTTCGAAAATGATGCCGGGAATTCTGTTACGGTGACAGGCGAGCGATACCGTGCCATGATAACCAACTTTTTATGGCCTGAATTGAATTCTATGGATGTCGAAGATTTGTGGTTTCAACAGGATGGCGCCACATCTCACATAACCAATGCGACAATGGCTTTATTGAATAAGAAGTTCCCAGGTCGCAAAATCTCTCGAAACAGCGAGGTCAATTGGCCACCACGATCGTGTGACTTGACGCCTTTAGGTTACTTCCTTTGGGGTCATCTCAAAAGTAAGGTCTATGCTAACAAGCCAACAACACTTCCACAGCTAAAGGATGAGATAGTAAGGCATATTGGTGAGATCGAGGTGCAACTATGCAGAGACGTCATCAAAAACTTTGACCATCGAGTGGAGGTGTGCCGCCGAAGCCTTGGCGCACATTTAGGCGATATTATTTTTCACACATAATTGCCATGACTCAAATAACATGATCCAATAGTGAAATCAATAAATTTTCACCAATAATACTGTTTTATTAACTGCTAACTTCGATCCGTCCCGATAGAACACCCGTTATATATAATATAAGTGTATGCTGGAAGCAGCTTCTCCCTTATTCATGTCATGTTGAAGACTAGGTTATATGTATATTTTTTAACCAGTTTTATTTTGCACCGTTCAAACATACGAAGGGCGTTTTTGTTATCAAGCTGGGGAAAATTATTAGTTGAGAAAAGAAAATTTTATTTAGACTTCACTACAGACTAATAGTTAATTTGGTAGTGATCTTTCGCAATTCTTCAGAAATCTTCCGACGAAAGTTAGCGTTCTTTAAAAGGCGGTGTTAGTTGAAGGACCATCGAGAGCATCAGAAAATGAAGCTTTACTGGTATTGTCTGGTATGAATACCAGAACGAAGAAGACTTCCATTTTTTATAAATGACATTTCGGGGATTATCCAATCTCCAGGTACCATCCAGAGAAAAATATAGAAATGTCTAAGGAATCATGATATAAAAAATATACAAAGAAATAAACATTTTTGAAATGTAAGTAGACTCTAATTTCTAACAAGCATTAAAAAAGAACAGGCGAACCCACTAACATATTCAGATGATTTTTCTTTATTTTTTATTGGTAAAATAATAGTTTAAATTGCTTTATACACGCAGCTGATCGAACTATCGACCATTGACATCAATGCATGAATACGCTATATGAGTGATTCACTGATTGGTAGATTTCACATGTGCTTTTCAATTGTTCAAGTGATGGAAGTCTTCTAATGTCTACTTTATTCTTCAAATGACTCCATAAATAGTAAAGTAGGTTCGACTCTAGTGAACGTAGTGGATAATCGATACCACCTCGTCACCAGATCCACCGATTATGACATATTTCATCAAGGTAGTTCCTACCCTCGCGAAGAGGTGCTACATCCCTTTGAAAGTAAATCTTCCCATCTCCGCATAACTGTTTAATTGCTGGAAAACCTTTTTATCCCTCAAGCATGTTGCAGTATCTAGCTATGGACGGTAGCTGTACCATCGTAAAATAATGAACCAACCAATCCTTTGGAAGAAAAGCCACACCACTCGGTTATACTGAGTAAATTTAACTGTTTTGCACATAAATGTGTGGATTTTCTTGTGACTGGTATGCACAATTATCTCGAAAAATACTATCAATCACCTTATATATAATCCTCATCAGGGCATTCATTTAGGTCTGCAATTTAGTGCCATATTCTATTTTATTTAATCAAACCATTCTCAAAAATGGATTTTGTGATACGGATCATCTTCAAGGCATGTAATAATGTCAGGATTTAAGATTTCCATTTACCATTCAAAATTCTGTGGATACGTATCCTTCTTTCCCCTTTTCACGACTAAATTGTCTTGTAGATTTTCTTGTCGATCGTTGAATCCCGGTTCACTTAGCATGTGTTGATTTCTTAAGACCCCCAGTCAGTTGCTCCTATACATAAATGCACAATACTGTACACTTCAGATTTTTCGGATAAATATGTGAAATGGTGAGTAGAGTTTGAGAATTCGTTCCAAAATTTGCCTCAACTGTTATTGCACCTTTGATATCTTCTTAACTTTAAAATACGACCTTTGTATCCATTTTCGTTGTTCAAATCATAAGCTTGGACTTCCAATTTCCACATTAACTGTATGCAGGCGAGGCTATTACTAATCTCCTTAGGCAAGATAAGGTTATTAAAAATTTCGATGTTGTTTCTCTTTAGGTCAGTGGTTTTCAACGGGGTGCGCAATAGCAAACAAAGAGAGTCATGGGAGTGGCCAAGAAATCATTTTTAAATACCAAATTTGAAAAGAAATATGTATTTCAAACATTTCTAAAAAATCCAACGACACTTGAAAGTATTTTGAAATTAGTTTCTAGGCATTGTGCAGCATGAAAACAACGAAAAGAGAAAAATTGCAGACAATGAATAAATATTAAAGAATTATGTGATACTCATCAAGCTGAAATTTCCCATTAAACTCTTAGAGATAAGATTTATGTATTTATTTTAAAATATTTTTGTCTTATTTCGATTAAATTAGGCTAAATGTCAATCGTGATTATTTTGAAGGTTTTCCACGTAATTAAGTATTTCTACGTAAATTATTTTATATCGTGGTGCTTCTAGATAGCAATAAGACTGCCATCGGCTGCTTCTAGATAGCAATTAGGGTGCCACTATCATAAAAAGGTTGAAAACCACTGCTTTAAGCGATAAAAAAATCGTTTGAATCTGTTAGGAGGTTCACCCCTTAAAAGCTTTCAAAAGGGTATTCAGGGTTTGAGGCTAGTATAAAAATGGTTATTTTTATTTTTTTAATTATTTTTTATTTTATACACTTTTAGTTCATCTTTCCTCCCAATACGCTTTCACCGAGTATTTTTTGCATACGATACTCATGCATTTTAAAAATTCTCTTTATTTTACCCTTATGCAAGTGTACTTTCTTTGGTTTATTTATCTGTTAAAAAAATACACAAACTGTCATTTCTAGTGTACTTATTCATTTTAAAACCCTTACAGTTTGCTTGTTTGTTATTTTATTAATTAGGACTTCATGTGATTGCATAAAGTCCTAATTAGTTGTATTCACTCATAGTCACTCGTGTCCATTAAACCCAATGGACTAAATCGCTGTCAAATTCAATCTCATTTGGAAACAAGCGAATTGCAAACAGCTCCAACACATTTACGCACAAAATATTTGCATTCCGTCGCAAACAAGAATCGTAAAATACTACCGTAGGTAATTGCATACAAACTGTGTTCCATTCATAACACAACATAAAATGTACGTTTGTCCGCATTTACAACTCTGGATAACGAGTTAAATTCCCCTCTCCGAAAATTGAAGTTGAGAATAAATCATCAATTTACTCTTTAGCGCAACTTCACTTAACTCTTAGCGATGGCTAATGTAATGGTTGCAACTGAAGCACGCTGCAACTATGCAATAATAGCAGCAAACATCAAAGGACAAGAGATTCGTGCGCAGGAAATTGCTCTACACTAATGTGTACATAGAAAAGAAAGAAACAGAGAAATAAAAGAGAAAGGAGAGAGAAAAAGAGGAGTATAGAAAGAAAAATGAAAGCAAAGGAGAAAAGAAAGGAGGAGAGAGAAAAGAAAGAGAAAAGAAAGAACACGAGAGAATAAATAAAAAGAGAAGAGAAAGAACAAGAGCGATAGATCAAGAGAGAGGTAAGAAGAAGAACAAGAAGAAAAAGAAGAAAAAAAAGGGAAGAAGAAGAAGTAGAAAAGGAAATGATAGGCTTGAGAGAAGATATGAAAAGGTTGAAAATAGTAAGGGAGAGAAAGGAGCTTATAAAAGCGGGATTATCATTCCACATTCTAGAAGCAAAGATCGAGAAAAAACGATCACCACTGCAGCATGGACACGTACGAAAGGCAAGCTTTCTGATTAAGGAGGCTACTGTAGTGTTTTAAAATCTTATATATAAGAGTGAGGACCCTGACGATGACTCTGGATCGAATAAGTATCTAGTGCATTTCACAGAGCAAGGATGAGTTGCACGAGAGAAACTGCTCCAGTGGAGAAGAGCTCGAGCTGCGAAGTTTTGAACAAGTTGGCGGGGCTCGAGGAATGGAAGTTTGTGATCCGGATAGAAGTGAGCTTCAGTAACCAAAGCGGGATACGGCTGAGATTGCGGAACGGACGGATGCGGCTAATATTACAGAGCGGAGGCCGCTGAGATTACGGAGGAAGACATGAGAGGATTTGCAGACATTTGAAAAATAGGTTTTGATAGTTAATTGACTACACTGGCCAACGCCAACTTAATTGTCTAAGTTTTTTTAGCTGATTTAAGAAAATTTTATGTACTGAATAAAAAAATTACGTTGGTTTTACTTAATTATGATGGGGATTTTTTTTATATGTGCAAGTATTTTCTATCTATTCGATGCAAAAATCTCTTATTTCCTTAAATAAACGAATGCTGAAGAGTTTACATGCGGCAATTTTTGTCTAACTGTTATTTTCTTTTGCAGGTGGATGAAATGGATTCGGCTCTAGAAGATCTTGCAAAAATAAGCCCGATGAATTCTGTTGCATCTTAGGCTAATAGATGGTTGTTCATAACAGGAATCCAATGACAAGTTTCATAAATGGTGCTTACCATGCTTATTTTCTGTATGAAACTTGGTGACCCGGATAAAGCTTGGTCGAAACACATAGCATGCAAGACATGCATCGAGTATTTACGTCGTTTGGCAACAGGCAAGAAGAGTTATCTGAAGATTGAAATTACCATGATTTGGAAGCAGCCGACAAAACATGGCACTAAATGTTACCTCTGCATTAGTAATTTAAATGGGGACAGCAGAAAGAAACAGAATATCTTCAAGTATCATGATCTTCAAACAGAGCGTGGTTCTGTAGCTCATTGTAAAGAAATTCCAGTAGCTATCTTTGGAGAACTTCCTGACATTATTCCCAAAGATTCCTCCAATGTTAAAGAAAATGAATAACAAGTGGTTTTTGACGATGATGCTTAACGTCCTTTTTCTCAACGGAACTAAATGATCTAATTCGCGATCTTAGTTTGTCAAACGTCCTCTGTTTAACCTTTGGCATCCAGATAGAAGGGGAAAAACCTCCTCTCTGAGAATGCTCGCATCACCTTCTATCAAACACGAACGAGATGAAGACCAGCTATCAGGGACCCTGGGATGCAGTCATGATAGCTTATTATTGTTGCACTCTGAAGAGAGAAATCTCTACTACTGAGCATTCTAGGAGTTCGAAGAAACAGAACTTCATGCCCTAAATTCTGAACAATGATGAACTAATATCCAATTTACGTGTACTTACCTTTATCATTGTCTACTATCCATTGTACACTTTATGTGTGCTGATTATTATATTGTTGACCTACTGCACATAGCACATATAAATATAATTTCTGGCACATACAAATTTGTCTGACGGGAACTCGAACGAGTCCTATCTCTCTGCTCAGCATACCCGTGCCTTCACTCGCTCCGTGTCCCTTGCCTCATTTTCAACCAGTTGAGGTAACTCTCATTCCTCGATAATGTGGTTGCTAAATCCCTCGTTTGGGGAGATGGAATTTCGCCACGCTCCGGTCGTTCATAAGCAGAACTCGCCGTTCCTCCAAACTGCAAAATGGAAGAATTAGGCTTGGGGCCGTGATTTTGTACGCTGCCCAATTTACATAATCATTTGTATACAGCTGGTCGGCTGCTTTTGCCAGCTGATCAACTTCAGTCGGTGATGACATAAGAATCAGGGGCCTAATATACTCTAGGACACCCCGCATGAAAATTTCGGTAAGGAGATGCTTGAAAAGGTCAGATTGCGCGCCTTTTGCCTTGATAAGGATCTTCAAATGGTTTAAGAAGCTAGCGAGACACATATCTCCCATCTCTTGAGTATTGAGGGGCCTCCTTAAGTCTTCAACTTGTGACTTCACAAATTCCTTTTGGAAGGCCTCCCTCAATTCGTTGTATGCTCCCACTTTTCCACCATTAAATAAAATATCCCTAAATTTAATGAAGATACTTATGGGAACTTTATGGATGATTGAAGCTATCTTTTCTTCTTCTTTTATAGCTTAAAAACGGAGAATCAGCTCACAAATCTACAACCATGCGATTGGGTTTGATGAATCAAAAGTTGGTAGAGTGGGGAAGGCATGCGGTACTTTGACTGAACCTTTGATGGGTCTCAGTTGAAGGTTATATTGTCGCAAACGTTTGGTCATTCACTGTTGTTTTATTTGATGTTTGGTTTATCATTGTGATCCCGTTATGGTGTATGTGATGTTTGTTAATGAGATTTAAAGTAAACGGTAGAACATATGAATTGTATTGATATGCGTGAAAGAATGGAAAGTAAATTCAGGTGTGTGCATGTGTGTGCGCAAATTAGTCACGCGGCAGAAACGTGAAAAAAAAATTATCATAAAAAAATTACTCACTCGTTGTATTTAAGGGATATTATTTGATTTAAATTGATAAGAATTGTAACAATTGGAATAAGATGCTGTCAATAAAATGTGATACAAAAAATGAAACACGTGAATGAAATGGGCGTTCGAAAAGGAAAAACGTAAATGGCCGCAGAGATTTTTGGAAATTATTTTTACGTTTTAATTTATATTTATCGATTAACGGGAGATTATTTAATTCTTGGCACCATTGTAGATATAGGAGAATAGGAAAAGAAGCAAAAAAAAAATAAATAATAGCGTAGGCGAGGTGCGAACAGCTTCCCGCGTCGCTGGACCACTGTAGGCAAGCGGTAAATCCACTCAGCCACCCTGAGTCTCAAAAAAAGACTAAATCAAGAGAAGCTTTTAAGCCGCTCGCCTGCACTTCTCGTACGCTAGCCCCCCAAAATAAGTGGAGCGTATTTTGAAGAAAGGAAGAGAACCCGGTTTGTAAATAATATCAAAGGGCTAATGCCCCCTCTGTTTTTTTTATCTAGATAGCACATATAAATATAATTCCCGGAACACACAAATTTGTTTGAATGAATGTTTGGATTTGGAAATTAGGCCTACGCGACTGTTAGCGTAAATGCACGAGGGATTGAATACGACGAGATATGTACGAAAATAAATTCATTTAAAAATTAACAGATAATAACATAATAACATAATAACACGGTCCAACAATGATTTTGCTACAGAGACGAGAAAGTAGTTTTCTATTGTAGTTTTTTGCGTAGATTACGAAAATGACCTTTATTTTTCATGAAATTACTTCAGTTTTTTGTAATCTGCACATTAATTTTTTTTATTAATATTAGATTATTGAGTATATAAAGGTATGAAACAAAAAACTTATTCATCAAAAGAAATTAATAAGTCCTTTTAATACATTTCAGAATGTAGTATTATAAAAATATATTTAAAAAATAATAAAGATTTAAGATTTTTTTTAAATTGCTGAAATCTATACAATAATCATAAATTTTTATAATATTTAGTCTTCTTTTATGTATAACATCTTGAAAGTCTCTGCGAAGGATCCAGCAAAGTTAGCAAGCATTGCAGGACTCCATTTTCCTTTATAACGATTTTCTATAGTAGCAATATCTTGGTGGAATCTTTCACCATGCACATCGCTGACGTCTGCTGTATTCTCTGGAAAGAAAGACAGATGAGAATGCAAAAAGTGCACCTTTAGTGACATACTACATCCCAAGTCATTATAAGACCTAATCAAATTCTGAACAAGAATGCGGTAATTTTCTGATTTGTGCCTTCCAAGGAGATCATTACATACACCTTTGAAACTATGCCAAGCCTCAAATTCTGGCTTGCTCAATTTTGCCTCAAGCTCACTATCTTCCATAAGTTGTCGAATCTGAAGCCCAACAAAGATTCCTTCTTTAATTTTAGCATCACTAATGTTAGGAAATTTTGTTTTAAATATAAGAAGGACGGCTGGTCATGATTTAAGGCTTTCACAAATTGTTTCATTAAGCCTAATTTTATGTGAAGTGATGGCAAAATTATGTCTTCCTTAGGAACTAATGGTTCACGTATGACATTATGCCAATTTACTTTTGTCTCTTCTCTTAAAGGCTATTTTGATCTTATGTAATGTCCTCCCCTAGCTCTACTGTCCCACTGGCACAAAAAACACATGATTTTTGTGTAGCCTGACTGCAAGCCATTTAAAATGGCTACTACCTTAAGGTCAGCACAAATCAACCATTTATGTTCACTGTATTTAATGCTTTTTAAAGTGAAATCTAAATTCTCAAGTTTCTTTGAAAACAACAGAATAAGATATGGTATCGATGGTAGTTTATTTCCATTATGCCGAAGAACGGCTTTACTACTATATAAAGAAGTGTCAATGAAAAGTCTCCATTGACTGGGTTCATAATCTATATCTAATTCTTCAAAGGGAAGTGGAATATTATTACAGTAGCATAAATTGTTGTCAAATGAATATTTGTCTTGTAAATTGTTTGATCGAATGCGAAACTTAGTAAGTCGAACATCTTCTGCTATTAAATTTCTTTCTTTCAGTCTCGAGGACAGTAATTGACTCTGTTGCTTTGGTAAGTTTAGATCTCTTACAAGATCATCTAGATCAAGTTATGAGAAAGGTTTTGGAGTAGTAGCAACAGTTTCAGGAACATAAATTTCAGTTTCTGGTTCACATGATTCCATATCTGATTCATCAGAGTTAGACAAAACAATTTCTGCAGATGTTCAGGTCCTGGAATGTCTTTTGAGTGAGGTATTGGCTGAATAGCAGATCTAAGGTTGGGATATACCACAGCTGAAGCGCATTTCGTTGTTTTACCTAAAAGTAATGAAATTATATGCATAAAATTTAAAGTTATGTACATTATGTACATTACATTACAATATGTGTGATTACAATAAAGTGGTTCTAAACTTTATTAATTTTATATTTTTAATAAATAATATTACAGTATACTACTCCAAAGTATAGGTACAGTAAATAATAAACAATTAGTTACTTTGTATGTCTACCGAACAGAAATAGCAGTCAATGAGTGTCATGATCTTGGGGCTCTCGCCATACCATTGGAACACCAAATTGAAGGCTTTTTATTTTTCCTTTAGACCATTTTGATAAAGAATTAAAGCATGTCGTGCAACAGATAGGTGGTGTCCATGGTTTAACTTTGTCGCCAATTTTACATCCAAAATTCAAATTATATAGTTTTTCCACTAGAGAAGAAATTTTTCTTTGATTTTTTTTAAAGATTCTGAACCACATACGAGGGGCGGTCAATAAGTTTTACAATTCGGATATAAGGAAACAAGATATGAGGAAAAGTGTTTTATTATTCTTCAATATAACTACTCTCGACTTCAATGCACTTGCGCCACTTGTTCCTGAGGCTTCGAATTCCCGACAACCAGAAATCTCCCGACTGCTGTTCAATCTACTCCTGGACGGCGAGCTGGACATCTTCATCGTCCCCAAACCGGCATCCACGCAGTGCAGCCTTGAGCTGGCGGAATAAAAGGTAGTCGCTAGGGGCCAGATCTGGACTGTAGGGGGGGGGGGGGGCAGCTCCTCGAATCCGCACTCGCGCAGGGCAGCTTGTGCAACTCTGGCTTTGTGGACAGGGGGCATTGTCGTGGTTGACAGGCCACCACGTGTCAACTTGCCGCGCTGCTTCTGACGGATGCATTTCTTCGTCCCAGCCAGTTCCTCGGCGTAATATTGGCCTGTGATGGTCCTTCCACGAGGCGCATAGTCCACCATCAACACTCCCTCAGAATCTTAGAAGATGGTGGGGCCATGTTCTTCCCAGCTGAGGGTTGGGTCCGGAACTTGATGGGGGTCGGAGAGCCCCTGTGCTTCCAAGCCATGCTTTCGAGCTTGGTCTCGGGATCCCAGTGATAGACTTACGTTTCATCAGCTGCCACTATGCGTGACTTGAATCCCGCCAGGTCTTGGTTGTACAGGAGGAGCAGCTCCTCCGAACTTTGACGACGTTGAAGTCGATTATGGGGCGGGAGGTTTCTAGGGACCAAACGGGCAGAGACCTTAGTCATGGCTAAATTGTCGTGGATAATGTTCATAACACTTCCATGTGATATTCCAAGTTCTCGCTCGATTTCTTTGACCTTCAGCCGTCGATTTTCGAGGATGATCCTCTCCACACGGGCCACATTGTCCTCGTTGGTCACGTCTGAAGGGCGTCCTGGACGGGGATCATCTTCAAGGGACTCACCACCATGGCGGAACTCCCTATTCCGGGGAGCAATGGTTGCATAGGAAGGGGCGGTGTCGGTGTACACTGCAACCATGCGTTCATGGATCTCTTTTGCATTCTTGCCTTCCTTGGTCAGAAATTTGATCACTGCGCGATGTTCAACCTTCTCCATTTTTTAAAGATTTGTGACTTACGATCTGCGATCAGCTACTGCTTCTTAAATAGACGAGGAGGGAGCGTTCGGCTGCAGGTCCTGACTTGTCATAACTTGTCCTAACACCCCCACAAACAGCCATCCCCCTTCCTCTGTTTTGACCTACCGATCGCAAAACTTATTGTCTGCCTCTCGTGTGTAGCAGAATTTATCTAGGCTATTTTTGCACTGTCCTCTTGGCATTTTAATTAAAATTATTGCTTTTATTTAAAATTTTATTTTGTTAAATATCCTGAAAATAAGAAATAAAAGAATCAAATTCGTTAAAATCTTCAAAATTTGACAAAAATAGTAATTAGCAACTTACAAAAACTGGAGTCATTTTTGAAATCTATACATAAAACTACATTAAAAAATGTTATTCTAATCTTTGTAGTCGTCAAAAAGTTAAATTTTGTTAGAGTGTAATTGATTGGATATGAAACAAGATACAAATTGGTATACAACGAGGGAGCGATGTTAAATATATGAAAGATTAAATGCGAATTTTGAAATGATATTTAAGGATATGAAGGATATTCAAAGAATATGAAAAAGATAACTAAAAGGTAATTCACAGGATATCAAATGGTAATTAAATTAATATTAAATGAATGTAAAAAAAGAAGGAAAATATCACAAATGGTAATACGTGAATTGAGTTAGGTAACTAGGAAAAATAATATTATTAGGGTACTCACACGTTATGAGATTGATTTGCACACTTGACCTTGGAATAATTTATAAACGAACCTTGTTGGATAGACGAGAGGACAAGAGTGAGAGATTGTGCGCTTACAAAGTTTGGGAGTATTGACAGTTAAAGTATTGGAACGCATTTTAAAAGCTTAATATATATATATATATATATATATATATATATATATATATATATATATATATATATATATATATATATATATATATATATGCTTGAAATATCCCAAAGAAAAATAATCCTTTGGGATATTTCCAGCATTTAGATCTCGTGTTTTTTGGTGATTTTTTTGCACATATATATATATATATATATATATATATATATATGGAGGTAAAGTTGGGAAGTATATTTTCATCGTAACCAGTTTTGTTAAAAGTGACAGCTAATTTTGCGTTTGTGATTCTTTTTACACATCTTTCAATTTGTCTTATATTTGCCTTTATGTCTGGATTGAGTCCATTTATAAGTTCTCCAAAGTTCATTATAGCACGATTTCGAAATTATAGCAAGGGAATAGAAGATTACCTGGGTAAAAAACACTTTATTTATCTGACGCGTTTCGTTACAACTCGTAACATCTTCAGAGATACAAGAAAATACAAGAAAAAATGATAAGAATTGTTTTATTTATCATGGATAGACGTTAAACGTACAGACGAACATAGAAGTCACTCAGGTAGGGTGCACTGTCAAACTCCTTCACAGGTAGAAGATTAAATTTGCGGTTGTATTCTAGATAGATGAATGACCTGGATATTTGAGATTAGCTCTCCCGTGCGTTTCTACTCCGATTCTTGTTGCTAGGTAGTATTCCATTTGAATTGAATTGAATATTAATTTTTGGTTGTTTTCCTTGTATGTGAATGGCTTCTGGAAATAGTAATTGTCGCCGATCAGGTGCGGAGTCGATAATTTTAGTGCTCTTTTCTAACATTTTTCTGCTGAGAATTATTGCATGGTTTTTGGGGGTGCCATTCGTCAGGTGGTAGGTCATTATTCGTGATAATTTTGTTTCAGTCATACCAATATATGAGTGGAGGAGGAGCTTGCAGTCTCCTAGGTTGCATTTCTACTCATATATTACATGGGTTCTTTGCTTAGGTTCAGGTTTCGGCCTCAGATTGTTTTCCATGATGAGGGGAGCGGTTCGTCTAGATAGGTTGTATAGATAGGTTGATAATTTCCTTGATTATCCTTTCGTCTGTTTGGTCCGCCGTGTTCATGGTATTTTTATAAGTGAGTTTTATGTTGTTTTCTCTGTTATTGTTTCCGTTGTTATTCTCTTCTGTGAGGTAGAATTGGTCCATTTTTTTTTATAGCTGCCTGTATTTCATGGTTGCTGAATCCATTGTTGACACAGACTTGTGTAGCTCTCTCTATCTCATTATGCATATCATTCCATGTATGGCAGTGAGTGAAGGCGCGGTTGATATAAGCGTTAATTACACTTTTCTTGTATCGTTGAGGACATTCACTCTCTGCATTCATGCAGAGGCCTGGATTGGTGGTTTTAACGTATACTTTAGTTGAGATTTTGTCATTGTTTAAAGTGGTTAAGGTGTCAAGAAATGGGAGTTGGTTGTCCTAGCTTCTTTTAATGTATAATTGAGGGACGAGCATTCTTTAAATACTTGTTGGAGTGTTTGTATTTCTTCTTCCGTTTCCACATTAATGTAAATATCATCTATTTATCGGCAGTAGATGTAGGGTTTGGGTAGTTTGGCAAACCTATATAAATATATATATATATATATATATATATATATATATATATATATATGATGAAAATTAATGGAATATCGCAAGAAAAGATGAGGAATTAAACCACATTCTCCGAAGACAATTTAATTCAGAACAGTTTCGGTGTATCTCACACCCTTTTTCAACTGACACTGGGCAGAAAATATAAGAGAAATGCATATAAGCATAACACAAGATCCCCTCTTTTTTCCCCCAATCCCCTACTTGTATCTAATCTGGGGGGGGATGGTAGGCCTAAACATATTGGTATCGTCAGTTCCTAATTTAAATCTATCTGAGGGTCAATTTTCTTTTAATCCTGTAATAAGATCGCAAATAAACAAAATAGTAAAATGCCAGCCCTTCAATATGTTTAGGCCTACCCCCTCCCGCCAGATTAGCCACAAGTAGGGGATTGGGGAAAAAAAGAGGGGATCTTGGTGTTATGCTTATATGCATTTCTCTTATATTTTCTACCCAGTGTCAGTTGAAAAAGGGTGTGAGATACACCGAAACTGTTCTGAATTAAATTGTCTTCGGAGAATGTGGTTTAATTCCTCATATATATATATATATATATATATATATTGTAGGGAAAGGAAAGGACGTATAACGGGAAGTTCCTTACGTTTACTGGATAGGTACCACATTTCGAATGTTAATTTCACCCATCTTTTGGTACTGGAAAATTACAAATTCGTGAAAAGACTAATATTTTAAGTTAAAATTAAAAATTCAAATTATGGATGTAATGGATTATTCAAACCGTTAATGAGGGGGAGGGGGGCAATGCATAACTCTACAGGTTTTTGGGTTGTTTTTACTGATAGAGAATTTAATTAATAAATAAAATTTGGCTGTATTAATTTGAGAAAAGACTAACCTTTTACAATAGGCTTTTAAATGAAGACTCGCGGGAAAACGCGAGGAGTGTAAGGAGAAAGGAAAGATTCAGAGGTTGGTTTATATTTGAAAGTAATGGATGGGAAGAGGAATCAGAATTTAGAGACCGAGACAAATATTTTGTATACATCGATTGATTCTTTGAGAAAATGAATGTCATTTCCGACAAAATGACATTCATCTTCTCAAAGTTCAAAAAGATTTTGGAATCCCCTCACTCTATTTTCCATCAAGTTAGAGGACAAAATATACCCCCTTTTCCCTAAATTAAAAAAAAAACTAATTATATTGGATTCATTTAGTTATAACCGCCTGCACGTTTCACGGTCATACTTACGTTCTCGATACGGACTCCCCAAATGTCACAAGGAGGGCATCTCCCTTCGCCCCATTTTAGCTTCTTATAATCTCCCCTCTAACATCTTATTTGGTCCTTTTATTAACTCCTTTATCCTCAAAGCGGTTTAAAATTCAAAATAGCTTCACCCTTCTCAACAAATTCAAAAGTTTTCAGTATCCTTATCCCTCCTTTATGAGTAGTTTCGATGCTACATCGCTTTTTACTAATATTCTTCTTGACCAAACTATTGATATAATTATCCGACGTGGATTTTACCCAAACAATTCCAAATTTCATGTATTTCTCCTCCATTTCTAAAAGCAACGCTTAAATTAGCTGTTAAGGGCAATTACTTTACCTTTAACAACTAAACCTATTGTCAACTAGATGTGGGTTGGGCATGGGCAGTCCCTCGGGTCCTGTTTTTGCTGATATCATCATGTCTTGTTTCGAAGAACAAATATTCAGCCAAAAACTAGAAAACATTGAACCTATACTCTACCACCGTTTCGTCAATGATACATACCACTTGTTCAATTCTTACACTACGCCAACCACATACATGCTAATATTGAATTTACCTGTGAAAAATAGCTCAATGGTTCCCTCTCATTTCTGGATATGAACATTTCACATTCTCCCAACGGATTTATAACCAAAGTTTTTCGAAAGCCAACCTTCAGTGGTCAAGGTCTCAAATTTTTCAGTTTTTGCGATTTTTCGTATAAAATTCGATCCATAAAAATATTAGTATTCTGTGCATATAACGCTTGTTCAACCTACACTGGATTTCATAAAGAAGTTGAATTTTTGTGTGAATATTTAAAATTGCGTCAAAATTTTTAAACAAAATTTGTCAACCCAAATTAAAATTTCCAACTGTGTAAAGATATCCGTTATATAGTCTTTCGGGATATGGGCTTTTTAAAACCCCAAATTTTCAAAAGAAATTACAAAGCCATTAAAGAAACTTTTCTACTATACCAATTTTAAGATTTTTTTTTTAAATAAACAGTACTTAAGACTATACTTTAATTCTAAGGACAGAATCCCCTCCATCATATATAAATTTACTTGTCCTGGATGTAATTTGGGGAACTACATTGGACGTACGGTGCGCTCGCTGAAAGAGAGGTTCTGTGCCCATATGGAAATTAGCCACAAGACTGAGAAAGTTCTCTCAAAGAAATAATTCTTTAGACTGTTTGGCTACATTCCATCAATTGTAAAACCGATGTAACCTTAGACGATTTTAAAGACCATCCCCGATCCTATATCATTAAAAATCAATGTATATAAAATATTTTTCTCCGTCTCTAAATTTTGATTCCTCTTCCCATCCATTACTTTAAAAGCTGATTGTAAAAGGTTAGTCTTTTCTCAAATTAATACAGCCAAATTTTATTTATTAATTAAATTCTCTATCAGTAAAAACAACCCAATAACCTGTATAGTTATGCATTGCCCCGCCCCTCCCCCTCATTAATGGTCTGAATAATCCATTACCTTCATAATTGGAACTTTTAGATTTTAACTTAAAATATTAGTCTTTTCACGAATTTGTAATTTTCCAGTACAAAAAGATGGGTGAAATTAACATTCGAAACGTCGTACCTATCCAGTAAACGTAATGAACTTCCCGTTATACGTTAGTTAGTCATCGCCAATCCTTCCATGATACTGGGAGGATCCTCGACCGGATAATGAAATTTATATAAGGTCAGTATGACAATCGCTGGTCGGCCCGAGGGCCCCAGAGGCCAGTCCTCTTTTGGGGAGAGGTGCCAGGAAGTATTATGTTTTTGACACCAAACAGCGTTCAGGTGCAAGCCTTAGTCACGTCGGGGCAGAAGGACATATTCCGGCAGAGGGACATATTCCGCGTCAGAGGTATGTGGATATAGATACTCATCGGCAGGATTCCTTGGAACAGAGTGTGTGTGTGTGTTGTGAAGGCGAGAGGGGGAAGAAAGTAGTGTTGTGATTGGCTATGTGTGAGGTGAGAAATGTAAGATCTACCCACCCGAATACAAGGGTGAGCACAGCGCGTCCACCAGTCGGTAGCCAAATCTCTGCGTGCGCTGATGTTTGTGTCCACTCATGCGGGGATTCGGAATCGACCCGGTACCCCGACGTTGGGAGGCCAACGCCGTATCCACTCGGCTAGCATGAGCTCTTCCCGTTATACGTCCTTTCCTTCATCCTATAAATTAAATTGAAGCTCTACAAGAGAAGCCTAAACATATATATATATATATATATATATATATATATATATATATATATATATATATATATATATATATATATATATATATTGATGAGGATTGCTTCTCGAGAGCCTGAATTTAATTTTTAACAGAAATCCCAAGGTAAGGAAAATTGCTGCCAACATTTTTTTTTATTTATTTAGTGGCGAAGTTTCGACCATAATAAGATGGTCATCTTCTTAGGCGTATAAAATATATACTAGAGCACAATTATAAAGGTACAAATATAACATTGATAGTTTTAGCTTTAAATAGGAAATATTATAGTTTAAACAATTTCTAAAATTAGAGTTTAGATTTATTTAATTTTATTTAATTTAGTTAGTAATTGCAAAAATTACTTAAATTTCATAAGTAGGATTATGAGTTGAATCACTTCATCATTATCATCATCATCATCATCATCATCATCATCATCTCTACCTCTATAATTTAAGAAGGGGATATTTTTGAGTATTTGAATAATAATTTCATCTTAGTTTGTTTATGACTTATATTTTTTTTTATCAAATTTCAGAAATAAATATAAGTATCGAAATTTTGTGCATTTAAAAAACCCCCAAAGAATTACAAATGGTGAAGATCAGAAAATATATTTTTATATATCTTCTTCTATAACTATATTTTAGCAACGTGATATTTTGAAAGGGGGTAAATTTAGTTTCGAGTTCCTTTTTAAAATTATTATAATTGGCGAAGTTCAGAAAATTTATAAGAATTTAACTATGGCTGCTTTTTTCTTAGATTTTAAATTTTAATTTTAGTAGAGAAGGGGGATTGGCGAAGCCATTGCCTGGTATTTATATTGAACTATTAAAAAAAATATATGTATTATTAAACGATATACTAAGCACTATTGACTTTTTAATTTAATTAAGTAGAAGGGGAACCCACGACAAATCACTATTTAAGTCTGGGTTGAGCCGTTTTATATATAATGTTTCCAAGATTCGAAGTGTAATTGGGCATTTATGTGAATTTAAAATTTCAAAATCTTCTTTAGAGAAGAGATCAATGTTACATTTTATTGCTTGATCTCAGATTGCCGAACTTTCTTTAGTTTGAAGTATTTTACCTGTTCTATTACTTAGGCTGATATGAGACGAGAATCTTGCCTTCAGAGTTCTCACGGAGCTTCCAATGTATTTGCCATGGGAACACACAAGACATTTAAATATGTATATTATTGAGCTCCTAAGACTGTTTGGAACAGGATCCTTCATTTTAAAGAAAGATTTTATATTTATTTTGTTTATAAAGGCAATTTGAAATTTTATTTGACAAAAATATTTCTTTAACAATGCGTTTGATCTTCGGCTAAGGACTTTATTATAAAATACCCAGCTCTGGCATAATCAAGTAATGTCTGTCTTTTGCCACCGTTATTTTCGGGTGACAAGGTTGGTAAACTCCACTTAAAAATGTGCGGATTGATTTTTCAACAATATTTAAAGTAAAACCATTGCTTGAAGGAAGGATTTGAGGTTTAGGAATTCTTCATCTATAAGAAATATAAGATGAACAAAGATTGTATACGCGGAGAATAAGGGTTTTAATGGACGAGATTTTATATTTCAAATCTAAGCTACTAAAAAAGTTTAATCCTAACATCGTATTAGTAGGCTTCCCGTAAACTGATGTTTCGATACTATTTTGATTTTTCCTTGTTAAAAAATCTAAAAGAGGGAGGGTGTTATCACTTTCAGTTTCTATTCTATATCTAATATCAGGGTGGATGGGGTTTAAAAAATTAAGAAATCCGAAAGCTTGATCACGTTGTTAATTATCGCTATGGAGTCATCTACAAAACGTCTATAGAAAATGCTAGCAGCAATGTTCCTTGCCTTGGGATTTCTGTTAAAAACTATATATATATATATATATATATATATATATATATATATATATATATATATATATATATATAAGAGAGAAAGAGAAATTTGACGCGAGTGAGCAACGAGATAAGAAACAGGAGTTTAAATGTAAAAAAGGACGCAGAACTGTATTTGATATATATATATATATATATATATATATATATATATATATATATATATATTTGATAAAAAGGATATAATTGTTTATATTTGGAGTAGTGCAGATTATAACAATCTGGCAGTGCTGCACACTAAGAGATTTTTGTAACATTTAATTAATAAACTGGGTTAGAAAACGATTTTTTTATCTTAAAATCCTATTTCGGATGAGAAATACTAAAAAAATAGAACGAAAATTTCACAAAAATTGTAATCGATTTAGTTATAAGATCATATTTTTAAAAAATCGACCTAGCACAAAAATCTGACTTCATCGGAGGTAACGGATGTCGTTTACGGATTCAGCGGTGCAAAAAAGTGTTCTAAATCATTTGAAAAAAACTTAGACGACTTTTTCTAAATCTTCTTTTTAGTAACCCATATTTTGAACAGTGGTAAAACATCGAACAGGGAAGCGAACAAGGTTAAAAAACATAATAGTTTATTTTCTTCCACGCTTCCTTGTAATGTGAAGGTTATAGAGGAATGTAAGTGACCAGAGCCGTAACAATGTTTGGTGCCTTCCCCTAATCAAGATTGTGGGGCCCCCATAACAATATTCCTGAATACAAATATTCTGGTTTATTATTAATGAGACAGTTGAAAGGGAACCGATAAATCAGGTAATTACAGAAAATGTGTATTCGAAAATTTTATATTTTCATTAATAAAATACAAAAAAATAGCTACAGTAGGGCCCTTCAAGAGCCCCCCCTCCCCGGCCGGGGGGTCGGAAGGCGGTTGCTACGGCTCTGACTGTAACTAATACGTATACAATCTTGAGATACCAAAGCTGAACTGTTTAAAATGTTTATATGAGGAAACTTTAGATTTGCTGAAGTGTGATTATAGTAACAATGACAGAAAAATCAGACAAATATGAAGATACTTTTGAAATTAAAAGTAGATTTGTATTTATTAAGGAAATAGACTGACACTAACGAGGGTATCTGTGGCCCCTTCATCCAAAAAAAAAACTTTTGACAAAGATGTTTAGAACAGTCAGGTAGGTTGTGTGAATCCTTGAAATCTCCACTTTCCGAGAGATCAAAATAAATGTTTACTTTGGGGGTGGGGGGCTTGAAACCGGGTACAGCCTCACTCTCTTTAACCTGATTAGATGTCCTTGTTACTCGAGAAATTGAGAAATCATCCAAAGGGCGCAATAATGGAAGCCTTCTGGGTAGTCTGGCTATCTTGGATCTTCCTTTTCGCCTTTTCCTTCTTCTCTTTTTCGTTTATTTTATATCATTCCATCTTATTCCTTTTTTTCTTCTCCTTCCCTCGTGTTATCCTCTCTTTCCGCTCTTCCGCTTTCTTTACGGGGCTCCCCGTCAACTACATCACTCAATCCCACCTTCCCCTTTTGATAATATATCTGTAGTGTGGGGAATAAACTACCCGCAAATGTATTGTTAGCTGCGCGTCTTAGAAAGTGACTAAATATTACTGCAGCCATGCGTTCATGGATACAAACGCTAGTCTGGTTTCTTGTATAATAATTCGGTGAGTGTAGACGGTTACATAGCCACTTGCGTGGAATAGATTCTGGCGGGGATCTAACTCTAATCATGTCTCTTCTGTGTCCAGGTATCGAACTTGTTCATCATGAGCTTGGCGGTCGCAGATCTCACCGTAGGACTCATCGTGATGCCAATTGGAGCAGCCTACTTCGTCGCAGGTAGGTTTTTCACTTAACCACTTACACCCACATTTTTTAATTTCCCCATGGCAACCCTCAGCTGTCCCATAAATACACGTTCAAAAGCAGTAGCGACTATTAACGCTTGATTATATGGCTTTTGCCTCAAAATCCCCGTAAGTCGTATAAACAGAAGCCATAGAACAAGTCTTTGCTTTTGCTCATAAAATGCGTGATTTAATATCTGCCGTTTGAATCGTAAATTTGAGTACAAATAGAAGCATTGTCTAATTTAGTAGTTTGAATCAATCTTAAAAATGTTTGAAAGAATTGCTTATATGTATATCATATGATATTTGGCCCTTGGGCTTTATCCATTCATTACTTCTAATCTTTGACTGTCCAGACTTTAGATATGCTCGCAAAACCCAAAACATCTCGGACCTCAATCACCTATGGACCAGTCCTGAGGAAATGGTGGCTTTCCTATGGTTGACAACTGCAAAGAAGAGAAATAGGGGGGGCTGGAAAGTAAAGTTAGAACGCTCATATATATGGATAAAGGGTCAGATGGATAAATACACCCTTTAAATAAATGATTATGTTCAAGGAATCGTCCTAGGGCGTTTAAGGAGACTGTGATTAAACCAAAGATTCTAGAATAAGATTTGAAATCGTCGAATTCGTTGTATGTACAGGAAGTGTCTTTTTTTCATTTTCTAATTTCTGCCACCTCTCAGAATAGACAAAATCGAAAGACATAGAGAATACATAAGAAGACGTATTCTAGCATTTCAAGAGGTTCGGAACACGTATGCAAAAATATACAAACGAATGAACTTCACGCAGGCGTCATTTCAGACAATCAAACGCAATTATAGGGACATTGCAACAGTAAAGCATTTGATGACAAGTGAAAGGAAGCTAAAAGAAAATCCTACTAATATTATTAAAATTGTAAAAAGGTTAAAGTTGACCCTAAAACATTAAAAAGCAAATATGAAAAGGTTTGGAGCAGCTAGAGGTCATGTTTGAGAGACGGTAAGGATATTCCTATACTAAAATGTCCTTTAAGGTGGCCGTCAATAGAAAAGAAAGCCTTATCTTTATAAAACTTATCTAGCCGCAAGTCACTACTGTTTAAAAAAAAACTACTTTCACGGGGATAAACTGTTTGCAATAAAATATAACGAAAGTATAACTTTCACAATTATTACGGAAGATACGTATGACGAAAAGATGGCGAAGTACTTCTTCTTAAAACATCATACGGGGGGCGGTCGATAAGTTTTGCGAATTGGTAGGGCAAAACAGAGGAAGGGGGATGGCTTTTTATGGGGGTGTTAGGACAAGTTATGAAAAGTCAGGACCTGCAGCCACACGCTCCTGCCTCGTCTATTTAAGGAGTAGTAGCTGATCGCAGATCGTCAGTCACAAATTTTTCAACAATGGAGAAGGTTGAGCACCGCGCAGTGATCAAATTTTTGACCAAGGAAGGCAAGAATGCAAAAGAGATCCATGAACGCATGGTTGCAGTGTACACCGACACCGAATATTTAGTTATTTGTAAAAAAAATATGTTCCACCCTATAATATATATGGCGGTAATTAAAAATGTGATTCCCAAAGAACCACAACGATTAAGTAGTTGTGGATGTAGTGTAAAGAGAAATGGAACAAAATTGTAGTGAAGATCGATGTAAGTTAGACGCAAACTATGAAAAACATATGATAGTTGTCTTGCTAATAAATATCACGCGAAAAAATACTAATTATTATTTTTTCTCACCTCTATGGAATAAACCATTGTTCAATTTTGTGATGTTTAGCCGTTTCTTAAAAAAAAAAACCCTTCCTTTGTGTCGAAAACACTTTGTAGTCGGAACTGATTTTTTGCATTATCGTTGGAATAAATATGCAACTTTTACATCATCACAAAAATTATTCAAATATTAATCGAATAAACAATTAAAAAGGTTACACATGTAACAAATATTTAAACAACTGCTTCCAACTGTATGTATAAAATCAATCGTAGGATACTTATTATTCTGACAGGGATTATTTTTCCACTTTTGAAACTACTAATTCTTCTTTATCTAAATCAGTCTCCATTTTTATTCAAATCATTCTCCTTTTGTATATCAAGGATTATCATTTTTAAGTGTTTTTAAATTTTCAACAGCGATTCTTTTTTTCCATCTCAATCAATTTACTTTTTTATTCTAATAATTATCATTTTTTTATCCAAGTGAATCTCTTTTCTTACAATGATTCTCTTTATATATCATTTAGTGTCCTCTTATTTTCTATTATTTTTTAACATAAGTCACGCGTTTCATCCCAGGGATTCACCCCTGGAAGGTACCTCCAATGGAAGTTGTCAACAGCAATTCTGATGATCAGTTCAAGTCAAGACTGGACAGGGTCTCGAAAAGTGTCCGTTTGGACACTTAACTCGTTGTGCAGAACTGTGCCTGCTCAACTGTTAGCCCACAGGTACCCTCTTTGAATGGACCGTAAGGTCTCTGAGGGTACTCCTTGTCCTTGTAGCTCTCATTGTAGCGTTCTGCCTTTCCTTCCCCTCTCTCCCTCTCTTACTGTCCCGTCCACTCTCTCTCCCTCTTTATTCTTGCCCTTCCCATCTCCCTCTCTCCTTCACTCACTCCTACTGTCGCTCTCTCTCTCTCTCTCTCTTTCTTCCTGTTCCTCCCACTCTTCCTCCTTCTCTCTTCATGTCCCTCTCACTCTCCCTCCCACTCTCTCTCTCCCCGTCATTCCTACTATCCATCCCTCTCTCTTCCTGTCCTTGTCAATTTTTCCCCCTTCTTATTCTATTCTTGCTCCCACCCCTCTCTTCCTGTCCTTTCCACTCTCTTCAACACCCTCGCTATCTCTTCCTGTCCCTTCCTCTCTCTTCTTGTTCCTCACTCTCTATTACTATCTCTTTCATTCTATTCCTGCCCAACAATCTCACTACGTTCGTGTCCCTTCCACTCTCTTTCGAGTTCCTCCTCTTTCTGTACCTCCCTGTCTCTTCCTCCATCTCTCTTTCCAACCCTCCCACTCTCTCGAGTCCCTTACTTTCTTTTCCTGCCCCTTCAACTCTATTCATGTCCCTCCCACTCTCTTTCTGTCCCTCTTCACACACTCTCTCCACTCTCATCTTCTCTTACACCTCTCTCTACCTTCTCTCTAACCCCTTCTCCATCTCCCCTCTCTTCACTCTTTCTCTCCATATTTCTTTCCATTCTCTCCTCTCTCCCATATATTTTACACTTTTCCATCTCTCTCCTCTCACGCTCCCCTGCATAAACTGCTTCTCTCAAACGACCCTCAATTTCACTCATCTCTACCATCTATCCCCCCTCATGATCCTAATCTCCACCCTCTCCCTCTCTCATGTCTCCCCTCTTTCTCCGTAATCTCTCTCGCTCCATTTCCCCTCACTCTCCCATCTTTCTTCTCGTCCTCCCGCTCACTCCCATTTATGTATCCATTTTCTCTCCTGCTTTCTGTCCCTTCTCTCCATTATCTTTGCCCCCTCAATATCTCTCCTCTCTCTTCCCTATATGTGATCTCTCTTTTTTCTACCCTCGCTCTCCTACATCAACCTCTCTCTCCTCTCCCTACCCTCTCGCTTTCTCATCTCTCTTCCCTTCCCTCTCTCTTAATACGCTCTCCCCTCACTCTATCATCATTCTCCCCATCTTTCTCCCATTCTCCCCTCTGCCACTCCATTCTATATCTCCCCTTATTTCTCCACCCTATCTCCCCACTTCCACTTTCTTCCTCTATATCTCCATATTTCCCCAGTTCTTCCCTATCTCCCCACCTCCACTTTATTCCTCTATATCTCCATCTTTCCCCAGTTCTCCCCTATCTCCCCATTCCCTCTGTCCATTCCTTATCTCCCCACTCTCTCCCCACTCTATCTCCATCTCTCCTTCGATCTAACCCTCTCTTCCCCATATCAATCCCTCTCTCCCGTCTCTCCCTCTCTTCCCTCCCTTTCCCTTCTCTCTCATCTATCCCTTCCCCTATCTCTTCTCTTCTATATCTCCCCCCCGCACCGAAAGGGGCGCGGCGATTTGCCATCTTGGCCGCCATGCTTACGCGATCCAGCGCTCCATCCGGCCCCAGCTTAGCCTCTCTCCCTTCCTTCAGATAGCTTGGTTTTCTCCCCTACTCTGTCGCTTTTCATACAACCTCTCCCACATCTTTCTCTGGTCAGCCTCTAAATTCACAGGGTAGATGCTGACCTTGTTTTCAGCCAACCGTCACGGATCGAGGCTGAGGATGGAGGGGACAATGTTTCCTAACCCCTGAGCTCCGGTCCGGGATGGGAGCTTTTTAATAACCTGCTTCATCCCCACCTATACCTTCCTCACATCCCTTTTCCTTTCCTCTTCAAGCTCTATCAATTTTACGCCGTGTTCAAGGTGAGCCGCCATGCCGATAGGCTGCTAGGCTACCAGGGGGGAGGGGTGGTCCTGAATGGCGGCACCTGTCTCTGCCAGGCCTGTAAACACCCCTTGCAGAGCGGGCTACTGCGAGGGGTGATGTGCTATTGCATCCCGTATTTAAAAGAGGGTTACCATGCCCATAGATGAAAAACTACAAAAAAAAACAACCCTCAACTTCCCCTGTTGCATCGACGGAGCTACCCTTGGGCATCTCCACAGAAAAAATGGAGATCCCCAACCCTGTGCTTGCGCAGGGGACCCTCCATATTTCTCTAACCGGAGAGGATGCTTACTCCTCTCCTACGATTGCGGGTGTAGGGGACTCCCCCTCACCCCCTTCTCTGGAGGTGCTTTCGGGCACCTCCCTATTTCCAACGGCAGTCCCTCCTTTTCTTTCTAAGGAAACTGCCAAGAAAGCCAGCAGGCAGCCCATTGCCGACCACCCCTCATTGAAGCGGCTCGGTAGGTCAAACCCCCTTAGGGGGGGAGAGGGAAACCAGGCATCTTCGGTCGCTTCCCTCAAAAGGGCTGCTGGCAAGAATATTGAACCTTGCCGGGGTCAAGGCCTGTGCCTCCCAACACAAGACTGGTGACTCTGCAAACGGGACCTGCGATGTCCTGGGAGAGGATGGCCAACTGAAGGCCCCTCCTGAGATAGACATGGCCCTTAAGGAAACCCAGCCTCAGACGGTAGGGCCTTCCATGGGGGGAATCTGGGCTCAGGGCCAAGCACCGAACCCGAATCCGCCCTTATGCAAGGTCCTCCTCAGACGGCTGGGGTCTCCGAGGCAGTGCAAGAAGGGGAGGGATCTCCTCGAACCGGTGCCCCTGCGACCACCAGGACCTTCTAAATTTTAGAGAAAGACCTGGCTGAGGCCGGTCCATCGGGCCTGGGGGCTCCTGCCGGCAAAGGGGAGAAGCAGGTTCATTCCCCGCCCTCCTCTCCTAAAAAGAAAAAGAACAGGAAAAAGACTCAGGGCTCCTCTCCATCCGCGAGGGCTGCGGGGACGGATGGGTCTGCTGCCACTTTGGCAAGCGACCAAGCCAAGATCGGCACATCCGGCCCCTCTGCCCCACCGGGTCCGGAGCCCCCGAATAAGACGAAGAGTGCACAGGACGGAGCCTCGATAACATCGGGGCACCTCATTCGGAGGTTACCTGGCGTTTTCGAGCCCGCTGGCTTCAAACGCTTCCTCGTTATTCGCGCTACTGATGGCACCATGTTGGACAAGGGTGACATAATCCATCAGAGGAGAGGATTAGCTAGTGCAATTGGTAGAGAGCCAAAGGTGACCCATTTCTCGGACGGAAACCTTCTGGCGAATGCGGCGAATCTCGCCGAGGCGGCCAAGATAAGTGCTCTTCGGACACTTCATGGCACCCCAGTGAGTGTGATGCCGCACTCTACCATGAACTTTGTGAAAGGAGTAGTTTATGCGAGGGAACTCGTTGACTACTCCATTGAGGACATCACCTTAGAGCTGGCCGACCATGGGGCGGTCAAGGTCAAACGTGTGATGAGAAAACAGGGAGGGGACTCGAGAGCCATCCCTACACTCTTCGTCACGTTCGACTATGCCACCTCCCTGAGTCGGTGCGTGCCGGGTGGTACCGCTACCGCGTGAAGGCATTCGGGCCACTGCCGCTGCGGTGCTATTACTGTCACCGCTTCGGCCATACGAATCGTTCTTGTAGACGTGCAACGTCAGGGTCCCCCGAATTCTGTATAAATTGCTCCAAGGCCGCACGAGATAAGTCTAAATCGTGTGTGGACAAGTGTGTCAATTTCGGGAAGCCCCACCCAGCTTCTTTTAAGCAATGTGGTGCATATCTCTTTGAGAAAAAAATCCTGGCCGTTCAGGCCCAGGATCGACTCTTATTCCGCGAGGCTAAGGACTTGGTCCTGGCGTGCCCGGCTCTGCCTGGGACCTCATATGCCTCAATAATTAAAAAGGCCCCCTCTGCTCCTGGCCCATCCAGGCCAACGAGCGCGGTTGTTTCCGCGCCCATTTGGAGCCCTTCTGCGAGCTCTACTTAACCCGGGCGCTCCTCTGGTAAAGCTGGCGGCAAAAAAGGCTTCATACTCAGCCCAGACTAAAACCAGGGCTCCCCCCTCTTCCCCCAGGGTGACCCTTTCCCGTAAGGCGAAACGGCCACGCGCCTCCACCCAGTCGTTAGACTCACAGGAGGTAAGACCCCTGAAGTTGGTCGCCAGGCCATCTTCCGGGGTTCCTTTAGCTGTCCCCCCAAAAAGGGGACAGCAACAAAGGAGCTTTGGTTCCTTCACCCACACCTAGTGGTGGAGCGAGTTGCTCGGAGACGGTGGTTCCTCGAAAAAAGGGCTCCTCGCCTCCGAAGCTACAACGCCCGCCTAATGTTTCGAGGCAGATATAGGAAAAGACTCGCATGGCGAGCCCAACCTTCCCCAATAAGTCCTTGAAGGCAACAGCGCCTTCAGCGTTTTGTCCGGCCAACAGCGCCCGAGGTTCTGCCTCCAAGAAGCGTACGGCCATTCCTGTGAGGGTCTTCTGTTCGAGGAGGGCCCCTCGCTAGGCCGAGCTAGGCCGAGCTAGGCCTGTAGGGCTAATTCCTTCAATGGAATTGCCGTGGACTCCGGGACAACTGGGAGGAGCTACGGAGGCTCGTCTCGTCCCATTCCCCGTTTGCTATTTTTCTGGAGGAGACCATGCTAGGCGCGTGCCCCCTGCCCGCCCTCCATTGGGTATAAGGGACTTGCGACCCCACCACCACGGGATGCCTGGGCTGGGGGATGCGCGGTTTACACCCGTCATGATGTCTCCGTTCTTACGTTCTCTTTAGATACTTCCTTTCAGGCAGTGGCTGTGCAGCTGCACCTGGATAGGAGGTATACTATCATTTCTGCGTACATTATACCGCCAGTTGACCTCGAAGCGGGAGAATTCCACCGCGTCGTGGCACGGTTGTCGAGGCCCTTTCTCTTGCTTGGAGATCTGAACGGCAGGCATCCTCTCAGGGGTGATTACTCAATAAATCCCAGGGGACAATTTCTTGCTGATCTGATCGAAGAGCTTGAGATGGGTGTCTTAAACGTAAATGAGTTTACGCATCACTGTCCGAGAACCGCTTTATTTTCTTGCCTTGACCTATCTTTGTGCTCTTCGGATGCACAGCCTGATTTTGATTGGGGGGTGGTCGATGACCTCCATGGTAGTGATCACGTTCCCATTCAAATATCATTTTCAGGGCAACTGCCGCCTGAGAGCCCACCTCGTTGGTGCTTGGCGCGGGCGCGGTGGCCTGCATTTCAGGAAATGACTGAATTATCTATCTCAGTCAAGGAGTTAAAATCGGTAGAGGAGGCCGTTGAGTTCTTCTCCGGCAACCTAATCGCCGCGGGCCTGACTCCTATCCCTAAAACGTCTGGCCGTTTTGCACCCCAACCACTCCCATAGTGGTCGGCTAAGTGTGACACGGCCCTCAAAACAAAAGCGTTATGCCTACATGCGCTATAAGCGCCGCCCGAACGATTTCATTGTCGGTAAATTTCGTCGGGCTAGGGCTAGGTTTCGATATATTTCAAAGCACGCCCGCCGCTCTTCTTGGTGGGTATACGTGTCTTCAATTAACGGGAAGACCTCTTTAGCAGAGGTGTGGAACGAGTCAAAAGGATTCGGGGCAAGTTCTCGCAGGAGCCCCCTCCCGTTCCCCTGGAGAATGGGACCACAACCTCGGACCCCGGGTCCGTGGCGGAATCCTTCGCGACCGTTTTTTCCGCTTTCTCTAACCGGGATGCTGCTCTGCCAGCATTCAATGCACGTCGTGATGTCGCAGAAGGCCACCGGCTGGAATTTACCTCCTCCAAAGGCAGCAAACCCTTCAACGACAGGTTTACTGTAAGTGAGTTGCGCTCTGCTCTTGCTTCTGGCGCGGACACCGCCCATGGTCTGGGCGATGTCTTGTACGCCATGCTTCGACACCTGGGTGAGAGAGGCATGGTCTTTCTGTTAGATTTGTTAAACAGGATCTGGGTGCAGGGTTTTCTCCCAGATTCCTGGCGAATCGCTACTGTGCTCGCCTTTCGCAAGCCGGGGAGAGATCACTCTACTCCGACCGGTTTCCGCCCAATCTCTCTATCCTCTTGCATGTTCAAGTTGATGGAGAAATTAGTAAATGTTAGAATTAGCCTTTTTCCTGGATAGAGGAGGCCATCTGCCTTCTGCACAGTGCGGCTTCCGCAAGTTCCACTCCACGTCGAGTGCTCTGCTCCGACTGAAAAATGCCGTCTGCGAGGCCTTCCTTCGTAGACAGCACTACACCACAGTCTTTTTCGATTTGGAGAAGGCCTATGATACCGCATGGCAATACGGAATCATGGAGACTCTCCACACGATGGGGGCGAGGGGACGCCTCCCAATGTTTATATCTGAATTTTTTCGAGATCGTCGATTCCGCGTACAGGTGGGGGGAGCCCTAAGGAGCAGAAAGAGGGTGTGCCGCAGGGAAGTGTCCTCAGTGTCACACTCTTTGCCTTGCGCGTCAAGGGCATCACCTCGGTGCTGCTGGAAGATGTTCTCGCTAGGACTCTACGTGGACGACCTTTAGATCTCTTTTGGCGCAGCCCAGATGCCAACTCTGGAGCTTCCACTTCAACAGACATTGAATTGCGTCTCTCGCTATGCCGAAGCGCACGAGTTTCGGTTTCCCTTGGCTAATACTGCGGTGGTGCACTTCTGCCACCATCCACGGCTCCACCCTGCCTTAGACTTGTTTCTTAATGGGGTACGCCTGGAGGTGGTTGAATTGCACCGTTTCCTTGGTCTTGTATTTGACCGACGCCTCACCTGGGAGGCTCATATTTTCAGCCTTAGGGTCTCTTGTACCCGCGCCATGGATATTCTCCGTTCCGTGACGTTCAGCGCTTGGGGTGCTGATATGTTTACTGCCTTACTTTTTTATCGATCCTTTGTTCGTTTGAAGCTTGACTACGGATGCGAGTTTTATGCATCCGCAGCCCAGCATTTATTGCAGAAGGTGGACTCGATCCATCACACCGGCCTTCGCCTTGTGACCGGTGCATTCTGCAGTTCCCTCATTGAGAGCCTGTTGGTCGATGCTGGGGAGATGTCACTTGCTCTACGCCGCGTGCAGTGCATTACTCGCCTGTACGTGCGGGCCCGGCGCCTCCCTCAGTCGTCAACAGCTCTTACTGCATCCACAGCTGATTTCTACGGTGTCTATGCTGCCGAGCGACGCCAGTCATCCCCTAAGCCCTTTGGGTTTAGGGCCAGGAAACTCCTTCGAGAGCTAGGTATAGCTCTCTGGCCGGTGGCGCCCCTGGTTTTGCCCGGAACGCCACCCTGGAGGGTACCACATTTGGCTATTTGTCGCCACGCCTCTGCTCCCAAAGCTTGTATAGCGCCGGGAGTATTGCGTTCGACCTTTTTGGAGCACACCTTTTGTCACGCTGGAACCGTGCCAGTGTATACGGATGGCTCCAAGTCCCAAGAGAGGGTCCGCTTCCACGCCGTATCCCCTCGGTTTAAAGTCAGCGGGGCTCTGCCAGCTGCTGAGTCTGTCTTCACGGCCGAACTGGTGGCAATACACCACTCGGTACGGGAGATTACGCGACGTGCCCGGTTCGGAGACCGGTTTGTGGTCTATACCGACTCACAAGGCGCCCTGAGTGCTCTCGGGGCATTAGAATCTCAGCATCCCATGGTTCGCGATATCCTTGACGCTACGGTTTTGGCGAGCCGGGCGGATGCTGAGATCATCTTCTGCTGGGTTCCTGGACATGTAGGAATTGCGGGGAATGAGCGGGCCGATGAGGGCGCCAAAGAGTCCGCGAGGACTCGGCGACCAGACGAACGTTTCGCTCTTGCTCACACCAACTACATGGCAGGCATACGGGCAACTCTTCGGACTGCTTGGCAAAGAAGATGGGAGACGGTCGAAGGGAACTTACAGTTGCGTGCCAATGCGCCGCGACTGTTCCCATGGACCTATCCCCCAATGCCGCGACGGTTTCAGGTCACTTTCTGTCGTCTTCGAATCGGACATACTCGTGTTACGCATCGCTATTTGATGGAGCGCTCGCCTGCGCCCTATTGTGACGGCTTCGTCGTCCCCCAGACTGTTAGGCATATTCTTGTCGAATGTCCCAGTCTGGGTGATCTTCGCGCACGTTACCTGTCCCGGTACCGGGATGGGCGGGGTCGCTACCGCCTGTCCCTTGTACTAGGGATGAGTGCGTGAAATTTGACTGGTTGACTTGTTTACTTTTGGGGGGAGGCTTGCCTTCTCCCTATTATTTAACCAGTTTTTTTTTATTTTGTTATGTTGTTTTTTTCCCTTATAGGTTGCACGCTCCTGCGCCGGGGGAACCTCTCCTGACGCAGGATCTTGCTTACTGCTCGCTTCCTCTTCCTTTTTTTGTGTGTGTGTGTGTGGGGGAAGGGCCTGTTGTTTGTCTTTTTTAATTTTATTTTAAAGTAGCCTAGTACTAGGCTAGTTTTAATACGGCGACTAATGCCAAAGTAGGCAGTCGCCAGATGAGCTCTCAAAAAGAAAATCTATATCTCCCCTCTCTCCCCGTTCTTCCCTATGTCACCCCTCTCTATTATATCTCTCTTCTATCCCCCACTCTCTCTCCCATCGATCTCTCCCCTCTCTCCCCAATGTTCCCTATAACTCCCCTCTCTATCATATCTCTCTTCTCTTCCCCTCTATCTACCCCTCTCTTTCTCTCTCCGATCTTCCTTATAACTCCACTCTCTATTATATTTCTCTTCTCTCCCCATCTCTTTTACATCTATCTATCTTCCCCATCTATCTCCTCTCTCTATCCCCTATCCTTCTCTTCATCTAACTCCCTCTAAAAAAATAGGTCAACTGCTAAGTTGACTAGGTGAATAAAATGTTTAGTTGTGTCCGTGATAACATAACCACCGTCATCAATCAAACAATCTGCTAACTTATGAAGCAGAGGTATATTTTTACATTTTTAAATGCACCGAACAAGCAGGCCTACGGGTCGTGCAAATCTCTTGTTGTGTTTATCTTCTGTCCACACCGAGACACTGGCTAAATGAAGACAGGTAAAACCAGTGCTACCAAAGGTAATTGAGGTCACTGAATTCAAATATGGTATAATTTGACCACCAGGTGGCGTCACCTAGAGGCTAGAGGTGCTAAATCAGCCAGTTTCGCCGAGGTCTACTAGATCATGTCCCTCTCGTTCTAATGCTCTTTTGGATGTTTGTACTGAATCACTTATATCTCTGATTGATGGAAGTAAGGAGTTGAAAAGAAGTGTTCTATATCTAGAAGTGAAATTCAGTTGGATATTTTTAGGCACCATTAGCTATGTGAAATTTTCAATGATAAATGTTTTTCTGAAGATATCCGGGTAATTAATTCTATTTTGGACATAACTATCAAATTTTCAAAAATGTAAGAGAAATCTATTATTATTTAAAGTTCCATCTAGCGATTTTCCGAATACACCTATAACAAGTTTATTCAGTATTTGCCAATAATTTAATTCATCTGATTCTAGAATACGGGAGGAGAATGACCTTTGAATAGATTCTAATTTCTGAAGATGTTAAATTTTATGGGGGATGTATAATTGGCACCTGTATTCTATAGATAGTAAATTAGTAATATATAAAGGGCAGTCATTATATGTCTTTCTCGTTAGGGAAACTCGAAGTATGATGCTACCCAAATGATCTGACATCCTAACACTACATTATTTCAGTCTTGAAAAGAACATATTATCTGTGAACGTGATTCCGAGATCCAGAGGCGTAGCAACCGCCCCCCGACTCCCCCGACCGGGGGTGGGGGGCTCTTGAAGGGGCCTCACTGTGGCCAAAATAGTATTTGTCGTGCCTGGCACTACTTGTAAATGTATGATATGTATATTGTTATAGGGCCTCCACAATCTTGATTTGGGCGGAATGCACTAGACATCGCTACAGCTCTGCCTAGATCTCTTAACTTCTGAGGTAGCAGGTACATGTTCTTTTAAGGGGGGCGGTTATATCGTTTGGTGTACCAGGATCATTATTTGAGTTCTTTATTAGCATTTTAAATTTACTTTCATTAAATTTTCTGTTACTGGTAATTGCATATCATAAATTTTATTTCAGTAATTTGAGAGGATAATGTTGTGAAAGGTTGATTTGTATTTAACAAAATATACGAGTTTCATCAGCAACTGAAACTTTTGCCTCCAAATATATTGAAATGTCGTTCATGATGATGATGCATAGAATTTTACCCCAAACTGGGGTAATTAGGGTAAGTGGCCACGTAACTAATTAAGCTTGTGGTATTTAATATGACTCCGACATTAGTAAGGATTGAATTTGCAAGAAATTCGTCAATCCATATAAAAACTATCTGAAGAATGCCCATTTTGGGAGTTTTTCTTTTAAATTGGAGCTCTACTTTACCAAAGCCCTTAGGAAGCCCCAGTTACTCCGATATTACGTCTAAATTCCCAGACTTTGTAAGGATTTATTATATATTGAAATTATATTAGTGAATTAACTTAATCCGACATGAACAGTTCTTAATAAATCTAAATTTTGAAATTAATTTATTTTTTTCAAGAAAGCTGCAACTTTTTTCTTTACTGTTTAAAAAATCATTTTGTCACATTTGAAATTAAAGAAATAAGACTAGTTTTCAGCATCATTTCTCATTCCCCTTTAAATTTGTATATATGAGTGGCTCTATAGAATGCTTGGAATATTACCTTCATCCAGAGCATTGGTTTTTAACTAGAGTGCCGTGAGAGTCAACTAAGGGAGTTCGGGAGGAACCAAGAAATCATTTTTAAAATGAATAAATCGCAACCAAAAAATATGTATTTGAAACATTTCTAAAAAATATAACAACAATTTAAAATTTTTTGAACCTAGTTTCTCTGCATTGTGCAACATTAAAACAACGAAAAGAGAAAAATTGTATACACTGAATTAAGAAATGAAAATTTCCTTGTCAACTCTACGTCCATATATTAAAGAATTATGAGATATTCATCAAACTCAAATTTCCCATCAAACTTTTAGTTATTTTTTTCTATTTTTTATGTTTTATTTCATTGAATTAGTTTTAAATGTCAATCGTGATTAATTTGGAAGTGCTTTCCACGTAATTATGTATTTATACGTAAATTATTTTATATTAGGGGGCCACGGCTGCTTCTAGTTGGCAATTAGGGTGCGACTATCATAAAAATGTAGAAAACAACTGATCTAGAGAATGGCGCCATAACAGGAATAATGCATTTCAATTTTTGGACTCACATTATTTTATGTAAATATTAATACTTCTTGCATCAGGACAATGAAAAGCAGGAAATTGAGAGGCTTTGGCTGGGTTCGATAGTTACGTATGTCTTCAGTAGTAAAATCAAACTCATCAGTTTTTACAATAGGCTCACGAATGTGATCACTTAGAGCAAGGTTTGAGCTAAATGTGGATGAATATTGGATTTAGAATAGATTGACCATTAGCTATAGGTCACTTTTAATTTAGTTTGGGACACATATTAATGAAACTTTGAATTAATTGTGCTTTTCATTTTGGCAAATTTTTAGATTTTTTTTTCTATAAGAATTAGCTTCTTTTTATAGTCTTTAATAGTTTTTAGCAATTTTGGTGCGGGTTTTATTTCTTATTCCTTTTCTATCTTTATGTTATTCGTATATTTTATTTGTTCATATTCGTTGAGATTAAAAGTCCAAGTAAAGAGCATGGTATAATTTAGTTTCGATGGTTGTCCAACAATCTATTCTATTTAATTCACTTGGCCAAATTATGCAGTTTCGTTGCTCATTTATTTTAAGCTTATTATTTTTATGTATGGTTATTCTACAAAAATGGTATGCCTATATAGGGGAATATGTCTTATATTTTGAATTATATTAGTGTTAAAACTAATTTGTTATGATCACAGGGAGTAAGATGCATAAAGTTGTGGTTGATTAGATCGACATCCTTACACATCCCTAGGGTATGTATAATATCATCTTTACGAGTGGGTTTATTTACAAATTAGGGGTATAGATGAAACATTGAATAATCAAAGCCTGAATTATTTAAATTACTTAAACTAGAATCATTTATGTCTTCAGAGTTAAAGGCGCAATTGTGAAAATTAAAATCACCGGTAACTATTTTTCTAGTACCGTCAAAACTTTGGGAAAACAGTTTGGACAAGGATAAAAATTAATGGAATAAATATGCGTTTGCGTTTGTATTTCATTCTCTACACTTTGCACTACACAAACACAAATTGAGTAACAGAAAAAGATTTCCCTCTATATTTTCACTATTTATATAGTCACGCTCCAGCCTGATCTGTTTACATTATCACTCCTGTGAATAATATATTTATAGATTTGGCCTTCACAATCTTATATTTATAAATTGTAATGTGATTCTACTATACGGTGAAGGATGGTTTCAGGATTCGATACTTTCTAAATAAGAGATTTTATAAATGTCGCTAGAAAGTTATTTAAGAAGAAGCTATTGGACGAAATTGAGCCTCCATTTAGAGTAAGATTTTGGGGTGGTACAAAATTTATTTTTTGTTCTCTTCACAAATTGGTTTGGTTTTCGAGTTGTATTTGAAATAGAAAATGATCTCATTGGTTAAGAATGAGCGGGTGTGTTGAAGGCTTATCTCCTTTTATAATATACTTTTAATATTTCTTCCATACACCTACAATAGCAATTTACTTTTAGAGATAAGGGGCTTAGCTGTTAGAATGAGGTTCTGAGTAGATTGAACATTTTTCTTCAATTTCATTATCACACTATAATGGTACATTTTGATGATGCTTAATTGGTCGAAGGTCTTAAAAATATACTTCAAGTTCTGCCGTGTTGTTATGTTACATTATTTATGTACGGAATAGTGACCTTAAGGTCACGACTTTTAGCAGAAAAGTGTCAAGCATTTTCTTTGCCATGAACTTTGGCAAATATGTATATGGATTTAATAACTTTTAGTGATGTTGTTGCAACTATGGTGGTGCCGTTCCCCTGACATGTCAGAGAAACCAGAGAAACTTCCGGTCTAGCTTTCGGTTCCTCTGAGAGTGAAAGAGGCGCCCCCCCCGTCCAAAGCGAAATCCTGTGTGTTTCGCTGGATAAGATTCTGCCTATCTCATTCCGGTTCCGTTGGAATCAATTTTCTCTCAAAACGCATTTTTCTTTAAGCAGTGGGCATGCCAGTCTCCCCTGATTTGAGGAGAATAAAACAGCCTGGCAATTTGAGTTACAGGCCAGTTCTCAATCAGAACAGTTCAGCCAGTTCCCGCAAGAACTGCGAAGACTCAAAATAACGCCTGCATCAAGATACGTCTCCATCTCTCCTGGAATTTAAAGTAACGATCGCCGCTTTAACGCTAAACTCTCCTCTCACTGACAAGCGAATCTACTCGAAGCCTACTCTTCCATTGCTCTGCAAGTGTCACACGCGCTTTCTTATGACTTCACCAAAATCAAAATACAGTACATTTAATTCCCTCCATGTGTTATTACGAACTTTAACATAAAGTAAAAAACATAGTTAACAATTCCTATAATTACAGTGTTTTTGCAGTGCCTAAGGATAAATTCAGTGAAATAAGAGTAAATTAATTCTCATTATTAATATTCGTTGAAGTGAATAATTCCCCCATTTATGTGTTTTAACTTAATTTTGCCTTTTTAATCAATATCATCTAATAAATTAATTACTGTATATTTCAATAAAGCACAAAATCTATTCGATTTTGTTGCATACTTACAGAAGAAAGAGTATACATTCAACTTCATCCAAATTCACTCACATCAGTCAATGTCCTCATTGGTTTCCGAGGTGAATCAAACTAAAACCAAATACAATTTCATGTCATCACTGCTAGCGATTCCTACACACCTTTCTTGGCCCTAGCCTTTCCACATAATGTCTAGGCATCTTTTCGGATGATAATCCATAGAACTTGCAAATCCCGGAAAGGATGATGATAATTCAATCATCCCTACATATCGTGTTGCTCATTAGCTCTATGTTTTCCATATTATTTTGTCTGCTGCTTCAGGTTTCCTCATTTTCGTTCTCCATTCCAGCTTGTAATACATTGCCTCTCTTGATTACGTTTAAGATGACTAAAGGGCCAATATTTTCGATTGGTTTAATTTTATCCTTACTTTGTAGTTCGATTTATTTTGCTTGATCAATTTCTTCGTCTCGAAATTGACTAGCGATCTCATTTTGCCTGATTTAATTCTTGCTCCGGAAATTGATTAGCAAGTTTATTTTACTTGATCTATTTGTTTCTCCTGAAGTTGACTCGCGAGCTAATTTTGCTTAATTAATTTCTTGCTCTGGAAATTGACTAGCAAGCTCTTTTGAGGATATGTATAAAGACATGTAAAATTAGGGCATGTCAATTCCAACCGAAGTTTACATGTTGTTGTTGTGTATATCTCCCTGGGAGCTGATAGCATCTCTGCTCCCTCCGACCGCCTGGGAGATTAAGGGAGAAAGCCTCTAATAGTAGAGCCTGTGGTGTAGACCCTAACCCGTTACCACAATTAACTGGGTCCAAGTCTTCTGTGAGGCTGTTTTAAGGGACCAGGATAGAGGGGGGAGGGGCTTTTAAATGCTGCTAGGGCAATTATATAGCACTCCCTTACGTAGTGTCTATGCAACAGCTAGGAATTGGAAGTTCTAGTGCAACCTAACCTCTTGTGGGAGGCATCTAATTGGGGTGGTTCCATTCCAGGATTCCATCCAGGTGAGGTGGTTGGGTCAGTTCTACTTGGAAATGACTGACCACTCTATAACTCCCTCCCTAAAGGGTGGTTAGAGTTTAAACCACACAGCCTTGCCTCTTGCGCCCTAAGTTTACATGTATATCTGCCATATGAACGTTGATAAACCATAATTTTGTATATTGAGGTTTCTAAGCACAAATACCGCAACCCTGTCTCAGTCAAGACACTTAATTGTGCTACTTAAACATAACTTTGTTACATTTTATGAAAAAGTATAATAGTACTAAATGGTAAGCCCCTCATCAACCCCTGAGTCGAACTTCGAATATTCAGTTATGCCTTTTTGATCCGGGAGAGACAGAGCATTGGAGTGGGGAATAGATTATAGATGGAAGTATAGAACCTTGAGAGTGGTTTACCAGTCGTCACTTGGGATTAAAAGAAATTGTTAAACTATTTACCATTATTATTTGTCAGTTTATTACATTTTACTTTTCTTCATTATGTTCTCAGTTTAATTATGGACAATCAAGATACTTTTATATCAAATTAATCAAGGTAAGAAGAAAATTACGGAACAAGGAACAATAGATCATCTCATTCACTTCACAATTACAGCTCTCGTTAGGGTGATTTAGTAGACTTGTATTGGATTAATCTGCGACCCAGGACAAAGTGATGGAGGATTCATTTGAGAAATGATTTAGGAGACCCCAGAAACCCGAATGCATTTGGCCAAACAAACTTCTGATAATGAGGAACCATTGTGTCAACCACATTTTGTCGCACATCTTCCCCACAGTAGAGTTAAACTCCTTAGTAAACAATCTAAAAGTGGTAGCAACTTTGCTATCCTCTATAAATACACCACTTCATCTCGATTTAGGCACGTTAGTAACAGAAGTGTGTATCGACCGGACGTCTCTCTGTCCAGGTTTCCCTCCAAAGATGGACCGTCCTATTAGATTATGCTCTCACTCTCTAGCAACCGTTCTCTTAAAGGGAACAATCACCCTTCGACTCGAGTAATTACTCAAGCAACACTAGCCACTCAAGAAAGTTTTCTTCCACTCGCTTCACTTCACTCGTCTTCGTTGAATTAGTGCTTACGACTCGGGGCAACCACGCGACGGTCCATGGACGCAGTATAAATTATGGCACTCTCCAACTCTTCATGACATCCATCTTACTAATTCCATTTACCCTGACATTGTCGATTTAATCCCCGCGGGTACTCGTATATGTTTATGCAAATATATATCATCCCCACATTTTCGCTTTCCTTGCAGGTCTCTTCTTACAAACTTTCTAGCGGAGATGATCTAGTTGTTTTTAACTTCTTTGTTTAAGAAACTAGCAACAAACAACTTAGTTTGAACTCAACCCTCTATTTATTGACAACTTTCTTGTCCTTAAACAACAATTTTCCTAGGGGCATGAGTTACTTAAACCTATCGATCATCTATCGCAATACACCTTTTATTTATTTTTCTTTAAAATAATTTCCATATACTTAAGGTCATCTGGGAGATATAAAAAGGCTTTTTATCGCTAGAGGGTTATTTTAATGAGTACAATTCATTTGAAACATTACATAAATTAAAGTGTTAAGTTAAAAAATGTTAGGGTATGGTCCGGTAAAATTAGTGAAAGTTTGGTTAAATGAACCAGGTGGTGTTTTCTGCCGTCGCATTTGGCAATTTCATAACAGCACTCCGAGGAATAATTGTGGTAATTCTTAACGGGTTATACACACCTGCAAATGTAAAAAAAGTACCTGAAGTATTGTTAATAATTTGGTCAGGTTTAATGAAGCAATTTATATAAGCAGTTATAGAGGTCTTATGTTAAACTTGAACTACGTGTAGTTAATGGAAAAATGTTGCAAGTAATTTTGGGAATAAATTGGAAAATTTACGAAAGATATCGTATATATTTAAATGATAACAATATGGCAGCACCTACTCTCTCTCTTTCTCTATCTCTCTCCTCTCTCTCTTACTCTTGTTCACTCACTCTGTATCTCACTGTCTCTCACAATCTCTATCTTATAACTCTCTCTCTCTCTCCTTCATTCTCTGACTCCATATTTTACTTTTCATTTCATATGTACCCTTCTCATATCATATTTATAGTGTTTATTTCTCTTTTATTTAACTTACATTTTCATTTTTCTTCCGTTTTATTGTATTTTTCATTCAATGTAATTTTCTTTTTCTTTCCAGGTGTTTTTAGTTTTCTTCCACTCCACTCCCTGAACTATCCCTAACATAAGCACTTTCTATGAACCGCCTCACAAAAATGTCCGGTTGGGAGATATCAGGATCGATTTTTTCTGAAATAAAAGTAGACTAAGTTTAAGGTGGATAAGAGGTACATCGACCTTATCGAGGCGAGGGCGGCAGCGGCGAGCAAGTTCACATTTCGTAAAGAAGTAAAAATGTGGCTAAGTATGACGTGAATTTGTAGTGACGTCCAAATTGCAAGAGGAAGTAGGCTCAGCGAGGAACCTCACAAATGAGCACCTTGTTGGACCTATGAAATCTTGAAATTCGGCACACATATTAACTACTGAAATAACATGTCATGTAGTAGCAATGAACCAATGTAGAATAGAGCGAAATACTTATGTCACAATTGTACATGTATTAATAAAAACATGAGTGTAAGAAGGCAAGTTGAAGATTCCCACGCGAACACAAAACATACACATGCGAGGAAACAGCTGCTAGCTGAAAGGTCTCGCTACAAGATAGCGAGGCAGCCAGAACGGAGTCGGCTTTGACCAGCTAAAGTTGACATGGACCTACGAAAAGACAAAATCAACTTTGCTATCACCTTGCTATCAATGCCAGCCCAGATACGGTTAGATATGTTTACATTGAAAAACACAAACCCTTTGACTCCACCCAGCAGTCTCAATAAAGGAACATACTTTAACCTGTGAGAATCCGCCTCGCACTCGGATTAAGGATAGCTGAGTCACGCCCCCTTAATGTAGATTCATATAAATAAGACAGGCAGAGAATTCCAGAAAAGAAAGGAGAGAAGAACAACACTATTATTAGTAGGATACATTCATCCCTCTTGATTCCGGTTTCATATTAACTTTATTGGCGTCACGAGTCCGTTCCTCGTCCTTAAATCCAGCGGTCCTTAGCCCCAATTTTTTAACGTAGAAGGAAACTTACAACAAAGCCGCGTAAGACTCGACTATCTCGCTTGCTCCAATTAAGGTAGACCTCAGCCAAGCATAAAGCTTACAAAACCCAGTTTCCTTTAGAATCCAGCCTATAAACGGATTCTCCGTAAGAACTTTGGGAATCAGAACAAACTCGACGGTGAGACCTTAAACACCTTCGTCCGACACCCCTTTATCGGTAACCGTGCATCACAAAAATAAAACCTTCCATAAACTGCTGACTCTATTAACACCCTGAGTTCACCCTATAAATTGATCTTACCCAAAGTCCTTAATGTCGGGGCGATCACAGAGTCGTGGGAGGGCTCTGAGACACAGGTGGTCAAGGTAAAATTCCTTATTCGATAAAATGAGATGTTCCACAGCGAGATTACTGGTCGATAGGAAACAGACTTCTATTCAACGTACAAAAGGTTGCTGTGCCCCTGCCCCTTAGAGCGTAAACAGAGAGCATGAGGTGTTAGTACTAGAAAAAAATCTTCACCAGTACATGCAATATTTACTGACTCAGACTTGTACTGATCTGAATGTATGAACGGCCCTTGGACCATCGTAATGGGGGACTTGAACACTCCGATGGACTAGGAAGAAAAGACAGGCGACCGGGACTTAAAAGAACTCGTTGATCTCACTGACAATTACGACTAGACTCATTAATTTCGCAAGGCCATGAGAAGGACCAACCATTTAGTCTTTATGATCAAGAAAGGTTTCGTCTGAGACGTAACTGTGGGCAAGTTTAGGCAATGACCATAACATTGATTCTTTCTTTTAGGTCATTTAACTTTATCAGACTTAGAGACGCTCTATTGGATTCTCACCTGCTGAACGGCGAAGAAGCTTGGGCCACATGCAGGCTCGGATCCAGGGGGGCTAGACAAATAAAGTCCCCCAAAATTCAAACCTCTTTATGTTTTTATTTCTTTTTAAAACCTTACCTATGTTTTACTATTCAGAAGGAGTTATGTAATAATATAAAATATATATTAAACAGGTTTTTAAACCGTTGAGATCGAATGGATCTTATATGATTCATGTCTAAAATACAGGTAAATCTCTAAAATAATTATTCAATTCAATATTATACCTTAGATGACGTCTAAAAACTACAATAAATATCATTTCATAATTTTCTGATGTGTGGAAACAAATTCGAATCTGAGAGAGTTAATTCTCACTCTCGTGTGATATACTGGTATTTTTAAATTATCAATATTGTATAAGATAACCATTATTAATGGTCAATATCCTTTTCTCAGACTACTCAGAGGAAGGAATTTAGGTTACGTACATGGGCAGGTTTCAAGAAAGAGTCCACAGACTGGTAGCCTGAAATCATGTTTATTAAATCGACTGACAAAATCACCAATGTCACAAGTTGAGAGACATAAAGGAAAGGGAAGCAAGAAGGTGGCGTACGAAAAAGGAAAGAGAGTTCCAGTTTCCATGACCGGGAAAGCTACCCTGCGCTCTCTGCTATCGGGTTAAGGCAAAGCAAAACAATCTTCGTGTGGTGTTTCTTCGCAACAAGAACCTGGAAGACTTTTTCGCCTACGTAAAAGTAAAAAATCGAGTACCCAAGCCTATAGGCCTATTAAAAGACGGGTACGGGGTCCGATTTGAACCTCAAAATCACCATTGTCTTAAATGATTACTACTCGGTATTCAGTAAGAGGGACATTTAAGATCCAGTGCCCACAGGAGTATCGAAGGTGCTACTTCTCTAGAGGAATTGATCATGAGTAGGTTAAGAGAGAGTTAAAAGCGTCCAAATCCCAAGAACCGAATAGTTCTTTGCCACGGTCGTTGAGGATTAGGTAGCTTCTCTCCTTGCTCAAAATCAGAGAAGTGCCGTTGAAATGACGATCGCTGATGTGACTTCGACCCTCAAGGAAGGAAACCACATCCAGGCGTGTAACTACTGGCTCATAAATATTAGTTTGGTAGTTAGCGAATTACTGGCGGGAATTTTAGCTAGTAAAATAATTACCACTTGAACTCTAGCAACTTAATTAGAGTGTAGGGGGGGTCGTTTGCGTAAAATTTATTTTTTGCGAAGATTGAGTGGAATAAATTGAGGGAAGATAATTTTGATTAAAAAACAAATTTAGGTTTCAGAGAACAAAAACTAAAACTATGAAATAAAAGTATAAATAATTAAAAAGGATTTATTAAGGTTAAATAATAAGTCAGGGTTAGATTAGGTTAGGAAATATTGATTATATGTTACTTTGTCTTGGTTACGTTTCGACAAAATAATCACCATGATGGGTTATAGTGAAATATAAATTAAACGCCACGACCAAGATCACGCACTGTGAATAAAAGTTATAAAGTGAGTTCAGAGTGCCATCCCCCCCCCCGCCCCTCGTCCCTAGACTTATCGTTTCGCTCAAAAAAGATTGGAGACCATTCCTTTTTATTTTTAGAGGGTGGGGGGAGTGCGGCTTCGCAACCACTCCTCTTCTCCGCACCCCACCCACGGCGAGGAGCAATAGAGGATGAGTCGTACGAGTCACTCGTGGAGAAATATAACTTGCTTTTAATGTATCGCTCATCACGACCTTTGTTCAATTGAGGGAGGTCAAACTCACTTCGACCTACCGGTATGGAAGCTTTGATAATATGACAGTACAAAATTACAGTCATGGCAGGTCCGTTTATTTACATATTAGGTTGTTTGATCACTTCCTAAAGAATCTAAATTATTCAACACAACCCCAAATTGATGAAACCAAGAGTAGGCAAATTAATATTACCATGTTAATCTTGCGAGTAATTTGGGGAAATGATTAATTTAAGACCGTTTGTTCCTCACAGGGGAATTAACCATTCCAACCTTAAAACCACTTCACAAACTATTATTTCTGGAAGACCTATTTATTTTCAACCATTCGTGGGGTTGTTATTATAGTACTTTTTATCTTTTCATATAGAACTTGCATTCCATTTTTTTATGGTTGAAATTATATTATGAAAATACCTTTTTCGGCGGAGCCGTGTAGACGCGTTTCCCCACAAATCATATTCTTTACCGTATTCTTTTTTTATTTTATTATATAATTATATTACCAAAAGTAAAGGGGAATGGAAAACATATTTTATTTTTATATTTTATTAAATTTACTAGAAAAAATATAATAAAAGATTTTTCCGTCTGCCATTTAGAAATGAAATTATTTCGTGTGATAACTTTCGAAACATGGCATTACACTACACATAGGGGTACTTTACACAATTTACACACATCGTCATCTCTTTCGAGACAGGTCTCTATAGTCTCATTTCCGACTGCACACATGGCATTTTCTCATTGGATTTGTCTTTGTTTCTGTTGGCGGGACTTGCATCGGAAAATGTCCTCTTGGTATGTATTGCAAACTTCCTTGGGATTTCCAAGGTCTACCTGGTGATCTTTTTGCTGGTAATTGACACCCATATTTTGCAATGATATCCTGTATCATTTATCCACGGAATTTGAGATATATGATGAGGTTGTTTTGTCCTGCCTGTTCGACTCCTTTGTTGTACAGGATATAGGCATTCCATACTGCAATATCCATCAGATGGAAGAAGAATTTCCTGTAATATTTCTTTCCTCGTTTCCGTGTAATAATAATCCACCAGCTATTGATCCACTTTATTAACCCCATCCATTGGAAAGTTGTATTTCTAAACAAGTCTAGGTTTATTCATAACCCCCTGTCTCGTCTCAACGTCTTGCAAAGCAGGGTTATGAATGGTGGATACTGGATAACCTTGCAGCATACATTTTGTTCTTCCAACGAAAAGTCATTACTTTCCCTCTCTGATATGCTTCAACATCTCTTTTTTTTCAATTTTGTTGCTTTTAGCTATTGTGGTACTTATTTTCGATTGAATCTCAGTGTTCGATAAATATCAGTCATGTTCCTTATCAGAGTATCAGCTAATTGCGGAATATTAAATAATTTTCCACTCTCACACAATAACCTTTCCCAAGTAAGGGCTTTTTTTATCAGACACTACAATTCTCGAACTTACAGGAAAATCATCATAATCCGGATCAACCTGGGTTCCTTTTCCAACATAACTTATCATTCTGTATACAGAACTTCTCTTTGTTTGACACAAAAAAACAACATTTTACACCAGACCTCCTTATCAGTGGAATGTAGTGCACCCTTCTTCCCTTGAAAAGCTTTCGTTCATCAATAGATCTTGGTTAAGGGTATAGCATTTCACAAAGTTCTCACACAGTACCGAATATACATCATAAACTTTACACAACTTTGGGTTTGGGTGTGTTTCAGCATTATTACCCTTATTGTCTGTAAAATGAATATATTGTTTTATCTTACGCCACCGTTTCACATTCCTAAGTTTCTGAAAAAAGGGTCTTTCATATAGTTTATCTTCCAACCAGTTCATTTCTTCCTCTGGCATTTTTTACATGGCAAAAAACACAAACATTTGAGCCTCTGACACAGAGCGCCACAAAGAATCATATTGTCTAGTCTGTTCCGCAAACGGATTCGTTTCATCAACAAGGCAGTCAATCATTCTCTGGTCGATAAACAAACTGAAATAATTGAAGGACTCATCTCTGATGGATTGCATTGTATTTTTATCCCAGGATTTCCAATGAATGGAAAACGTTGCAGTGGTGCAGGTTTTTTGTCGCCAGACAAAGGGAGGCGAAACCAAATGCTCATTTGATGCTGAAAAATCGCTATTAGACGAACTTCCGTCTTCATCAGACGTATTCAAGCTTTTAGAGAGGGTTCAAATTCACTTTCTTCCTCTGAACTAGCAATTAATTTTAATGGGTAATTTGTGAAAAAAAGCGATAAAAAACGCGCGAGTCTAAGGACGAAAAAAGAATTCACCCAAATTGACTATCACGAGAATACTGGGAAACAATGGCACAGTGGACTCCCTAAGGCAAGCGGTAAGCAACGCTCTTGCCAGCCAGACGTATGATTTGTCGCTTCAACTCTTCTAAAGCGCAGAATGGCCAAGAAACACCAAAGAAAGACGTATAAAGAAATCCGTAGCTGGTGTTTGATATTTGAGTTTTGGGCGTCTGACACGTCTAGGTCCAAAACCCGCACATTTCGCGAAACGTGTATACACGTCTCTGTCGATTAAGGGGTTAAGTCAATACCTAATTTGGCATTTGGAAGGTATCGCTATCCCAGCTTCCCTATGCTGGTGGCCTTTATCCAAAATGTTTCTGAACAGTTCGATTATTCCCGCCCTGTGTATAGAGGATAGTTATATTTATGCAGAATTAATTAATTAAATATTTCATCAAATAATATATTTTCCTCTATTTCATTTTACTTACGCCCAATTTCAGTCCGAATGGGGATTTTGGTAGGGGAAATATTTTAAATAATGGGCCAAAATAAGAAAGAAAAAGTGAAATGGTCCCCAATCAATGAGTGTTTGAAATGTTCCAAATGGAAGGTTACAGAAAAATCTTAACTCACTAACACACCTCTGCAAGAGGAAGAGCGGCGAAGCGTGCTTCGAAACATACCGAAACCTAGCCCTAACTCGACGAAATTAACTGATAATGAAATCATAAGGGCAGCACTGATAGCGGATGTAGGCATAATGCTTCTGTTTGAGGACCGCTTCACACTCGCTCACTACAAATGAAGCGGACGGCAAAATGACCAGATATTCTAGGAATAGTATAAAAGACTAACTAGGTGATAAGATTGCGGGAGAAAAACTTAACTGGATCATTCACAGACCTAAACTCATCGACTGAAACAGAGAAATCACTCATTTCCTGAAATGTAGACCACCGCGCCCGTTCAGGCGACAACTACACAGAAAATCATAGTTGAATTGGGAAGTGATCACTACCACGGAGGTGTTTGACTATCCCCCACACAAAATCAGGCTGTGCATCCGGAGAGCACACGGATATATTAAGGCAAGAAACTAATGCGGTTCTCGCACAGTGATGAGCAATATCATCCACATTTAGGACACCTATCTCCAATTTGTTGATCAGGTGGGCAAGAACGTGACCTCTATGATTGATCGAGCATTCTTTCCAGAAGGGATGCCTCCTATTTAAATTAGTTAACATTAGAAAAGGAGTCGGCAACCGTGCCACACCGCGGTGGAAGTTCCCCTTGTTAAAGCCGGCTGTCGATAGAATGTACACAGACATTCCAGTAAACTTCCAAACCTGATGTAGCTTCACTACCACACGTGAAAGTAGATATTTATAGTAAAGAGAAAAATGTAGATATCCTGCTGGGTGTAAATCGCGCATTTTCCTGCCCGGCTACCATCCCTTGGTTGTGGGTTCGCGAAACACTTATACCCTCGGAGGAAGGGCAGGGGGCAAGCACCTAGTATGGTCACCTGCAGAAAGATTGCTAAGGGGGAATGGGAGGAGATGAGCCTCAGTAACTCCTCCCAGTAACCTGGAATCCGCGGCAATTCCATTGAAGGAAAATACCCTTCAGGCCTAGCTCGGATGAGATGCGCGGACCCTCTTGGAAGAGAAGACCTTCACGGGAATTGCCGTACATTTTCCGGAGAAAAAACACCGGGCGGAGTTGGTCGAACAAAGCACTAAAGACACTCTCGTCTTCTAGGGCTTATCAGGGAAGTTTGAGATATTTATGTGTCTTTTCTTCCCTCCACCTCGAAACATTTGACGGGTTGGAAGGGTGTTTCGGCGGCAAGGCCTGGAGGGGCCAGAACCAGAGGGTGTCTTTTATAAAATTGAGGCATAAGTTGTCCCAGACAGTAATGGGTGTGCTAAGACCAAATCCATAGCCTAGCGAAATGAGAGAGCACCCGTAGCCGGAACGGCCAGGATTTTTTTCTCCAGGAGATATGAACCACATAGCCTCGAAAAAGCGGGGTGCGGCTCTCCGCATTTGACACATTTGGCCACACACAGTTTGGACTTATCGTGTGCGGCCTTGCACCTCTACAGGAGTGATTCGTATGACCCAAGCGGTGGAAGTACTAGCACACCCAAGGCAGTGGCACGAATGCTTTCCCGCGGTAGCGATACTAACCGGCACCCCCGACTCAAGGAACCTGTCACGGTCAAACGTGAGGAAGAGTCTAGGGATGGGTCTCGAGGGCCCTCCCTGTTTTCTCATCAAAGCGTTCGACGTTCACCGCCCCGTTGTCAGCCAGCTCTAAAGTTATGTCTTCTAGGAGTAGTATACGAGTTCCATCGCAAAAATCACTCCTCTCACGAGGCTCATGATACAGTGAGGCTGCAGACTCACCGGTGAGCCATAGGGCTTCAGTAGGTCACTAATTATGGCCGCCTCGGAGGAGTCCGAAGCATTCGCCAGAAAGCTCCCGTCTGAGAAACGAGGGACCTTCGGCTCTCTACCAATCAAACTAACTAATGTTCTCCTCTGATGGATCATGTCGCCTCTGGACAACATGCTGCCATCTGTGGAACGAAGAACTAGAAAGCGTCTGAATCTAGTTGCCTCTGTCAAAGTATGGCCAAGTGTACGGAAATATGCGCACACAGGCGATAACTGTTATTGTTCTAAGAGTGCGATTTGAATAGATAGCGGCAGCTGCGTGACCAAGGAATATACCAAAAACAAGGACAATTTTTTTTAATATACACTAAATAAAAGCCACACAATAAATATGGATATATAGGTAGAGGTATAAAGAGGGCTATATCCTTATTATAATTTTATTTATTTATTAATATTATTCTTGTTCATCTTGCTTTTCCACTTGATTTTTTCTTTTCTGTTCTTGCTGCAGTGGTCTTCCTCAAAATTTTCTCTTCCTGACTGAATTTCCTTCTTTCTTTTCTTTAAGTTAGCCCTTCAAACGTTTTTCCTTTCCATTTTCCTTGGCTTCACGTATTATGGTTGGGTTGGTCCTTAATCTTCGATTTCTTTCTTGAGAGATCTTCCTAAAAGTTTTTGGACTCTTGAGTTTCGAACGCGGTGCCTCTGGATTTGAGTGCCGATACTTTAGCCACACGACTGGCTTAGTCCGTCTAATTGTTGGTAAGTTTTTCGGCCATTTATATTATCGAGTTGGAAGGAATTTCTCTCATACATTTTCGCACCCCTACAGATGAATAAGACGGAATTAGGTTCTGAATACTAATTAGATAACCGTAGTTATGGGATGATTATAATAGGAGATTGAGGGTAATAAGTGATTTAGTTCCTTTGAAACTCGAGAGTAAAGCTGGGAAAACTTGAGGGAGGTCTTGGTGACCTTGATTACTCACGGGGGTAGCCAAAACCAGCAGCGGGTGGGGTTACCTTCTCGCATTTGTGTTTTGAGAGATGGGTGACTTTTGTCCTGAAGAGGTTACCGGTCGAACTTCGAAGAGGGAGGAGGGGAAATGACTTCTCCAACCTCGGGTTGAGCGAGCTATCGAGCCTCTTGTCCTCAAGAGGTCACCAGAAGAACTTGGGAGGACGGCTTCTCCAATCCTTGATCCAAAGGCAGTTGAGAAAGGCTGACGTTGCCTCACGAGACTCTTCTCCACTACCCGAAGATAGGGGTGTGATGTCCAGCTCTTCCGTGGCTTGCGACCGTCACTCACACTTCTACAGAGAGAACTTTGTTGAATTGAACTCCTTTCGAGGAAGTCTCGTCTAAAGAAATCTGTCTGTAATCCTGGAGAGGGTGTATATATCCTGGAGTTCTCCAAAACAGGGAGAGAGAGAAGAGAGAGAGAGAGAGAGAGAGAGAGAGAGAGAGAGAGAGAGAGAGAGAGGGGCCTTCTCGAACCCTCGTTATCGGGCGTGACAAACTGAGCGTCTTCTTACGGGGAAGTGTCAACGGCAGGGATCAGCGGGCCAGATGGACGACCAGCGGCTGGAGCCATAAAAGCTGTTCACGGCGAACCTACAAAGTAATCTCCCCACCCGAGGAGAAGAGGGGAGGAAGATTGAGACAGCGGGGAGGTAGCCTTAATTTCAGCGTCATGCCTTGGTGTGAATTTTGCGGAGACCTGGCGGCAAGTCCAAAAAGGGTGAATTTGGAGGATGGGGGCAGTAACAGCTCGCTTTCTCTCCCGAAGTAATATATTAGGAGGTGGGGAAATTATATTATTCTAGGGGATTCCTCTACAGCCTCAAATAGGGTATGTAGTCTCTGAATGAGGAGCCCCTGAGTAATCGAGACTCCGCTTAGCACACTTGCTTCCTTGGTGTTGGTCTGGGCCTGCCTGCTCGAGGGCATCTATGGACTGGACGTGCCGATCTTGGTAGCCTAGTTAGTTACCAAAGCGGCAGCGGCTCCGTCTTCCAAGGAGCACCCTTCCCCCTTCCCCGAGAGATAGAGGAACCCTTAGTCCTATTTGACTTCTTGAGATATTTTGGACGGACCAGCCTCAGCAAGCTACTTCTCTGAGATGTAGAAAGGTTTGGCTTTCAAAGATACGCGAGTCAACTGAGGAGGTCCCTTATCTCCTTCTGCGTCCTCGAGGGCCCGAGCCTCCTAAGGAGAAGCTTGCACAGCAGTGGACTCAGGTTCGATGTTTGACAACGAGGCAGGGTTCGCTCTCATAGAAAATCCTGCTATCTGGGGATAGGTTACTTATGGAACCATGTCCAGCTCAAGGGGGGGAGGGGTGCTCCAAGTTCACCCCCTCCCATTAAGCTTTCATCATTCCCAATCGAGGACTCTTCAGTCTTATTTTGGGACTGTGGACCAATCTCCATTATAGAAGAGAGGGGGCCGGGCACGCTAACCCTAGCAAAATTAATATATAGGACTGCAAGGGACATGACCCACTATCCCTCTCGCCTCTAAGGGGGTCGGCCCTATATAGTCATTCCCCCCCCCCCTGGGAGTGGTCGTTTCTGGGACGCCTGCTTGCTTTCTTGGCAGTCCCGTGTGAAAGGAAATGGGTGACCGCCGCGGATGCAGAGGTGGAGTTTTCCATGGGTGGCTCCAAGAAAGACCTCAGGGGGAAGCCACCTTACCCGTACGCGCAGGACAGGAGTAAACCTCCTTTCCAGCTTTACCACAGGGTATTTATGACGTCAAATTGCCTAGATAGCTAACTCTACTTTGTGTAAAATATAGTTGAAAATGGAAACGAAAGCTTGATAAGATTGGCAATCCAATGAAATTATTCCGTTCTAGATTTTAGATAAGCGCAATAACGGCGAGGCTAAAAAAAAAAGAAATTTATTTCTCACTAATAAAAGAGACAAAGGGGGATATTGGATAATAATACTAATAACAAAAAGTAATTTGGCAAAAGAATATCAAAACAAAGACAGAATATTGAGTTAAAATAATATCAAAATAAAGGCTGAGCAAAGTATATGGGAATTTATATAGCTAAATATAGTAGAATTTCTACGAATCGTTTTAATGATAGATATGAGAATGGATGTAGAAATGGGTTCAAAAGTGGACAAAAGGATGTATGTATATAGTTATAATTATAATGAATTTATATTTAGTAAAAGTTGTAAGATTAGAATATATATATATATATATATATATATATATATATATATATATATATATATATATATATATATATATATATATATATATATATATATATATATATATATATATATATTGATGTATGTTGGGAGCAGCTCATCTATACATGTTTTGTTAAAGACCATGTTGTATTTTGATTTTATCAATTTTATTTTGGAACGTTCCAACTGGTGAATGCAGGTTTTTTTTGGTATCTGGTTGGAGATTGAAGATCAGTTGAGGAAGATCCATTTTATTTTTTACAACTGATTTAAGTTTTAGCCGTGAGCTTTCGCCTTTCTTAAGGCATCTTCAGGCGGAAGTCTTCGTTATTGTTGAGGCTGCATTGATTTTGTGTTTACGCTTGGTTTTGCCTCCTTTACCGGTGAGGTAGTTGGTCGTGAGCAACGAAGAATGAAATTGATTTTCGTTCTTTTGTACTTTTATATGTACATTGTTCCTTTAGCAGAAAAGGTGAAGTACTCGCTCGGAACTGGTGGGTTGGTTGTTAAGTTTGGGGCCCATCTCTTTAATGAGAAAAGCCTCCAGAATCTTTAGGCGTCGAAGGTGGTATATTTTCCGTTGTTGTTTTGTTTTACGTATACGTCTAGGAAGGGAATACGGCCACTTACACTTAATTCATATGTTTTACGTAGACGTAAAACAAAACAGTGACGGAAAATATACCACCACCGTCTATCGAAAATAGACATACTGCGGTCGATGCCTTAATGCCAAAAGTGAATGCCCCGAGAACTATACAATAATCGGTAATGAGCTCATACATAAGAAGAGCCATCAAGATCTGCTCAACGTGGAACGCACTTGATGAAGAATTTCGAAGATCAAAACAGATCCTGATCAATAATGGCTACTCAAACAGAGAATTCGACAAATTACAAAAGAAAATTCTCAACTCCAAGTTTGAGTTAAAGGAGGGAAGAGAAAATGTAACTAAGACCACACGACTACAAGAAACAAGTGACGGATTCTTACAAAACAGACGAAAGAATACTACAAGATATCATAAAATGTAACACTATCAAAGAAAATAACAAGTTATCCTTACGAATTAATTATAAAAACACAATGTATGGAAAGTAGATACATACTATGACCCCCAATGCCTTGGGAGGTTAAAAAAAAGTCTCTATAGGATCAGAAAATCCCAGGATGCGATCATCTACACAAACTGGGCCTACGGATTGGAGCGAAGATGGGCCTTGACAATCCGGCCCACCATTCAGGCGAAACTGACCTCGAACTTTGACCATGAATGATGCTGCCGACCTACTACCATAAAACGTGTACTGGAAGTAGGTGAGCAAAGTCTACGGCCCAACACACCCTATTCCTTAATACTTGTATCTGCCGAAGGGCTCTCGGCCCTCGCATCAGGTAGGCACTTCACGATGTACCCTGCAACTCGACTGAGGACGCATGAGAACGAAAGTGCGCCGGGTAGCCAAAACCTCTGCGGGTAGGAGAGCAAGTGTGGAAGGGGTGGGAGGGAATGTAATAAAGAGAAGTGGAGAGAGGTGGGTCCAGTAATGAGTAAGGTAGTTGATCACCTATTATTATCACACCCTGGCGCTAGGCGATCCCGAGATGGCTGGGATGGCGTACAGCCCACTCAGCCACCGTTACTCACGAACCGAACTCTGCCCAAGTGAAAACAGTTCCTCCTGTTACGAAGTGTGGGTAGACAAAAAGGGTTAGAGAATAGTCACCAATTATAAAAAATAATTAATAATTAAAAAATAAGTAAAGAGAAAGTAGTGCTGAGTGGGAACCAGGGAAAAACGCACCAACAACTTGCCTAGGCCCCATCAGGGAGTTCACGTCGACCCCGTGGCAGAGACCTTTCCTAATTTGCACTCACGACGGAAAACGATATATATATATATATATATATATATATATATATTTTTTTTTTTTTTTAGGATAAACTAAAGGACGTAGAGGGAGTAATTCATTTCTTAATTACAATGCTTCGGGTGTAAATTTAACTCATTTTCTGGTTTTAAATTTAAGAAGATTCAAATTATAGATTTCGGGGGGGAAATGGAGAATTTTGCTTGTTAATTTAGAAAGTAATCCACAACTCACAGTTTACTCAGTAAAAATTTCTGTTTAAAATTTTAAATAGTAAAATTAGCTATTTAAATTTGGAGGTAAACAGTATATACACATTAAGAAAAGACTAACCTTGTCCAATGACTTGTGAACGGAAGACTGTTTGGTTAACAGGAGGAGCGTAAGATGAAAGAGAGGATTAGGAGGTTGGTTATTATTTTATAGCAAATGAAGTGGATGGGAAGAAGAATCTGAATTTACAGAAAGGTATTTTATGGACATCGATTATTGAATTTGCAAAAACAACAGGATCTGGAATGGATTTCAAAATTTTAAAATATTCTAAGGTGACATTGATTTTACATTGAATAGAACGAAGCCGAACAAGCGAGAACTAAATAATAGAAAGAATTTTTCCAGTCTTGTGGCTAATTCTCAAATGGGAACAGAACTTTGCCTTTAGCCAGCGCACCTTACTGCCAATATATTTCCCGGGATTACATCTGGTGGTAATTTAATTCATATATGACTCGGAATTATCTGACAAAATAATAATTTTACCTTTGTATTTAGGTGCATTTCTTCCTGTCAAGTGCTGCTCATTTTGTCAGCTTCAAGTTTTAAAAGGTCTCGGAATCCCCTCCCTCGTTGGTCATCAGGTTGGAATACAAAATGAGCCGTCCTGTGTTTAAATTAAAAAACAAACAAAAAAAGGGTTATAGATTCATTTACACATAACCGCCTGCACGTTTCTGAGTCTTATTTGGGATCCTTTTACGGACTTCCTAAATGTCACAAGGAGGTCATCTCCCTTCTTACAATCTATAAAATTATTTCGTTCCTCTAATATCTCCATTTTCATCAAACAAATTTAAAATTCAGAATAGTTTTTTCTTTCTAAAAGAATTGCAAAGTTTTAAACATCATATACATTGCTTCATGGGTAGTTTTGATGTTCCTCACCGTTTACCAATATTACTCTTGACCAAAGCATCGATATCATTGTCAGATGTGCCTTTTCCCAACTCAATTCTAATTTCCATGGGTTTGCCGCTCCACTTTTTAAACAACTAGCAAAGTTAGCGGTTAAAGACAATTACTTACGTTTAACAGAGAAACATTGTTAAATAGATAGGGTGGGAACGGACATTCCTTTGGGCCCTGTCTTTGCTAATACCTTCATGACCTGGTTTGGAGAACAATTATCCAACCAAGAACTGGGAAACATTAGACCGTCGCTTTGTGGAAGACACATACTTCCTTTTTAGTTTTGAGGTCTTATAGGGGGAGGGGATATACCGTGTAGGCTATTTATGAGTGGCTTGGTTACCAAGGGTGATACGTCATCGAGTTTTGGTACCACTCTTGTGGTAACCAAATGGATTTCTTGGTGGTTAACGGTTTAATTCTTCTAGGAGTTCCTTGTAGTCGTATGTGAGGCACTGACTCCAAAAGCATCGAAAGTTCACTTTTTTCTTGATTGTAGGCTGGGTAATGGTGATTGCAGATTTCCTCAAAAGTACTCTATATTCTGCGGGAACTTGGAAAGTCTTCATAGGTTTAAGTCTTCTTCTTGAGACACTTTGCAATTTCCTTCTTACATAAACGGCCCGCACACACTCGCCCTTATTTAACAGATTACAAATGCAAGTAATTTATATACATTCGACATGAGTTTCAAAATAAGATTCAAATGCACCTTCTAGTTACATTAACTTATTTTACAAATCCTTACACCATTATAGAATCCTAGAGTTGCTATTCAATAATACCAAGTAATTAATAAGATATTTTTCTTTAATACTATCCTCTCGGCTAATATGGTGGTTAGCGTGCTTGCCCGGCAATCCCTGGGGCAGTAGTTCGACTCTCCGTCCGGATTCTTTTTAAAGCTGACACTATTTACTAGGGCAGCTTATAGGAGGATTGAAACCAGTAAACTTTAACTTTAATATTTATACAACAGGGTGCTCAATAAACAAAGTGAGTTCATATTAGACCGCTTAATATATTCAATATGAATTGAAATAACATTACATGTATACACTCTACGTACTTTACATTGTTTTACATATTTATTGAATCTTCTAATTGTTGTCTTATGATACATAAGCAATTTAATAAGATTTAAATTTAGAGTTTAAAAACATTAAAATAGAAGTTTGAGGTGGTAAATATATTTTATACTAAATTGTTTTTTATTTTAATCGTAGATATCTTAATCTTAACAGAACCAAAACAAAGCCATTATATTAAGTGTTTTTCTATAAGATTAAAGTCATTTGATGGCTGTTTTGTTTTCAACATTTAATTAGCAGACATTGTGGCATCTATGACATGGCCAAACGCCACTATTTATATTATTTTTATGTTCATTTCATAACTTACTCTTTTCAATCATGGATTAAACACGATTTATATTAAATATATAGAAGAAATGAGATTGTAATTGCTACCTACAGACTTTTACATCGATTTTATAATTACTGAACTAAAATTATTATATTTCAATCTTTCGTTTCTTTTTAAATGTGTTTTAAATTTGTTGAGTTAACGGAAAGAAAAAATAATTTAGTTATTGGTAAAAGTAAGGAAGCGATTCAGAATGATAATAATATGGAGAAAAATATAACTAAGCTGTTTATTCTTTAACGTTAGAAAATATTTAAATTATAATTTTTATGGTGTTTACTATTATTAGAGTTAATTAATTATTTTTTTGCTCAAACTATGAAATTTAGAAGAAATAGATGCAGAATTTGCGTCATCTCTGCGTTTCACTGCAATCGTTCAGATACAGGAGGCAAGGCCCAGCTGAATTTCCCTCGACGCTTCTCATTAAGAACAGTGTGATTTCGGCAAGTCATCTCGAGAGGAATACACGATATTCAGAAAAATCCGCTCCACGGCCCTTGAATAAAAATTCCTTTATTTCCCAAGCTCGTTATAGTGATATGACGTGCTAGACCCTCCCCATCCCTGCCACGCCGTGAATATAAATCTACACATAGAGCTCCGTTGCAACTATGCTGTTCTACTTAGAAAGGGCATAATTGCAAACTTTGGGGAAAGGAGGTCTGAGGTTTAGCCCGCTGCAGAACCCAAAGGAAGGAGCAAACCTGGATTGGGACTCAGTTACCAACGCGGTGAGGATTAATACCTTACCCTGCGGCACCATCCAAGACCATAAAGGGAGATACCACTGTCTCTGTGAAAAGTCAAACGTAACTGAGAAATACCCAAAACCCAATAGAGGGAGTGGCACCCCGACTAGAGTCAGTTGATTCGGGCTTCAGTCATCTTTAAGTTCACCATAATAATAATAAGTCTTTTGTAATGCGCTCTTCAAGGCCTAAGGCCTTCCCAGAGCGCACGTTGTGCTGAAATGAGAATGGAATTCAAGAGGGGGGAGAAGGCAATACTGAAAAGATGCGTTTTCAGGAGACGCTAAAATGTGGTAAGAGAGGGAAAAGACCTGATTTCAGCAGGAAGAGCATTCCATAACTTAAAGGGCGCCGATTTGGGGACCCCAACTATGTCCATACTCACTCACTAATCATCATCACATCTGAGTCATTTTCCCGGAGTTGTTATCGGCGGGGCGGGGACCCCTCTAAAGAAAGTTTTAAAAAGCTATCCTCATCATGGTACACAACAATACATCCACACTCACACTTATACACATAAGAGAAAAAACACCCACTACCAACAATGAACACACTTCTCAACCTAGCCGCTACACATGATACCCCTATCACAAAGATAATAAAGACACCCCCAGGCCACAAACTCGTCTTCCTCTCAAAGGAGGACGCAGTCAAGTTCCACTAACTTACGTCGGACACACTCACCGCACAAGACCTTCACACAAAACTAGCAGACGGTGTACACAAGAAACACCAAATATGAGTCCTCAAGATCAACCCCCTATGGTTGGCTTTCTCCACCGATGAACTCCGCACGCACCTCAGATAGAAGTATCAGGAGGAGGTCATCAGAGACCTCCAACCGTACAAAACAATGGGCAGTAATTACACTGTCCGATGAACAAAACAAAACACTCCTGCTAGACCAAAGATCAAGGTCTGCGGCACATACACATAACATCGAACCACAGCTGAACATAAATCCCACACAGTGTTACTGGTGTTACCAAACTGGTCACGAGACACGAAACTGCCAAGCAGACCTGGTTTGCTTAAGGTGTAGTGTAGTAGGCCACCACTACACTACCTGCACAGCCACCTCATCTCTCTTCACAAACTGCGACGGCGACCATGTCGCCATCAACCCCAAATTCCCTTATCTAAGTAAGGTCCGCCTTGACGCTGTAGTGGCAATACGACGTCCAAAACCCAACAACACAATCACACACTCCGCTCCCACCCCCACCCCTCCTCCCCTCACAAGAACATTCGCTGCACCTGCCGGCACAATGCTGTCCACAACACCCCCTGTCCTACCATAGACACACCCTACCCCAGCAGCAACCCAGCTTCACCCACATGTTGCGACACCCGCCCCCACTACTCCCGACACCCACCCTTACCCCACAGCACACACCCAAAGCTACACCTAGCCGCCTTGCTTTCAACGGTGGCAAACGACGTGTCGAGGGGTGACGCTCGACTATACGCTAACATACTCAATATACTGTTTTCCTTGCACGGTCTAGAACAGATCACCTTCCCCGAGAAGGTGTTCGCTCTAATCGACGAGTATACACACAGGAGACCCGCACTCCTCCCCACCCCGGTGGGCACGAACACCTTCCCCCTGGAGCTACCGCCCCTTCACCAATTACCTTCTCCTTTACCTATTGCTCCCACCTCTTTTTCTACAGCCTCCTCTCATCCCTCTACAGCTAACACTCCTTCCTCCTCTATACATAAACTTCCTCCTACCACTAGCACTGCTCCTTCGGCAGCTTTGAATCCCCCCCATTGCCACCACCTCCCCTCCTACCGTCCCCACCCCCACCCTCTTACAGCCTCTAACCCCACTCTTACTGATACCATAACCGCCACCTACTCCACCCCCCACGCGCACCACACCCTCCCATAAACTCTGCATTAAACAAAAAACTCCACTACAAAACCCCCCCGCAACACACAACCACGAGTAAAGCCAAACAATACTCTCCCTGCTGCCCCTTCCTCTCCTCCTTCCACCCCTCTTTCCTCGCCATCCCAACCTCCTCTTTCTCCGGGTGGCGAGACTCTGTAAAGAGAATCCCAAGGAGTTTTTTAGATATGTCAACAGCTATAAACCAATCCGTCAAACTATTGGCCCTTTGAGAAATGAGGAGGGGGCATTAAAGCATTCTGATGCAGAAAATGCTAACCTCCTCAACGAATACTTCTCTTCAGTGTTTACTGAAGAGTGTGGTCCCATCCCCCAGCCAATGTACTCCTACTCGGGGGAAAAGCTGGAGGATATGGACTTCACCGAAGGGAAAATAAAAAAGAAGATCAGTGACCTAATGACGAATAAGTCACCTGGCCCGGATAGGATTCTACCTAAAGTGTTGAAAGAAGTGCGCGATCAAGTGTCACGACACCTGAGCGCAATCTTCAACATGTCAATCCGGACCAAATGCGTTCCTAGAGACTGGCGTGAAGCGGAGGTGACTCTTATCTTCAAGAAAGGAGACCGTAGCCAACCGTCAAACTACCGACCTATCAGTCTGACTTTGATAGTCGGTAAACTCATGGAAAGCATGATGGTGGACAAAATGACGTCGTATTTAGAGTCAAACCTGCTACTGAGGAGTTCCCAGCACGACTTCCGAAGGCAAAGGTCATGCCTGACGAACGTGGTGGAATTCTTCCACTTCGTGTTCAGTGAGCACGATCGGGACAAGGGGGTGGATGTGGTGTACATCGACTTTCAGAAATCCTTCTCCGGAAAGTGCGAGCGATGGGCATAGACGGAAAAGTAGCCGGCTGGATCGAGAACTGGCTAAGTGGCAGACGGCAACGGGTGGTGGTGAATGGACAGGCTTCTGAGTGGGAGCCTGTTACTAGCGGGGTGCCTCAAGGTTCTGTCATGGGACCACTACTATTCATCATCTACGTCAACGACATGGACGGTGACATGGTTGCCAAGATTTCCAAATTTGCCGAGGATACCAAGCTTGGTATGAACGTTGCAAAGGATGAAAATACTGCCCACCTGCAGGAAGATCTTGGGAAGATTGGGGAGTGGTCGGATACGTGGCAAATGCCTTTTAACGTGAACAAATGCAAAGTAATGCATATCGGCCACAGAAAACCCCAAACTCAGTATATCTTTAAGGGCACTGCTCTTTTATCGAGTGACACCAAGAAGGACTTGGGTGTAACTATTATTAGCGACCTCAAGTTCTCAAAACAGTGCATCGAGGCAGAAAAGAAAGCCCAAAGGATGTTAGGCTACATAAAGCGCCAGTTTGGATACCGTAACAAGAATATAGTACTTTGTCTGTACAACTCCCTCGTTCGGCTTCACCTGAAGTATGCCGTACAATTTTAGAGTCCTTCGTTTCGAAAGGATATCGCAAGGTTGGAACGCGTACAAGTCAGGGCAACCAAGCTGATCCCCTCTATCTGACATAAAAGTTATGAGGATAGACTAAGGGAACTAGATCTGTTCTCGCTGGCAACCCGTAGACTGCGTGGTCAGCTCATTGAAGTTTTCAAAATACTTAGAGGGTTTTACAATGTTGACTACCGGGATATTTTCACACTGAGTGAGCACAGATCGCGCAATCACGGCTTCAAACTCTAACTGAAGCGTTACAACCGCAATATGTGTGGAAATCTTTTCACTTACAGTATCTGCGGTAAGTGGAACGCACTTCCAGTGGAAGTTGTCAACAGTGAATCTGTTGAACAGTTCAAGTCAAGACTAGACAAAGTCTTGAAAAGTGGCCGTTTAGGGACGCAAAACAATTGAGCAGCCATGTGCCTGCTCGATTGCTAGTCCAAAGGTACCCTCTTTGAATAGACCGTAAGGTCTCCTAGGGCACTTCCTTTCCTTGTTACTCCTTGTTACTCCTCCTCTGCTCCTAACTCCCCCCTCCTTCCACAACCACCACTCACTCTCCTACTATCTAAAATCCTCCTTCCACAAAACACACTCTCCCCTCTACCACCTCGTGCCCACCCAATAACACCACTGACAACCTCTCCATTCCCATGAAACGACAGCCGACACGCATGAAGGTACTCGCTCTCCTGCCTACTGGGAAGTAACCAAGGAGAGGGGAAAGGTCCTGGCTAAATCAGCCCACGCGCACTCTGCCAACGTCAATAGGTCGCCTCAACACAATAAAATTAAATGTACGCAGTTGGCATGGTATTCGCCATACTTTTGCCAACTGGGTCCTAAACACACAAAGACCTGACGTAATACTCTTGAACTCGATCAGTATACACTCTCCCAACAACAGACTCCACATTGCAGGCTACCACACATATCTAGCTCCACAAGCGCTGCACCTAGGATCAGCGATCCTAATAAATCGATCTATACACCACTCCCTCATCCAAACATGCGATGACTCTTTTCTAGCCTGCAAGGTACAGACAAAAACCTGCCCCATCCTAGTGGCCACACACTACAGACAACCACGCCTACAATTAAACATAAAAGTCCCCCTCCGGGCTCTATCAAACCACAACCTAACTATCTTCTTTGCAGGGGACCTCACTGCTTTCCACCCAACACTCCTTTCTAATACCACGAATGATGCACGAAGGTACCTGGCCGGTGCCCTGCTGCGTTATCACTGCAAGCATATCGGCCCGGCCTTCTCCCCATTCTTCGGTACTCGCGGAGGACCCACGTCTCTGGACGTGGTCTTCTGCAACAACCACGCTACACGCTTCTACACTCATATCTCACCGGGTCCTCACGTACTCTCTGACCACATATCGATATGCCTCACCATATCTACATCTCCCATACTCATACCCACACCACATCTCTTCGACTTTAAAAACACGAACTGGGAAGAGTTCAAGAGACACATGACAGATAACACGCCACAAAACCTCGACCTGGACCACACTAATCTAGATCTGTTAAAAGACCACTGGTGCTCAATTTTGAACACTATAACTGCTTCACGCGACCTACACACACTACACAAAACCTACACATGTATAAAATACTTTACATATTCCATACACACTCAGAGACTCATCACACAGTACAACAATCACTACACCAGAGTCCCACGACAACACAACATCACTCACTTACCTGTCCGCATCACACAGTGCGTGCAGCTAGATAGGAACCGACAGTGGCGAGAGGTCATCTGCATCGCGGACGTCACTCGTTGCACTGATCCCTCCTACTTCTGGTGGCGCATAAAAAGGACTCTTGGTACCGATCCACCCAAACCCATCACCCTTCAAGTAAATAACCGAATATTCACAGACACCAACGTCATCTTCGACGCATTTAGGTCCCACCGGGACACAGTACACACACAACCCACCCAAACCAACGCAAAAGAGCACTTCCAGGAATTCCAGGAGTGGTGTCAGGCCCACGTTCACGAGCTAAAGCCCACCCCCTGATAAGAATGGAGCTTCTCGACTACACATCTACACTGACCACTCCCATCACCGTCGAGGAAACAAAACACTACATTAAAACAACACCAAAATGCACACGCGGCCCCTCCGGACTACCAGCCGCATTAATACACAACCTCCTCGCAAACATATACCCTACACTTACACAGCTATTCAACGCCTCACTAGCCTAAGGCCCCTTCCCCCAAATATTCAAAGTTTCTCACAACATACTTCTACACAAAATGAACAAAGACCCCAAACACCCAAAACAATTACAGGCATATTGCTCTATTAGAGCACCTAGGCAAAATACTCGAACGTATAATCAACTGCCGCCTACAGGACTACCTAGAAGAGAGGGACTGGTTCTCCCCCGACCAATATGGGTTCAGGAGGAGCCGGTCGACTCAGGCGGCTGTGACCATCCTTCACAACAGAATACAAAAAAACGCCAGGTACGACAAAAGACACTCAATCAGCAAGGACGTGAAGAAGGTTTTGATAAGGTGCGGTACGAGGGACTCCGTTAGAAACTCACCAACAATACGGACTTATCTCTCTGCACCAGAAGGCTCCTCTCGTACTACCTCACTGAACGAAGATGCCACATAAAATACAACAGTACTCTTTCACAACCTTTCACACAACACTCATGCGTTCCACAAGGAAGCGTACTGGCACCCACATTTTACATCATGTACACAAACGACACCCCACGCCTACCCGAAAAAGGCCGTCACACCTACACTGTGTACTACGCCGATGACGAGACCATTCTCGTCAGCGGCCCCGGACCAGACGAGATCCCTCACCACGCACAAATAATACTAGACGAAAAGACAGAATACAAAGATAAATGACTAATTGCCACGAATCCTCAGAAGACAACGATGACACTCTTCGGCGCAAGAGATCACTACATGAATAACCTACAAATTTTCTCACACACACCAGACAAGAACCACCTAAATCCAACAAGGCTCGACTACATACAACAGACAAAAATCCTTGGGGTAACTTTTGACAAGTCCCTTAGATTCAATATACACCAGCACATAATACAAGCCAGAGCCGCACGCACAAACAAAATGCTGCACAGGTTCTACCCTGCTGGCAAGAAACTACAGTTACACCTATATAAAACACTCGTGTGACCATTTCTCACGTACGCCCCACTTTCACTCGTAGCTGCGAGTGTCACGTGGCAGAAGAAGGCTCAGCGCATTCAGAACTCTACTCTGAAGCGCGCTTGCCGCTCTCCCATGTATGCGAGAATATCCACACTACTCGACAACAACAAATTAGCACCCCCTTAACACATACACTCGCACTAGGCTCACAAAACAACTCGGAAAACTCGCCAGAAACCCCATATACAGTGGCGGCAACAAAAAAAGTGACATGTGACAATTCGGGGAAAATGAAACAGAAAAATGTAACTTACATATTTTATTATGAATATTTCATGAAAGTTAATACTTGGTCATGTTGCCCTTGCACTTGATGACCATTCTGAGTCGATTGGGCATTGATTCAGCGAGGTTTGCGAAGTAGGTGGGGTCGATCGTAACCCAGATCTTCTTCAGTGATTCTATCAGGTCCTTGATGCTGCCGGATGCTGTCTCTTGAACTTTGGATTTCATCAGGTTCTAAGCATTCTCAATAGGATTTAGGTCCGGGGAATTACCAGGCCACTCCAAAACACTAATATTATTATCATTGAAGAACCTTTTTACTAACTGGGACCTGTGAGCAGGGGCACCATCATGCATGAAAAATTCACACCGATGAATTTCCCAAAATGGCAGCATGTGCTGCTTCAAAACTTCGAGATAGTTAGTCCCCCTCATGGTTACATTCTTGGGAAGGAAGTACAGACCTCCTCTGCCCTTGTTTCCACTAAAGGCATCCCACACCATCACACTATCAGGGTGCTTCACAGTTTTCACGGTATATTTTGGGTCATACCGAGACACATTGCTGGGACGACGCACGATCTTTGACTCTCCTCTGACCAGCCTAAAGGTGCTCTCATCACTGAACATCACCTTCTTCCAATGGGCAGCTGTCCAATGTTTATAGGTCTTGCAAAAATTGAGCCTTTTCATCTTCATAGCCTTGGTAAGAAGTGGCTTCTTGGCAGCGCGGCGAGCCGGTAGGCCTAAGTCCTTCTGTAAGCGATGACGGATGGTCCTGAGGGCGATGTTCTGGAGAAGGTCTGGGTGTTTTTTCTTGATTGAAGAGGAGGTTACAGAAGGGTCTGACATCACTTCACGCCTTAGGATATTATCAGTCCTTGGAGATGTCTTCCTAGCTGCACCAGTGCCCTCCTTCCTCTTTGGTATGGTACCTGGTGGCAATAACTCAGCTGCCCGTTTTAGGCGATAAATCGTATTTCTTGAGGTTCCTAAATCTGCTGCTACATCAATAAAAGACTTTCCCTGCTCTAATAGGGTCAAGGCACGGCTTTTCTCTGTCATAGAAAGCTTTTTCCGCCCCATTGTATCCACTTGCACAGAAGTTATAGCACGTCAAATGTAGGCACGAATGCAGGAAATCAGCATGCTGGAGCGTTGTACACCAAAACCTCACTGTACGAGCTCAAACGAGACAGTGAGTTCCAATAAAGTGCAGTTCTGTTGTCTTAGCTCAGGAGAGTCATCCACTCGTGGCATAAGCCCCGCCCCTTTTCATTGGCTTGTTGGCAAGTAAAATCGTGAAAGCGATTTTATGTATCGATTTCTATTGCCAATATTCAATGTCACTTTTTTTGTTGCCGCCACTGTACACCGCACTACACGCAAGATGGTATGTTGCGATGGAACTGGGATACCCCGCAGCCCATGACCACTCACAACCAATACTGTTCTACGCATAAGTTATGTGCATCATTAATAACGCGTTCCCTTTATGCAGACACGATCTCCTTCCTGAGCACCCCCCAACCGTCGTCCAGCTACGAACACCCCGAGACACACTCAACTACACCACGCATCGGTATCTAGCCACCGACCTATCAACTCTTCCTATCCCCTTTCAAGTTATTTCCGTACCTTTTTCCTCTACGACTACCTGATCGCCTGTGTTAAACAGTAATCCCTCTCTCTTCTTTATATATACATCATCATACAAAATTAGAAAATATAAGAAACTCTACGCAGGCAGTTGACGAAATAGCCATACTAAGAAGTCAATATTCGGCAATCAAAACATTCCCTTGGACTCCAGAAATGGTACATAAACACCGACGACTAAGGAAAATATCGGAAAAAATTAGAAGTGGACCAACCAGGAAGCTACACCACGAAATGACGAGGATAAACAGACAACTTAATACAGAAATAATAGAAAAAATGAAGGAACACTGGAATGAAACAATCCAGAATATTGACCAAGATGCACCCGTAAGAGAATTTTGGAAAAAAGTCAGCCTAATGATAGGCAAAGCAGGAGCTAGAAAAATGATGCTGAAAGACAACCATAAAATCACCATAGAGGACAAGGACACCACCCACAGGACGGATATTTAGGGACCACTGGAAGACAATATTTAACATAAGTGAAGAGAAGAGGATAATGAAAAATTCGACATTGACTTTCAACGGAACATCAAAAGAGAACTCAATGAGGAACCTGGAAAAATAGTTCAATACCCAAGTGTTGACGCAATAAGAGACACCTTTGATGGTAACGACGCAAAAATTACCGTACATGAACTAAAAAACACAATTTCGCTATTGAAACAGAAGGCACCAGAAAGATCGGAACTCACTAAGAAGCACTATGAAGGAGTACCTGAAAAAATGCTACAAGGCATAACATATGTATTCAACGCCCGCCTTAATACCGGCTATTTCCCGAAAGAAATAAAAGTAGCGAAAATGATCTTTATCCTCAAAGCAAGTAAGGCTACAACACGAGTAGAGAATTATAGACCAATATCTCTACTCGACTTCATCGGGGAGGTTTTTAAGAAAATAATAAACCATCGGTTAAGTGAGCACCTGGAAGAGAATAAACTTCTAAGCTAATTTCAATTTGGTCTTAGGAAGAAAAGTCGCACGGAAATGGCCTCGCGGTCATTACAGAAAAAATAGCTAAAGCTAAAAAGGAAAGGCTAGCATTGATGTCGTCTGCAGGGACGTTTCAAAAGCATTTGGCCTAGTATGGATTAAAGGAATGCAATATAAAATATTACAGTTACGCATAAACAGCAAGCTAGAAAGACTAATTTTTAACTAAATTCCGGATCCACACGCATATATCGAAATAAAGAACCCCCACGGAGATAAATTTAAGATGGAGGCTGGCTTTCTGGAAAGGGGGTGTCTGAGTCTGAAATTATACTCTGTGTATACTTGGGACATTTCTCCACCATTTACGCTTGGATGTCTCAATATACAGTTCGCCGATGACGTCACACAAATCATCGTCCGCCCATACAGTAACCCTGACATGCAGGCAAGACTAAGGGCAGAAGAAATAAGAAGAATCAACGTTTACGAGAAACAATGGAAGATAAGTACTAACAGGAACAAATTTAAGATCGTGCCCATTTACAGAAGGAGACTCAGTGACATTCTAATCTAAGGAGAGAGATACGAATACACAAACGAAATTAAAGTTCTAGGACTAACAATTACAAAGGCAGGATACTCAAAGCACGTGGTTAAAGAAATAGCTGAAAAAATAAGAAGGGGACTGGGGCTACTTTACAGGCTCAGATCCCTTAACCGGAAAAATTAAAATAAAATATACCAAGCAATAATTCATTTGGCAATGGTATATCCAGTTATTCCAATGTACACCATTTCAAATAGTAATATTACTGAACTACAGCGCATAGAAAACAAACCAGTTTCAGTAATCACAAACACAAGAAGAAGGGACAGAAGAAGACAACAAGCTCTACATCGGGAAGGAAAGATGGACCCACTCAACAAGATTATAGAGAAAAGAGCCAAGAAACTGATTAAAAACACGCAACGAGAAATTGGAGAGGAAATCATGGACTTAATCAACCAGAGAGAGGAGGGGCGGTCGCATAGACTCTTCCCTACTTACACATTAACGATCGATCAAGAAGAGGAAGAATTATTCACGAGATAATTTGGAAAGCAAAGAGAGAGTAAGTAAACAAATATAGTTTTAAATTAGACGTATAAAACTAATTAAATAAAATCAAATAAAATAGAAAGGATAACTTTACCAACGATAAAAACAACATTAACAACAACGGTTTGAATTTCTCACAACAATTCAAAGAACCAAAATACATATCATTTAACAACATTGAAAGATAAACCTGATACTTAGGCAATTACTACCTAAACTAACAATTTCAATACTATTACATAACTAAAATGACAGATTAGCATGACCTCTATGCAACTTAGCATTAAATTGCAACTCTACTACTTCCTTATACTTCTCCCTACATTTTTCTTCTATCCTTCACACCTTAAGGGCTAAACACAGAATACGTGGGACAGGGGCATAATAGATAGAGTAAATAGAAAAGGATATTAAACACACCGTGGTTCGGAGTCCACGTAATGCTGTAGGCCCACCGACCACCTAGGTCACCTATCTAGTCTACTACGATATTTCAAACTTTGCTATATCTATCCTCTACCCTTCCTCTCCCTCTCTTTCTCTTTGTCTTCCCCTCTCTCTCCTCCGGTTGTCCTTTAAACAGGGCACTGCACTGGTGGGGAGAGGGAAAGCCTGGGAGGCCGGGTTCCCTTACCTCTCCTTCCGGTCATCTCAAGATGACCGGAGTGGGGAAGGGACTGGTAATCTTTCTCTATCTCTCCCCCCACACCTTTTCCCTAAAAAAACAAAAAAAAGAAACAAACACCCGAGGTTCTGAATTTCAAAGTTTTGTATGAGTTTCTCTTCGTTTCCTCAAATGGCTGTATCATTTTTGGCACTCTATTATTATTTTTGTAGTTTGCATTCATTAATGTTAGTTCGTGCATTGCTTTCTTAGATCCAACCAGCTTAGGGAACACACAGACCAGTGCCTTACAAACACTAATTTTCCGTACATACAACATTTGTTCGTCCTACACTGGATTCCATAAATAAGTTGAATTTCCGGGTGGATATTTTAAAGGAAACAGGTTTCCTGTGTCTCTGGTGGAGACGATGACGCTAAAATTTTAAACAATATTTCCCAACTGAAATGGAAATGCCAACTCTCTGTAAATATACCTGTTACATAGTTTTTTCAGGATATGTTATTTTTAAACCAAAAATTTAAAAATGAAATAAAAAATTTACTAAAGTTATTTTTCCATATCAATTTTAAGTTAATTTTTATAAATAAACACTAAATAGGAAAATATTTCATGTGTAAGGACAGAATCACGCAATATGCGAAGTGCTCCGTCATATACGAGTATGAATATAATTACACTAGATGTAATCTCTGGAAATATATTAGCAGTACGGTGCTCTCACAAAAAGCAAGATTTGCTCCCATATGAAATTTATCTACAGAGCTGGGGAAGTTCTTTCTAAGAAAGAGTTCCCATCTGCTCGATTACATTCTATTAATTGTAAAACCGAAGTTTCGATTCGAATCAATTTATATAAGTGTGTATGTGTATAGAGTACAAATCATATGTGTAGAGAGAAAGAATAATAGTGAAAAGAGAAAGAAATGCAGGAAATTTGCAAACTAATGCTAGGGACATGGTAATCAGGCTCATTACTGTCTTTTTATTTCTTTTTGTTTCTATATTTGGTTCGTTTGTTCTCGAGTTTTGGTGGCTTTCAAACCGTTATATTTAATATCTTTGGATATTATGTTTGTATTTGTGATTGTTTGTGGTATTCGTTATAATTTTAGTAATCTTAAGTTGTATTGTTGTTTTGCTTTTTGTAGTGTATCGTTTTCGTGTTTTTATTTTTATTCATTCTTCTTTTCCATTGTCGGTGGCGTAATCGGGAGATATATCTTGGGGTAGTAGGTTTTGTTAGGCAATTTCGGGTGTCTGTCGTAATCATATTAAGCTTCTAGTTTGGTAATATCATTTATTGTTTCACTTTTCACACTTTTCATGTGTATATTGGTACTTCATCTCCCTTTGCCACTAGGCTTAGGAACTCGGAGAAAATTGCATAGCTTCTTTCATTTTTATTTCCGTTAACCATATCTGTGATTTCTCCGTGCATTTCCTCTGTAATCTTTTTTTCCATATTCCTTTTCGTTCTTCAATAACTTTATTTATGGGTTGCAACACCGCCACCCCGTACAGTTCTTCTTGTTTCTTCCTCTCTCTTCTTTAAATACCTGTAATTAGGTACAGGGAGAGGTGACGCCCCCTTGTCGCGGGGAGAGAGCTTGTGTGTACCTTTGACTTTTCGAGCTATGCCGGCGGGGGTACCTCTTCTGGGTACCCCTGGTAGGGCTTCCCTTGTCGATTTGGTCGGAAACGAGGTTCCAGACTAAGTGCGTCATTCCTTTCTTTTTCTACTCTATCCTTCTCCTTTTCAACTTTTATCCTATCTCTCTCACTTATACAAAAAGAAAAAAAACAAAAAAGCCTACTCCTATCATGTCACTCTTTCCATTTTTTCCCTCTATCTACATATAAGGACCTGGCAGCTACCTCACGCGTCAGAAGAGAGGCTTTGGAACCTCTACAAACAACGCCAATCGACGCTCACTGGTTGCGAGAGACTAGGACTGGAAGTGGCCTAGGCGTTGGGGCACGATGAATGAGATGAGGGTAGTGCCCCGTTAACCCCTTCCCTGGCGCATAATTATTGACCGTTCCCAGTGCCCGTTGGCGGGTGCCTCTGGTAGCATCGGTCTGAGGTGACGGCCCTTTGTTCCCAGGTTGGTTGCCAGGCCAATAAAAAGCCTTGGGTCGAGTCTCTTGGTGGGGCGGGATATATATTGAACGCTGCTCAGAGATCCTGGCCGTTGTGAAGGGAACTAGTAGGAGTTTAGTAAGGGGCATGCTTCGTTGTTGTTGACCTGGTGACAAATCGATGGCCCCTTCGAGGATCGTCTGTGCTGCTTGGTTGGGAACGACGGCACGCCGAGGCTTGACGACTTGGTCGGACGAACAGCAGCACATGGAGGTATCTTCTGGAAGACTCCGAAACGACTCCGATCAATAGGCAAGAGCGACTCACGCGGGAAGAACTCACTAAACCCCCCTTTTTATATATTGATTGGTCACAAGCATAAGAAATATAGTGTGTTCAAAATTGCAGGCAAGAAAGGTCCAGCAGCGCTAAAATTCCCGTGTGCCACATGTAAGGAGGACAAGTTGTGCGTTAACTTCCCGGAGGGCTGCTATGCGAAATGCCACCCAGGCAGTGTATGCACCACTTGCATCTTGAAGAAGGAAGTGGAGGAAGTAGTGACCTGCTACAGGGAAAGAACTACAGACCTCGAAAAGAAAATCGAGAGGCTCAAGGAGGAGCACTCCCACCAGATCCGCAGGCTCGAAGAAAAGTTAAACGACCTCTTGATTCCTGTGGCAAACACCACCTCTGCAGAGAGGCCGGGCCCGAATGTGGTAGAAACGCCTAAAGGAAAAAAGAAAAAAAGACGAAAAAGGGAAAGAAGAAAGAGGAAGAGGAGGAGAAATAGAAGAAGAAAATGTAGAAGAAGCTGATGAAAAGGAGGACAAGGGGGAAAAGATGAGAGAGAAAAAGAAGAAAAAGAAAAAAAGAAGCCTGAAAAGACCATGACGGGGAAGAGAGAGGAATCGAAGAGCTTGCCTCAGAAAATAAAAACTCAGAGCTCAGCAGGCAAATGTGCCAGGATCAGCCTTGTGGGTGATTCCCAGGCACGGGGCCTGCAACCCCTGCTAGCGGCCCGCCTTCGTACAAGCGTTAAGGTAAGCTGCCTGCCAGACTGTGGGAATAAGCAGGTAAGAGCTGAGGCCGAGAAGTCTCAGATTTCTGAGACTTCAGTCGTTGCCCTTATGGTAAGTGGCAACGACCTCTACCTCAGAGGAGGTAGGGTAGACCATACAGGCGAGATTATAAAAACGGTTATGGGTGCTGTCGACGACTGTGGATTGAAAACCCGCAGACACGTAGTGGTGGGGATGCTCCCGAGGTGGGGTCCAAGCCGGACTGCCTACGTGAGGAACATGTCGCTAAACCGGCACCTTGTAGACCTCTGTACGGAGGAGGGTGTCTTTTTTGTCGACCCGTACGCAGTATTCTATGGTAGAAAAGACCTCTACCAAAGGGATGGGGTGCACCTCTCCTTTAAGGGCAAGGCTTTCCTAGCCAACCTCATCCAGGATGTTGTGGAGCACACCCAAAGGAGTATCCGGCCCATTGGGAAGGCGGACGTACGCTAGTACGCCCGAGTTACTCCCCAAACAACCTTCTCGGAGGTTTTCAAAAATGGTGCCACCGCGACAACTAAGAAGCCGGGAAACGGAAGAGTATAGGGGGTCCTACATTAAGGGACTCCCTGAAAGTTCTTCTGTTCAATGCGAAGTCAATCAGGAACAAGTTTCCTGAGCTCCGTGGCTTCGTAGCGACGGAAGAACCCAAAATGGTAGCCATAACAGAATCGTGGATTAAAACCTCAAACCGAGACTTTGAAGGCGAATTCACGGTTCCTGGCTACCAACTCTTCCACAAAGATAGGCCAGACAGAGAGGGTGGCGGTGTAATGTTGTATGTCAAGGATACAATCAAATCTACGAACTCCAACATTATATCCGATCACGAGCTCCTAGGCGTTGACCTAGAGATAGGTCCTGTCAGATAAAGGACCCTGCTGCTTTACAAACCCCCCTCCCAACCCGTTGAGAAGGACAGGGAACTGTACGAGCTGCTGGGTGAGCTTGTTCAAGTCAGAGTGTGCATCGTTATGGGCGACTTCAACAGACAAGTTGACTGGGAAACCAGAGCAGCCTGTGGCAAGAGCGCGCTACTCCTGGAGTTCGCCAACAACGAGTTCCTCCCTCAATGGGTCAGAGAACCGACGAGAGGATACAATATCCTCGACTTTGTCTTCACCTCAGACGATGATATCATTGAGGATCTCTCTGTAGGCGAAGAGCTCGGTGGCAGTGATCACCAGCTAATTATATTTACCGTCAAGATCCTGAAGGTAAGGTCTGTTGCCAGTCAATCAAAGAAATTTGACTTGAGAAGAGCAGACTTTGCAAGCCTTCGTAGTGGTCTGACTGATGTAAGGCTAGCGGTATGCAAAGATGTTAAGGATTTGTGAAACAAATTAAAAAATAATTTCATGAGTCTTTAATCAAGTTGTATCCCTCTGAAATGCCTACGTCGGTTTCTGTTCAACCAAAGTGGTTTAATCGAGAAATCGGCCAACTGCTTAGGGAGAAGAGAAATGCGTACCGGCGATCGAAGATCTCGGGTGCCTTTGACGAGTACCGGAGGCTAGCCAGAAGAGTGAAGTCCAGCATAAGGGCGGCTAAGCGGTCTGAGGAACTCCGAGTGGCGAGACTCTGCAAGGACAATCCCAAGGAGTTATTTGGCTATGTAAATAGCCGTAAACCAATATACCGTAGGATTGGTCCCTTAGTGGACGAGGAGGGTGCATTAACTTACTCAGATGCAGAAAATGCTAACCTGCTCAATGACTACTTCTCTTCAGTGTTTACTAAAGAGTGTGGTCCCATCCCCCAGCCCACGGATTCCTACTCGGGGGAAAAGCTGAAGCTAATGGACTTCACCGAAGGAGAAATAAAGAAAAAGATCGCTGACCTAAAGACGAATAAGTCCCCCGGACCGGACGGCTTTCTATCCAAGGTGTTGAAGGAAGTGTGCGATGAAGTATCACGACATGTGTGCGCTATCTTTAACATGTCAATCCGGACCGGATGCGTTCCTAGAGACTGGTGTGAGGCGGAGGTGACTTCGATCTTCAGATATTCAAGAAAGGAGACCCCAGCCATCCGTCAAACTACCGACCCATCAGTTTGAATTCGATAGTCGGTAAACTCATGGAAAGCATGATAGTGGACAAGATAAAGTCTTATTTAGAGTCAAACCTGCTCCTGAAGAGTTTCCAGCACGGCTTCCGAAGGCAACGGTCATGCCTGACGAACCTTGTGGAATTCTTCCACTTCGTGTTCAATGAGCATGATCGGGATAAAGCGGTGGATGTTGTTTACCTTGACTTCCAAAAGGCCTTTGACAAGGTACCACACCGCTGCCTTCTCCGGAAAGTGCGTGCGCAGGGCATAGACGGCAAGGTAGCAGGTTCGATAGAAAGCTGGCTAAGTGACAGACGGCAACGCGTAGTGGTGAATGGTCGGGCCTCTGAATGGGCGCCCGTATCTAGCGGTGTCCCTCAAGGTTCCGTCCTGGGACCACTACTGTTTATTATCTATGTCAACGACATGGACGGAGACATGGTTGCCAAAATCTCCAAATTTGCCGACGACACCAAGCTTGGTATCAATGTGGCAAAGGAGGGGAACACTGCCTGCCTCCAAGAGGACCTCCAAAGGATTGGGGGGTGGTCGGACACGTGGCAAATGCCTTTCAACGTGAACAAATGCAAAGTAATGCATATCGGCCACCGAAACCCCAAATCTCAGTACATCCTTAAGGGCATTGCTCTTGAATCGAGTGACACTGAGAAGGAATTGGGTGTAACTATAACGAGCGACCTCAAGTTCTCGAAACAGTGCATCAAGGCAGAAAATAAAGCCCAAAGGATGTTAGGCTACATAAAGCGCCAGTTTGGATACCGTAACAAGGAGATAGTACTTTGTCTGTACAACTCCCTCGTTCGGCCGCACCTGGAGTATGCCGTACAATTTTGGAGTCCTTCGTTTCGAAAGGATATCGCAAGGTTGGAACGCGTACAAGCCAGGGCAACCAAACTGAGTCCCTCTATCCGACATAAAAGTTATGAGGATAGACTAAGGGAACTAGATCTGTTCTCGCTGGAAACCCGTAGACTGCGTGGTCAGCTCATCGAAGTTTTCAAAATACTTCGAGGGTTCGACAATGTTGACTACCGGGATATTTTCACACTGAGTGAGAACAGAACGCGCAATCACGGCTTCAAACTTGAACTGAAGCGTTACAACCGCAATTTTTGTGGAAATTTTTTCATTTACAGTATCTGCGGTAAGTGAAACACACTTCCAGTGGAAGTTGTCAACAGTGAATCTGTTGACCAGTTCAAGTCAAAACTAGACAGGGTCTTAAAAAATGGCCGTTTAGGGACGCAAAACAATTGAGCAGCCATGTGCCTGCTCGATTGCTAGTCCAAAGGTACCCTCTTTGAATGGACCGTAAGGTCTCCTAGGGTACTTCCTTTCCTTGTTACTCCTTGTTACACTGTTTGAAGTCTTCTCCTCTTTGTTTTGAGACGCAAGATACTATGGAGGCGGGGTATAGTAGCCTAGCTGTTACCAGAGCTTTGTAGATATTTTGATTGCTCTCATTGAGGTTTATGAATATATATATATATATATATATATATATATATATATATATATATATATATATATATATATATATCGTTCTAGTTGCCCCAGTGGTCTTTGAAATTCTATTTGAGACGTGCTCTCTGTACCCGGTCGAAGACATTTTTATCCTGATTACATTGCACTCTGTGGTGTAAGGATAGAGTATTATCCCCACCCTAACATCTGAAAGTAGGGTCATTCTGATCTAGACTACTTTGAAATTCTATTAGTTTTTTATTATTTTCCATTTGGCATCGTGTTGTGGGGTCTCTATTACTGCTGCAGTCTTTCGAGCTTGCATAGGTGCATTACGCTAAGAGCACTGTATTATCTAGCTAAAATCATCCGTGAATTGAATTTTGGGGCAAGTTAGGGTTGGCTGATGCTGGGATATCTGAAGTGAACAGCGAGAATAGAGTGAGGTTCAAGCACCCTCCCTCAGGGAGGCCTGGCTTATGCAAGGACTTTGGTCCATAGTCACAGAGAGTAGGTTTTCTCTTAGGCCCAGCTGCCAATTTTTTAATTGCATCTTTCTTTGCTAAAGTTTACTAAACGCTTTTGATACATCCCGAGATACAACGTGCACGTAAATCCCCTTCCTTTTTGTTTGGGCAATCTTCTCAGTGATGACATTGATTGCCTTCTCTGTACCGGTTGTATGGAGTTCTGTTATAGGTGGGTGACCAGTCTTCTATTTAATATATTTTTTCGAAGAGATTTCTGACGATTTCAAGTAACATAATTTCATGGATGACAAAAGCCACAAGGGCCTATCAAAGGTCATCCGTATCCATCAAGTCCCACCCACATAATGCATCCATAGGATTTTGTCAGATCATGCATCTACAATATACAATTTAAAGCATCCATAGGATTATGTCAGACCATGCATCTACAATATATAATTTAAAGCCTCCATAGGAGTCTGTTAAAAACAAAATCAAAATCCCCCAAAATTTATAATAAAAAGAAACTGCATCCACAGGAATGAGTCAAAAAACATACCCCCATACCAAAAAGCAAGAAGTTAATCTCCATCCCCATATAATCATCCAATCTGCGTTTGAAAACATTCAAGTTTGAGCTGTCTATAGTCTCAGGTGGCAAACTATTCCAATAATCCACCCCTCTGTTAGTAAAAAAATATTTTCTAACATCCAGTCTGCACCTCTGTTTTTTAATCTTTAAGTGGTGACCTCTAGTCCTATTACTACCTTCTAACTCAAATAACTTTCTGACGCTAAGCTCCATGTTGAAATTTTTTATGGACCTCAGATCAGGAACTTGATGAGATATCAGCAGTTTGAGGCATCAATGACGGACATAGAAAAAGATGCCTGGAAAGCTTTCAAAGCTCTAGTTAAAAATTTTCTAGGCAATAAAAGAAGCCCAGAATATGATTCCCTGGTCAATCAGCTCCTAACAATTCTCAAACATTTGGGAGCTTGAATGTCTATAAAAAATACACTTTTTACACTCCCATCTAGATTATTTTCCCGACAACTGCGGGGATTACAGTGAAGAACAGGGAAACTGGGCGGTAGCTCTCTTTCCTCGTTGGTGGCTTCTCCAGTTTGGGCAAAAAGATCATTTTAGTGGGGTTGAAAGCATCGGGGAAGTAACTTGTATTTAGAAATGAGTTAAATATCCTTCAAGTTCCTTCCATAACATTTGCTGGGGAATTTCCATAATTTAATTTAGTTAGCCGCGATTGTCCTTGGGCTTCCTGGCAGAATGAGTGGAGCGGGACGAATATTTTCTCTGGTGTTATCTCAGCGTTTCCGTTACGCTGTCTTTCCGCCTGGTAGTGAGAGTGCGTCCTATGTCATTGGGTGTTAAGCTCGTATATAATTTTATGTTCGAATTCTATGGCGTAGTCCTCATTTTCCTCGTCAGTTATACTGAATATGTTTTCCTAATATTCACGGAATATCTTTTCCATTTCTTCTTTTTCTGATTTTATGCTTCGATTTACTTTTTCGATTTCCATTTTCTTCGTTCTATGAGATATTGTTTTGAGTTTTCTTATCTTTTACCAAAATTCTTTGGGAGATGCATCCTGATGGAGTTCTTCGATCGCAGCGTCCCATTTTTTCCTTTGTTGTTGCAGGATGAACTGATTCTGTAGGGAACACAAACATTGTAATATGGAATAAGACACTCAAAGAAACCTAAAAAAATAGCAATTTGAAGTGTATTATTAAATCTTATAATTGGTTCACGTGGAACCAAAATAACATTTGATGTAAGGGAATCCGAATGTATAGATGTTCTATAAAGAGCAATGTTTCCATAAAAAGCACCTAAAGATACTGCAATACCCCTTAAAGAAATGACAAGAGCTCGTGTTGAGTGTTTAGGAGCAAGAAACTTTTAAATTAAGACCAACTCCCCCTTAAAGTTCAGCCTCCGGCCCGAAAAGAAATTAGAAAATTTTATAACAGTAAATACCTTCAACATTATAAATTATATATCTCATATACATTTTATATCTCCCAACGTAATTTTCGTAAGCAATTCCTTATTTGTACGCCTAAATAAAGCATTGTTTTCTTTTCGTTAACTCGAGGAACATTCGTACCATTTTAAAACGAAATAAAATACAGGAATATAATATTTTTGCCTAAATAAATATAAAATCTGTGTAAAAAACTGTAGGTAATAATCATAATTCAATAGCTTCATACATTATTTTACATAAATCAAATTAATCGAGCATTTAAAAGAGAATTTGTGATGTGAGTATAAAAAGGATAGATATGGTGGCATTCGGCAACTATTGAGGGGATGCTTCCCAGACGTCGTCATGTCAGCTAATTAAATATCGAAAACTAGTCATTAAATTAGCTTAATCAGATATAAAAACAATTAATATAATGACTGTTTTATTGCTGCAAAAATGAATAAATCTTTCTTAAAAACAAACAATATAGCATTACATAAACTCCCAAAACTTATATTTGAATGCATTAAGGCTATAAATATGAATTGATTTTAAAGAAGAAATATGAGAGAACAGAATCTTATTAATTATTTATGTATAATTATATAACAAATTGTAAGTTTCTATAAAATGTAAAACATTGTAAACTAAAATAATGTTACTTGAATGATCAAATTTAATCTTAATTTGAACTCATATCAAATGTAAAAAAATAAACCTATAAAAATGGCCTGTGTATGGTTCATAAGTTTACTAATAATTCTTTTTTACCATACCACATGTTTTTAATTTTTTATTAAGCGCTATATATGATAATCATTATAAATAATGGATTTATGATTAATAAGAACCCAAACTCACCTCTTTAAGAATTCAAATCACAAAAAGACAAAGGGTCTGCAAGAAACATATGACATCAAACCACTAACGCTTATTGTCCATCACTGAGCTAATGCTGATGTACACGTGTTTCTTATGTTAATGTTTTCCCTCGCGTAAACACAGAGATTAAGGGGGCGAAATTATACCCACGGGGACGATTCAAAGTCCTTAACGTTACACTAATGGATAAGTTCTCAAATCTACGGTCGTGAGGGTGAGTCTGAAGGTCGCTGGAGGGTCATGTTATATGCTACTTTGTTTTACACTATTTTAGATCCTTGCCTGAGTAATAATACACTTGTGTTTCCACAATTATTCCATCACTATATTTAGGAATTATACCATAAGTGATTATGGTGTATAACAACTTTTATTCTTGGGTAATAGTTATTTCCTGAAGCCCTCAGATGTAGTAAACATTTAATAATTATTAGAGGATGAAAGTTGGAGAATAATCCTTGTAAGGCTGCTGTGTTGGGAGCAGATATTTTAGGGGACCCCTCCTCAAATGGAACAGGTAATTTTTTTATCAAATTTGTACTTAATCTTTTAGGGTCGATGGTTTAAACCTCCAAAAATATTTTTTATTATTCTTAGTTTATATTACTTGTATCTTACAATGTTCTAATTTTGAGCACCTTTAATTAAAGTAGATTTTTAATAGAAGTGAAGCATGAAAATAAACTCATTTTCACAAAAATGTCTTTTATTTTGTTCCATTTAAAAATTCTCGAAATTCATTGTTAGTAATATATCTTTATTGAATAAAAGTTTTAAAAAGTTAAAAGTTTTAAAAAGTGTATAATTTTATAAAACGATTGGTAATTAACACTACATCTACACGCATTTAGGATCGCTAGGCCAGACCAATATATTTAGGGTCGCAACCAAAAAGGTTTGGGAACCGCTGCCCTTATGGTAGTGGCAGAGATAAAACGCACGATGGTTATGCTTAAATCCTTTTATTTTTTACACATGAGGATGGTATAGTCACTTGACCATCCTCTTATCCACTAGACTCTTATGGATAAGAGGTCTGATAGTCTCAGCAACATCCGAAACTAGTAGTTAGCGACTCGCTACTGCTACTGTCCGTTATTCTACCTTCCGCTTCAAATTGTGCCGTCTGTAAAAGCGTTACAACCTGTTTCAGAGAACACTTTGGGGGTGTCATACTAATCAGTGATCTCAAATCTCTAAATCAACATTCAGATCTTTGTGGCAGGGATAAGATGAAATTAAGGTAAATTGCGCCAAATTTTAACTTCCAATAAAGATACAATTTTATCTCTGTATAAGCGGATCCCTCGTCTTCATATTGTACGCGCAGGCCAATTTTGATGATCCGAGAGCCATTAACATGGGAAATGGCTTGAAATAACGCCGAAACCTCGCTTAAATTAATCCTAAACCTTTGAAATCTCGGCTAGCATAGTGGTTAGCGGGCTTGCCCGGCAATCGTTGGGTCGGCAGTTCGGATCTCCGTACGGATTCTTTTTAAAAAGCAAACACTATTTACTAAGGAAGTTACTTCCGTGGCTGTGCATCACGGTGGGGACGGGTAGGTGGAGCTCGTATCCATGACGACAGGCAGTCCAGCTAAGAGAAGGCTAACTCTGACTTCAAAACCTTGGAGCCACAGACATAATTTGCCTCTTCCAGAAGATCCTCTGTGTGAAATAGTGCCAATAAAGCTTACAAGGAAAGATTGAAGAATCTTGTCCTAACCTCGTTAGAAAGATGTGGTTAATTAAAGTATTCACACTCTCTAAGGGATTTAATAACGCCAACCAAAATCATTCCGATGATGGTAGGTGTACCTTTCAATTCGATCCCTACAAATTCCATTTAGCCGCGGAACCTTTCTTCATATTGTTAACGTTTCGTATGGACTACCATAAAAATAAGTGTTAAGTATATCAGTCCATGTTTAAAAATAGACCTTGACGAATAACTTGCATTGCAAGGCATGTTCCTCCCCCCCCCTCAAAAAATATTATAGATTAGCTATATAATGAAACTAGGGTACTTTAATGAATGATAGATTGCAACGCTTACTCTAGTTTGAAGAAGTTGGATAACATACAAATGCCTGTACATTTTAACACAAAATAATGCTAAAAAAGAAAGCCTGAAAGAAATTAAAATATAAAACTTCATACAACCTTCTGCTAGATTTACACTTTCTTCAAACATTTAAAACTAATAAACAGAGAGAGACGTCTTAAGACTGTTCTAGGTCGTAGTACTGCAAAGAATAATACGCTCCTTTCCACTCCCTCCTAATACACCCTTTTCAATTCTTCCCTCGAAGCTCACACCCACTGCATCCTTTCTCATAATGAGTACACTACGCACACTATGTTTAAGATTGTTACAAGTTTCTCTTCCCATCTCAATTCCACGTTTATTTCTCCCTCCCCACATGAAAATTTATCTGCGTTCTCTTCCGACAAAGCTTTACTTATTCGATATAGTCTTTTATCTGCTTCTTAACCTCACCATATGCTACTTAGTTCCTTCTCCCTTAAAAACCCTTGTTCACCTCAAGTCTCGTTCACGTATTCTTTCCTGTTCTCCTCTCTCTCTGCCTTTGTATCTTTAACAGCTCCTTCACATATGGTGAGGTACCATCTGATCCAGCTGATTTCAAACACACTACTGTTTGCTCACTGATAAGTAACTTTGCTTGGAGTGAAATGCCTGGTATAAAAACTATCATCAAATTTCTTACTTTCCGCTCTTTTCTAAAGTAGTCGAAAGGCTGGAGTGAGTCAGAGTTCTTGTTCATATATCCTGCTACAACATTAAGGATATGTTAGTCTAGCTTCAAGGCAGGTCAAGGCACTGAATATTCAGTCACTTCTTACCGCATTCATCGACCTTCTAAAAATGGGAAACTTTCCATTCTTGTACTTCTTGGTATCTCGGTATACGGTCTATCACGCGGATTTTCTTGGTCTCTCGGCACCCTTTGATGTTGCCGATCACGATGATCTTCTTGGTCATTCGTAACCTTTGATGTTGCAGATCACGTTGATCTAGGTCTCTTTAATACTAGAGATCAAGCTGATCTTATTGTTCCCTCAGTACTCTTTGATGTTGTCGATCACGATGATCGACAACGATAATCGGTATCTTTTGATGCTGTCGATTACGTTGATCTTGGTTTCTCGGTACCATTTGATACTTTCGATTACTTTCATATTATTAGTGTCGTAGAATACCCCCCTTTTTGTTCTAAGAGTGCTAAGAGTGCTAATATTGATATCGTAAAGAAGAGAGCCATTGGAAACACGTAAGGATATAGAGGAACGCACAATAATTCCCAAAATAAACTTATATTTTAACTTTAACAATTGAATACACAAAATTTAAACATTAACCACAGTAATACTCCGAATATTATCATACACAAGAATTAATTCAATTAGTTCGACCCTCTAAAATTGGTTAATTTCGCTACACACTTCAATATATAAGATTTAGGCTTACGGACTCTACTGGAGTTTAAATACCTCAGGAATGTTATTGTCTCACGACGCGTGCCGCCTGGCCAGATGTAGGTGGGCGGGATCACGAGGTCCTTTTGGTGAGGGTAGCAGCTGGGGGGTCCACACGGTATTCAGGGGGAGGGTTCTTCCAGGACGAGAACAATTACGGTGCTTTATGCGGCGCCAAGGTAGTCGTGGTCTCTCTGGCGAGAGTGAGTGGAACTTGGTTCTTAAACAAAGCTAACTTAGAGTGCGGTGTGACCACAGAGTAACGTGCTCGAGGGAAGCTTTTCTCCGTAGTTAATTAATTCCTCATGGGCGAAGACTGAACTCGGGGAGGGTCTTCTTCGAGGGCGAGGATCAATGAGGGGGGGTTTCTCTGACGAGAATAAGTTAAACTTGAATAAGTTAACTTAAAGGTCGGTTTGGTAACCGGAAACTAGCTCGAGGATGAGCTTCTTCTTAGTTCCATAGTTCCAGTCTTCCTCAAGGGCGAGTATAACGGAGGGCGGTTTCTCTGACGAGAACAAGTTGAACTTGGTTCCTCACCAAGTTAACTTATGAGTTTGGTGTGGCCACCGAGTAACGGACTCGAGGTGGAGCCTTTTCCTTCTTCTTTCCTTAATTTCTCAAGGACGAGGAATACTCCTGGTGTTTAAGATGCACCAGGATATGAGGAGTCTCTCTGACGAGAGTAAGTTGAACTTAACAAAGTTAACTTACCGTTCGGTTTGATAACCAGGGACTAGCTCAAGGATGAGCTGCTTCTTAGCCCCTTAATATAGGTAGCCCTGCCTCTCTTGCAGGGTACTTATTGGTCTGGCGATTTAAGTAATCTACCTGTCCAGTCTCGGTAGCCTGAGGTTTTAATCCGGGGACTTCGTCACCGGGAGACTGACGTATTCTACCCCGATTTTCCTCAGTGTTCCTCATTTATACCTTGTCACCCCACTGGGGGAGTGGTAAGAGGGGAAGGGGCTTGGGGACGGCCCCAGGAGGGTTCTTATGCCAAACGGTTTTTCTGACCAAGTCTTACATCGGCTCCTCGTTAGCCTTCGAGCTTGGGAGAAACACGTCTCCAATTTCTTACTTGACGTGAAATTGAATCTCACTCTCCTGGGGGAGATCTTGCATTTTAACCTTTAGGTCTTTCATAGCGACGAGTGGTGCGGCGCTGCGGTTACGCGCTTGACCCGACGGTGCCTGGGACCGGATGTCTTGGTGGTAATCGCCTCGTGACTCCACCGCTAGAGAACGGGGGAGTGACGATTTCCCTACAATTAGTTTCTCGGTACTTCTGATGTTATCGATCAAACTGATCGACTTAGTCACTCGCTACTCTTTGATGCTATCAATCAGGTTGATCTTCATGGTCTCTCGGTATCCTTTGATATTTTTAGACATTCAGTGCCCTATTTTAGCCTTTGGCGGGTTTACATAGGCATCTTCTTTTATATGGGTTTCATATTTATTGCAATTTGGTTTCTTTTAAGTATTTAGATGGGTGTTAATCTTTTATGGGTTGTCACCTAAAACATTTTCAAGGGTTAGATTATCACCAAAATGGTTGGTTCTGCTAAGCTGTTATTTCCTGCAACTTTGTAGTGTGGGGGATATGGTCAGTTGGGCATTTCATGTCGTGCATTGGGTTAGGAAGGAGTTGGAGAAACGGTAAGTGTGAGTGAGGTTTTTATGACCTATACGTAAGCATCCTAAGATGTCTTTCTCTCTAGATTTTCTATAGAGCGTCTTTGATTTCTTAACTACCGCTTTATTTAGAGCAGTTGTTGTTCTTATGTTTGCCATTCGTTTTCTAACTTGTTTTTTAGTACGCTTGAAAATGTTTAGTAATCTTTATATTTATAGTAAGTGGGATTGTCCGGCGGTCCTACATTAGTAGCTGCTGCTATAGCTGCCTTATATGACTTTTTATTTCCTTCACTGCCCACATGGACAAGGTACCAGCATAGTGTTATATTATTTCGGGTCGAAGCTAGTTTCTCTTGTATTTTTAGGGCCAGTGGGTGGTTTTGATTTCTGGCTTGCAGCATTATCAGAGCGCTGTTTGATTCCGTAAAGATAGTGTTTTGGGGTTTTCTTTTAGATTAGTTTAGTGAATCGCCAGCGAGGTTCATCTAAGTTTGTAGTAGGCATATTCGAGTCGATTGTGGTGTCAAAGGGGGTTTTGGGGCGTGATTTTTCTAAATAGAAGTTGGGGTTATCCAGTTGGAAATCTACCATGCGACTTTTGATTCTTTGACTGTAGAACAGTCAAAGAAGTGATCTGATGGGCCGGAGCAGTTTGGAGTTGGTACAGTGTGCACGAGTTAGGTGTCTCGTGCTGATTCCATCCGTTGGTAAGCTAGTCGTGGGAGTCCTGTTTCTACACAATGTGATGAGGTTAGAATGGATTTAAAGGCGCTTATAGCCATTCATAGGCCTTGATAGTGAAGCGGGTCTAATTTGCTTAAAGTTGAGTTTGTAGTAGCTCCAAATAGATGGCAGCCATAACAATTCTAGACATGAGCAGGGTCAGTGTGGATACAATAGTGTGTTTATGTCTCCACCGCAATGGAGATGGGAGGGTTTTTTTGAAGAGGTTGGTTATGTTGATGCAGTCTTCTGAAGTCATTTATCTGATCTTTCAATTTCAACACTTAGTCTAGCATCGTGCTCAAGAATCTAGTTTTGTTTTAAAGGTAATTTGATGGTCGTTAATCCGTAAGGACATATGAGGGGATGGTTCTTTTATTAGTGAAGAGGATAGACACAGTTTTCTTTCTGATATAGTGAAACCGTGGTGTATAGCATAATGGGCATTCTTATCCATTGCATTTGTAGATGGTTTTGCTACTTCATGTGAATTTGTATCCTAGTGCCAAATTGCTAGGTCATCTACATATAAGGCGCATCTGATAAACAAGGTCGTGCTAAGAACACTTCCTTGTGGTACTCCATCATATTAGGTGTGTGGTTTTGAATGGGCTCCATGTATTTATACAACAAAACTTCGGTCGAGGAGAATTTTTTTCAAGAAAAATTGCCATTGAGTCTCTGATGCCTAGTTTATTGACTTGATTTAAAATAATACTAAACTACATCATATCATATACCTTTGCTAGATCAAAGAATATAGCAGTGAGAAACTTTCCTTCGGCGAATGACTGTCCTACATCATGGTTGAGGATGATTAGAGGGTCTAGGGTGAAACGTTTTTTAGGTAATGTATTGGTTGGGTGATAGCATGTTGTTGTTTTCTAAAAAATACTTCAGTTTGTTATTTACCATTTTCTCTAGCAACTTAAATAGACAAGATCTCAATGTAATAGGTAGGTGATTATGGGATAAGATGGGTCCTTAATTGGTTTTAGGAAATACAGAATTACCGCCTGTCGCCAGTCGCCCGGAAATGAGCCTTCTTTCCACACCCAGTTGTATTGTAGGAGGAGCTGTAAGCAGATGGGGTGACTTTACTTTAGAATAATGTATGAGGGGCGGTCAATAAGTTTTGCAATTCAGATATAAGGAAATGAGATATGAGGAAAAGTGTTTTATTATTTTTCAATATAACTACCCTCGACTTCAATGCATTTGCGCCACTTGTCCTGGAGGCTTCGAATTCTCGACAACCAGAAATCTCCTGACTGCTGTTCAATTCACTTCTTGATGGCGAGCTGGACATCTTCCTCTTCCCCGCAAACCGGCGTCCACGCAGTGCAGCCTTGAGCTGGCGGAATAAAAAGTAGTCGCTAGGGGCCAGATCTGCACTGTAAGGGGGATGGTTGAGCTCCTTGAATCTGCACTCTTGCAGGGCAGTTTGTGCAACTCTGGCTTTGTGGACTTTGGCGACGTTGAAGTCGATCATGGGGCGTGAGGTTTCTAGAGACCCAACGGGCAGAGACCTTGGTCATGGCCAAATTGTCGTGGATGATGTTGATAACACTTCCATGTGATATTCCAAGTTCTCACTCGATTTCTTCGAACTTCACCCGTCGATTTTCGAGGATCATCCTCTCTAGACGGGCCACATTGTCCTCGTTGGTCACGTCGGATGGGCGTCCTGGACAGGGTTCATCTTCAAGGGACTTACGACCAGGGCGGAACTCCCTATTCTAGCGAGCAATGGTTGCATACGAAGGGGCGGTGTCGATGTACACTGCAACCATGCGTTCATGGATCTCTTTTGCATTCTTGCCTTCCTTAGTCAAAAATTTGATCACTGCGCGGTGCTCAACCTTCTCCATTGTTGAAAGATTTGTGACTGACGATCTGCGATCAGTTACTGCCTTTTAAATAGACAAGGCAGGAGCGTGTGCACTGCAGGTCCTGACTTGTCATAACTTGTCCTAACACCCCCACAAACAGCCACCCCCCTTCCTCTGTTTTTCCCTACCGATTCGCAAAACTTATTGACCACCCCTCGTATCTTAGGATATCGTTTCCTGGAGCTGCATCAGTGTTTTCAGAGAGTTTCTTTCAGCTCTACTTGGCAAAATGGTTGTTATTATGTGGAGAACTACATGTAGAGGGGTTTAGGGTCGTTTGGTTGACTGTTACTATTCGGACCAGAAAGAGTTATTCATTCGAGCCCCTTGATATAAGACCTAGGGAGTTTTCAATAGTATTGCAATCTTTCTTATGGTCACTGATGGTGTAACCATTTTTCGGTAGAATCGGAAGGTGTGTTGGTCTAAGTTTTCCTAACATTCGCTGTACTTTTCGTTTTGAAGTTCATAGTTGACATATATTTCCTCTAGGAAAACATTTAGCTTCCTTAAATTTTCTTCGGGTTACAGCACATAGATGTTTACATTCGATGTAATCGGCTGATGGCCGGTTGGCTCTAACAAGGTCTGCTGACCAAAATTATTCGCGTGCTCTCACTTATTCTGATTTATGATCTTACGACCTCCATAACTTTAAATATTTCCCGGACTAACTTTGGAAGGACCTTGGCAAATATATCATTCAAAGGTAATATAAAACAACATAAGGGTTTCAAATTTCATTAGATTCGACTGAATATTTATGATGTTATTGCCAAATAATTCTCCGACTAACATTGGGAAGACTTTGACAATTATTTCATTCGAAAGAATCTGTTAAACAACATAAGCGTTTCAAACTTCGTTAGAATTGGCCAAATAGTTATGAAGTTATTACCAAATAATTCCCCGGCTATCTGAAAGAGGACTTTCAAATTATATCATTCGAAAGAGAATGTAAAACAACATACGGATTTCAAACTTCGTTAGAATCGGCAAAACGGTTATGATGTTATTGCCAAAACAAAATAATTCCCGGGCTAAACTTGGGTGGACCTTGGCAATTATATCATTAGAAATGGATTCCGAGTGGGGATGCCAGAGATTTGTGGATTTGGTCATTTGAGATTGCAGGGATTTAGGGATTTCTAACGTGTGTTTGGAAGGGGGGCCGTTTGTTTGGGATTCTTGCTGGTTCATACTGTTTCTAGAGTTTTTTTCTGGAGCTTTTGGTTGGTAGGATAATCCACTGGTAACGGATTAAGAGGTGAGGGTGCTTTTTGCAGCATTATCATAGCTGGCGTTTCTCAGAGCTCTTCCATCTTCTGCTATATCGGGCAAAGCTTAGTGCCTGCGAGTGACGTAACGGAACATCCTAGTTCGCAATTTTTGACAAAAGAGGAAGTGATTGCATATTCATTTGAATTCATGATGGTTTTCTCCGCAATTAATGCAGTGTTCATCCGTGCTGCATTGTTCATTGCTTTGGCCCGACTGAGAACAATTAAAGCGTAGTTTTGGATCTGATGTGCAGTATTTGGCCGGATGACCAAACTTGAGGCATGATTTGCATTGGATTGAAGCGGGGACAGGGTGGGGGGGCATTTCTCTTGTATTCGTATAATTGTTCTATCAAATCTAATTGAGTTTGGAATCGTTTGTTATTTAAATGTGATCTTAACGATTTTTAGTGGGATGGGTCATTTGGGTGATTTCTTTACGAATACGAGACACCTTCTATTTGGTGGCTGTCATATTCAAAAAACTTCTGTATGCCTTTGCATATAAAGGACTGTGCTATTTTGTCTAGGCATAAGCCTACTGAGTAGGGCGATACCAACTCTAGTATTATGACCGTTTTTGTCACTAGAGTTTATTTCATGCTTACCTAAGGCGGTGAGAGCTAGTAATTTTTTGGATATTGACGCTGAATTTGCTTTCACTGTGGCCTCATTTTGGGGCGGATAAAAAAAAAATTCTGGCTTTGCTTCTCCCGTGACGGCTTGCAGTCGCTCCCGGAGTTATAATGCACAAAATGAGATGTTGGTTGTAGTTTTAATAGTTGTGTATTGGCACCAACAGGCTGGTACGAATATTTGTCTTCGGTTGCTAAAGGTTTCTTTTGTTGACTCGTTGGTGAGTGGTTATTTTTGTTTTTAATGGGGGTATCCATGGCCAAAATTATTCATTCGCTACCCCTGCCTGTCACCACCAACACCGACCCCAACAAGGAAACGGCACTAGCGGGTGCTTTTTGATTGGCCCCAGCTACAATCAGTAGGTGGGGGTGGGGTACGCTTTCTCCGCCACTTCTGGGGAAATTCCGGACAAAGTCCTGCACGTGAAGTCGGGATCAGGCTTGGTCTCAGAGTGGTTAGGGTCACCATGCCTAACATCGGGTCATAAGAATAAGTCATTTACAGGTCCTTTGGATCACCATGTCTTGATCGAGGAGTTCCATGGGTAGTAGAAGAAGGGGCTGATGCAAGGGTAGATAGAGGAAGTGGTTGATTAAAAAAAGTGGATAGAAAGACAATGTAGGGTGAAAGAGAATCAATACAGAAGACGAGGTTTGAGTTAGTGGAAGAAAAAGAGGCAGGCTAAACTTGGGCCGGACGGGGCGCTAAGTCCCGTCACCAGAACGGGTAGAAAAATATATCGTTGTGCCCCTTACGGGGCGATGTTGAGTTGGTGGTTGGACGCTATAAACACACGGGGTAAAGACACATGGGTTACTGGAATAAAAAAAAATATCAATGACACTAGGCATTCGAATAAATTGATTACAGGAACATCCTTGGTAACTAACCTTGTCTTACGAATGGAGAAAACATGAGTGGCTTTCGGGTGTTTAAGAGATACAAGGACAAAAGGAGTTTGACTCCGATTGGCTAATTTAAACTGTGTCAGACAAGGTTTACGATTGGATGGGAACAACCGTACAAATACGTTGGAATTTTGTACATGGAATGTCGTACAGGAAATTAATACAAGATATTTAAACTTTCAAAGGGGGGAAATGCCAAGGGCATTTTAGGAACTTTTGGAGAAACTGGCCAAAAATGACAACTGCTACTCGGGCAACCGAAACCATTAGAAAATATATCGGGGAATTCTTTTACTAGATCAGCTTCAGTGCTTGAGAAATTATGTATATCTGAGAGCTTCATATTATATAGATGAATGGAATTAATTATATCACTCCCTAAAAGACATGGCCCTGATCTATCCACAACACAATTAGTTGATTGGAAAGAATTAGAAGAAACTTCTATCACAGACAGAAATCTCGCCTGCTATCTTGGGGAAAACACCAGTGGCGGATCCAGGATAAAAATTGGAAGGGAGGGGCTATCCTGAATTCGCCCCTCTAAGGAGTCAGAAAAGGGCATTGATCATACAGGAGTGATCAGTAACTCTCTCAGATCCAAATTTTTTTCCACACATCAGAAAATTATAAATTCTAGGTTTGGACGTCAGCTAAGGTATAATACTTAATTTATTAATTTATTTTTAAATTTACTTGTATTTCAGGCATGTATCATATATGATACATTAGATAAAACGGTTTAAAAAACTGTTTTTATATATATTCTATATTATTACATAACTCTTTCTAAATAGGAGAATACAAGTATGGCTTAAAAAAGAAATAGAAACATAAACGGGTCTGAAATTTGGGTGGAGCTTCACCCCCCCTCAGTCCTTATTTAGAAATTATGTAACATTAGGAGCAGTGCTGATTCAAGTGAATGTACTGAGAGGTTGAATGGTTTTACGCGTTACTTTCGCTGATTTCACATTATATACAGAGTGGCCCTTCAAAAAGGAATGACCCAATTCTTTCCAATGACACATTGACGCCCCCGAAATCTCATATTTCACCAATTCGCTAATGAGTTTTCTGAATTTATCCGCTGTTCCTAACGGAAGCCCTAAGTTGCTGAATTAGTGGTAGAGAACCTGCTAACGAGACACTTCCATCGACATTAATTGAAGACCATTCTTTCCCCTTCACTCCTACTATTTTTCCTGTTAAATCCATTTTACCAACTTCTAAGTTACCCCTTTAAACGATTTCAGAGAATTTGTAGTAAGAGTTTGGTTAGCAAACAGCAACCTCAAAATTTTTACACGCGTCTTATCATTATTGAATCTTCATCGTTCAAATTTCTGATGAAATTGAGTTTTTGAATTTATGTGCGCGTCCTCTTCTTCTTGCGATTAAAGGTTAATGAAAAGATCAATGATCTTCATTCGTATTACTAATCTTAAAATTCTTTATTCAGTATTAGGCTGATAGAGTCGACATCGGGAACCAATTTTCTTAAATTTACGTTATTCTCCATTTCATATTATATTCGCCTCTAAAACGAGAATATACCTAACAACTGTAAAAGGATCCTCAATGCATCCAAGAAACTATTACAGTAGCTTTATAACCGTAATAAAGATAAATTTCAAGGAGGGAGTTGAAATATCAATAACGGTTAATATAAAGAGTTTGTTTATCTTATTCACGAGTCTGTATCAAAGGCATGGAAGGAGCGCCAATCAGAGATGAGGTTTATCCGCAATAATTAGGGTGGAGCGGAAAACATCTTGGCTGAAATTTATTTTCCCACCACGATTTTTTTTATGGAACTATTTGTCAAATTAAACCTGCTAAAAGGATTTTTTGATATAATAATTTTTAAAGGTTCCTCAACGCCAATGAAAATTGAAAATAATGCGATTTTCAACTAAATTTTGACTTTCGTGGATTATATCTGAAAATTAAATTCGAAATTTGAATTGATACCTCCAAACAAATAATTATTGTATTTAAAAAAACAAAAACAAGTAATCGAAATTTGAAAGTATTCGATTGATATTTAGAGGTTCATCAATGACATATTGTAGCGGCGTACGTGACAATTATGTTTCAATAGCGCGGAGGATCTCGTTGAGAGTGGATGTGTGTGTGTATGTGTGGCTCTGTCTATTGTTTTGATCACATTCTTATCTTTGTATTTAAGAACAGTTATTTAGAGTGTACAATAAATATTTATACAAGTTTTATTATATCTCAGAACTAGATAATATGTAGGAAAAAAATTAAAACAATATTTAATTATGACATTTAAACCTAGAACGCGTCATGCATTTGAAAGACCTTTGCTTGGCGCACCCTGCGCCATTAGTGAACGAGTGTTGACAACTTATAAAGATGTTATAAAATATATTTTGATTGAGCGAGAAAAAGGTAAGAACCACAATAGAAAAGACCGCCAATTAAACAAATTGTCACATTAGTAGCGGAAAAGTTAATTTCTATTTGGAAAATGGCATCAATCCCTTGTGTGTCAATAGAGGTAGTTAGAAAAAGAATTTCAAATTATTATTCCAAATATCAGGCTTTAATGAGAAATATTAGCAGGAAAATGCGACATCATTCAAGCAGAAATGTGACGATTTTACAAAGAATGCAGAACAATTACTTGATGTTTCGTGTTGTAAATGCGATAGCTTTGAAAAATGTTCTTGGAGCAAAGAAAAGAAGGTGCTGCCATTGGAGCAAACGTTTTTGGAAGACCAACGAACAACTAGGAAAATGGCAATAGGTAATATCGACCAAATTCAATCCAAGAAGAATATTCAGAGTGCAGTTAGGAAGAATCGTGAGTATTGTCTCTTAAATCAACCATCTACATCGAAGTAATCTTTCCTTTATCCAGCACAGAAACAAAATCTGCTGACGAAGGTAGCGACTATATGCTTCCTTCATCCGTGAAATGCACAGAAGTAAACAAAATATTTGCATCCAAGACTTCATCTAAACGAATAAAATTGTCAGAATTTGAGTTGGCATGTGACCGCACAGGTGTGTCTGATCGAGCTGCAGATTTGATAACAAGTCCAATCCTGAAGGATTTATCGTCAATTGAAGGCAAAGAAACTTCTGTAGTAGTTGACAGGTCAAAAGTTAGAAGAGAGCGTGTCAAAGAAGGTACTACACTACGGCAAAAAATTAGATCGGATAAGCCATTATATTCTATTTATTTTGCTGGTAGAAAAGAAGGCACTTTTGTTGTTGAGACGATGGAAGGAACTCATCACAAGAATAAGGTAATGAAAGAGCACATCTCTATGATAGAAGAACCTGATTCAGAATACCTTGGACACCTGACAATGAAGACACGTTCTGAAAAGCTATATGCGACGCAATATTCTCGTATCTAGAAACAAATAACATCGCAACTGATGAACAAAAGGAGGTGTGATCAGAATGTTACAAGAAAAACAAACTTAATAGACCACTGCATTGGTTTATTTGTAGGCTCCATGCAAATGAGCTCCGATTACGCCATCTCATCAACAATTTGGATGGGAAAACAACGGGGCCTCGTGGATTTGTCGGACCTCTAGGGAAACAACTGGATAAAAGTGAGACTATGAGTGTTGTTGAAATCGAGCCAATTCAGATTAACTTGCCGTATGCTGATAGAGGAAATCTGAGCCCTGATCAAAAGTATCTGCTTGATATCCTTCTATCGATCTCACAAGATAAATGTTCTGCTGAAATGGCTCGTAAAAGTTGTGGAAAAATATCGCATGCACGATCGCTTACAACAGCAAATCGGATACTTTGATTATGTTTCGACTTCCGACTCTTCTGACACGATTAAATCCATTGTCTTGTTCATCATGAAGGTGAATGCACTATGCTGGTTTGAAATAAAAGCTAACTCTTTTCGCAAGACTGAACACTCAACCTCTTCAAGACAATGCAATCATTGCAAGGGATGAACAACCAGATTAAAGATATAGTTGCCCCAGTGATTCAAAGGAATGCTTACTTTGCCCATGCGGAAATCATTCTTCTCTGTAAGCTGCAAGATGAAAGAAATCATATCCGGGAACTCGCATGGGGAATAATTATGAAAGCGTGAAAAGGTTATTTACGGAAAATCAATACGCAATTTCAAGATCCCAGACATAAACTTTGAAGCTGACGACTACATCCATTTAATTAATTGGCAGCAGACCGTTGTGACCGAACGTCCGCTGACGAGAGCGCTCTCTGATGATCAAATTGAAGAATTTATCCGTCAACAACCTAAATTGAATATTCCGAAGTTTCCTCGTCACACACAAGCGGTTGAGGGATGCATCAAACTGGTCACAGAAGCGTCACTAGCAGTTTGTGGAGAAGCAAACGGGACGGCTTTAGAAGGAGTAGAATTGAGTCCAGGAGAAAAACACCCTCATTTAATACCAAGAAGGACTTCGTAATGAAAGGTAATAACACTACAGAAATCTAACTGCATTGATTAAATGGATATTGAATAATAGTGAAAATTTAAATATTCGACTGTTTATTGTTCAATTTCTTCTATTTCAGAGTGATGATGCTAAAAATCTACAGGTTGCATAGAAACAAACGGAAGAAAAGAAAGGAAAACTTATCAAGTACATAGTTAAATAGATTACTTTTATTTAATAAAATAAAAGTAGAAGTATTGATTGTAAAGTTTTATGGAAATATATTTTTTCAAAGTTTTATGGAAGTAATATGGCACAAATATTGATGTAACAACTCGAAGTTTGAAAACAAATAAATAGAATTTTCCGACATTTTTGCTTTTTTATCAAAAATTCAATTGCGAGGAAGAACCTGAAAATATTAATTTAGAAGTCTGATAATAGTTTTTGATGTTGGGGTCCATAAAAAAAAAATCAGAGTGGGAAAATGAATTTCAAAAATTTGGCAAACCTCCCTTTTTCGATCCACCCTAAATTGCGCATGCGCCTTCCTCTCCCGTTGCTCGTAGTGTTCATTTTCCAGAGAAATAAGGCCTCGATTTAATAAGGGAATTATGAGTGTTTGAATGAGATAAAACGAAAATAGAAGAAGAATAACAGGTGGTAGTAATGGTAGCAGCAACAGCAGAAACAGCAGTAGTAGTAATCAAAGTATGATGTTTGAACATCCACGGATCTCTGTCATCCATAAACAAGATCATTTATGCCTCGTCGATAAAAATCCACTGGCTTTGATGCCAAAGAATCCTTGATTGCAGCTTCCACCTCAATTTTGGACTTGAAAATTCCTTCCCCAAAAAAGTGTCTAAATGCTTTTAAAAAAGCGGGAGAATATGAAGGATGTGGTAAAGTCTTTCTACAGCATGATTCTAGCAACATATGAACGTGCCTTGTCGTGAAGCAGAATTGGGCCACGTCCACGGCGTACAGGGCCTAGATTTAAAAAATCTGGGCGAATAAAAAAAAAAGCCTGGGCGTAAAATGTTATATTGGTCGCCCAGAACAATTATGGGCGATTTCCATATTAATGGAAAATATTTGAAACCCAATAAAACCTTTTTTTAAAATAAATTCATCTTTTGCTTTAGAAAATGTTCTAAAATAAGGTATGGACGATAAAATTTGACAGTAAACATGCAGTATTGGTAATGTTACGGCAAACACACCAGGCAAATCTCATGACGCCCAGGGGCGCCAACACTGGGTTAAGATTTTGTAAATGTAAGGAAATTTTATTTTTAGGGGGGGGGTAATTAATACGCAAAATTAGCTTAAATATAGAGTATATCAACTTCATGCATTAATTTAACATGTTAAAATAATATTGTTTAACATCGAAACAAACTAATATTTTAAAAATCACTTTTAATCACGTGCGCGCAGTCATGAAGACAAGTATTAAACATGTAGTCAGGATGGTGCGCCGCCCTGACGGTGCTTATGTGCATACTTCGCTGAGTACATCTGAAAACGGAATTCTATGTATCGAGGCAGCGGCAACCTTTGATCAATTTATTTGGGATTTCTTTGTTTGCCTTTCGTGTGGTTCAGAGTCCTGGCTTGAAAGTGCATTATTCACTTTCCACTCGTGTTATGAAAGTAACTGGTTGCGTTGGAAGCCATACATATTGGCCTATCCTTGTCTCTTTATTGTGCATGTGCTTTGAAGTATTTTGTTTAACCCTCCCTTTTTTAAATGATGGCTACCAAGAAGAATTATGAAAGTGGTCAAATGTATAATAAACTGATTAAGAAAAAAAAATGGGTGATTGGCTAAAGCTAGTGATGGTAGTTAAATGCTTTTTGCAAGCCTTCTAAGGGTGATTTTAGCGCCCAAAACATCTCGTTTAGTAGACTAAGAGAAGGGTAAGAAACATAGCTTGCACATCCCTCCCTGTTATAGGTACTAAGAGAAAATTTCCAGATAAAACTAAATATTCAGGGCTACAATTGGCTGATGGGATAGCATGTTACTGCTCAATTTCAACTGTCGATCATTTTGGAGAGCTCCTTAAGAAATTAGTAACGGGAAGTCCTTTAGAAAATATAAAACTCCGCTGTACAAAATGCAGTAATGTAATTTCGCGGTCTATTGATCCTTTACTTTTGGAAGAGCTAAAAAAAATGTAAAAAATTCAAAGTTTTCTTTGCTTTTTTGATGAATCAACAGATGTGGCAATACAAACAAATTTGTGCGTTGTAATACGATACTATAACAATTCAGAGTCTAGAATTGTAACTGAATATGGCTCTCTCATTCCTATTGTCAAGGCTACAAGCAAGCAATTGTTTTTTAAAAAAATGTGTGGTTCTCTGTCAGATATTGGACCAAAATTGTCAGATTGTGTTGGATTTGCTAGCGACAGAGAATCCTCGATGGTTGAAATTCTTTGTGATATCGTGTCAGATAACATTATACAAATTGCCAGCTTAATAAATGTCTTTGTCATTCAGTATCATTCTGCATTGAAAAGGCCTTTGATAAACTACCTTCAAATTTGGGTTACCTGCTGCACAAAATTCCGAAGTGGTTTAGTAATAGCATTATTAGGCATGTTTTTACAGTTCCATTTAAAATCATGGATTGCAAGAGGAAAGAAAGGACATTCCCATGCCTTTTCAGAAGCTATATCACACCAGTTTGTTAGTACGCGGCAAAGTAATATACAATATTTTTGTAAACTGGGAAGAATTAAAAACATAACTTGCTACAGCCAAAGTAGTGTCCGGCGCTTCTTGTCTTTAGAAGGCAAGAGAATTCATAAATATGCTCAAGGACCCTGTTAAATTGTATAAATTGTATTTTCATTTAATATACGCAATCCAATAGTCACCGAATTTGAAAGACAAAATGTTCTTTTCCAAACAGCTTTATAACCGAAAGAGCTCCTGACGAGTAACACTTTTCCACAAAGTTTTAAGTAACAGAATTTATGATACATTTGGTAAGTCATTGCCTATGAATCAAATTGACTTTTGGCGCTAAATGAATGTCAACAATTTTTGGCAAATGAAAAGCAATCTACAAAAGCTGCAAAAGAAGTCCTAGATAGGAAAATTCGATGCGAATGCATGTTTTTTCAAGCTGTCGAAGAAGTAGAAAAAAATATTGCCCCCTTCTGCTATATGTAAGGGTTTGAAACCACTTGTCCCTAAAACGTTTTGAATCAGGTCCAGCGTCTGCCTTATAAAGATCTTCCTCTAGCTCACTTGAGAGATGAGAATGATACTTTAATTAAACAACAGTATAAACAAAAAATAATCCATAGAGCTTGAATCGATGAAACTATCTTTAATGGCCACATTCCTAAAGGTTCTGTAGCTTTTTGGGCCGTTGATTTTAATTATACAACTACAGGAGAAAACCTGCCATTCAAAGAGCTTGAATTTTAGCAATTCAATTGTTGAAATGGTCTTTTCTACATTATCCAATGTTGAAAACAGGTGGCGAAATTCTTTGAACATTGAAATAGTGGACTCAATCATTCGAATTCGTTCACAGCTTCAGTTTAGAGAAAAATGATGTAATGTTTTCAAGGTTTCCCTGCCTTTCCCCACAAACATATGCTGCAAAAACTTTATTTTTTTACAGCTTTGCCGCACAGATGAAAAGATCCAATAAAATAAAGAAGAGCTGTAGTGGTGTAGGGACGATATCATAGGATAAAATACGACACTCAAAGACACCTCAAAATGAGACTTTGAAGTTTTATGAAATCCTATAATGGGTTCGCGTCGAAGCAAAATAACATTTAATACATGTAAGTGGTTCCGAATGGATAAGTGATCTAAAGAGTCCTAAAAGACTGTGCAAGCTATGCAATACCACAGTTAATTATACAAAAATAATAGCAAGTACCTAATGATGCTACTATATCCTTAAAGAAATAAAAAAACTCATGCAAGATACTTCGAAGCAAAAGCTCTGAAAATAAGACTATCGTTTTATCGAATTTCAACGCCAGACACAAAAAGTAATTATTCAATTTTATAATAGTAAGCCATTTCTTATATGTAAGAGTAACTAAATAATTGGTTTTTCTATTAATTAGAGGAAATTTGAAAAAGAAACAAAAGGGAAAGAATATAATAATGTTGGTTTAATTATTACAAAAACCGGGGCAAAACACTAAGTAATGATTACAATTCCATTTCCCCTCTATATTGAAGTTAAGTTAAATTAATCGATGAATCAAAAGAGAAATTGTATTTTTAACATGGAAATAAGAGATATGGTAGCATTTTAAGCATACTCAAAAACAACTTTATAAGCAAATACCTATTCAAACTGCTAGAGATTAGCCTGACCACCAGTCAACATTGCAACCCTAAGCAAACCTTTTACTTCCTTCCATTTCAACCTAAGAACTTTCACTCTATCAAAACACACACTTACCGGGTCTACAATTTACACAGGGGACGTAAGAAAATAATGAATAGACTGAGATTAAAAAAGATACACACCGTGGTTCGGATCCCACATTAAGCTGTAGGGCCAATGACTTCCTAGGTGATCTATATGGTCTCAGACTATATTTATCGCTGTTCTATCCTTAACATTTCTTCTTCCTCTCCCCCTCACTCCCATCCCCGAGTTCTCCCCACTCCGAGTCCCAGACTCTGGTAGAGGGAACTCAGAGGGCTACAAGGGAATACTAGGCCCTCGCCCTCCTCCCTTGCCCTGGCACTCATGAGTGCCCGAGTGGGGGTGGGCAGAGGGATCGGCCGATGTGTTTCTTTTTCTCCCACTTTCCTTTTCATTTCATTTCATTGCCAAAAAAACCCCTCATGATGAAGATGAAAATTATGCATGTACAATCGTAAGTATGTGTATATATGCACAAGTGAATAAAATAAAAACGAATATCGACAGGAACCGACTACGGCATTAAAACCGATCAACGACACTGGAAATAAATGAATATACATGAAATAAAGATCCCTCAATGAGAGACACCTGGAATTAATGCAACTTTAAAGGCTTCGAAGCCCCTCCCCCCCAAATTTTTATATATATATATATATATATATATATATATATATATATATATATATAAAAACACTAAACAAATGCGATAGTCAACAATAGAGAAAGACAGAGATACCCTTTCACCAGGGACCTAACTACTAAACTCTATATCTATCTTCCTTTCAACTTTTCAACACTAAAGCTCCTATTTTTATGTCCAAGTCCGAGTACTCATGATGAAGACTAATATCGAAGAAGAGATACATCTAAAGACTTTCCAAGTTTCCGCCGATAAAGAATACTTAATCCAGCACGGAAAATTATTTTACCCTCAAAGTAATCCTGATTACCTTTACCCAACCTGCAATCAAGAAAGAAGATAACTATACATTTTGGAGTCAGTGATTCACGTAAAAGGCAACTTCCCAAAGAATCGAACTTGTAGCCACCAAACAACCTATCGGGCTACCTAGGAGTGGTAACAAAACTCAGTGACAAATGACCATTGGGAATCAAACCGCTTAGAACTGGGCTACTCGCCTCACCTTCTATGTATAGAGCTGCTATAAGAAATTTTCGAATATCTATAATGTTACTCATTAATATGGTAAGTATTACTTTATTTTTAAGTAGCCTTTCCAGCCTAGGTTCTGCATTAATGTGTAAACTATTTCAGAAAAGACCCATACTCAGAAATGAAACAAATGTCATTTAAAGTTTACAAAATCATCAAACATAAAAATCAAATGTTAAAATTATTCAGTTGCTGAAAAGATAGTAGACATTTACTCAAATTCGTTCGCAGTTTTAGTTTTGACCTAAATGCTGAGAAGGTTTAAAATCAATCACAAAATGGCGCAAGCTTTGATAATTTTGCGTTTTACTTTTGCAAAGTTTAAACGCAAAGATTGCACATCAATATTAAATTAATAAAATCAATTTATTTGGGCGTGTACTTGGGAGTTAGACAAAATTGGCTGGGCAGAAAAAAAAATATTTGGGCGTGGAGCTAACTACAAAACTGGCAGCCCTGGCCACGTAAAATCACAAGTGCAAATGCAGGTGTCATTTTTCACAAGTGAAGATGCATTTCTTTGAGTTGCTTGCAGTAAAACACTATTGTGATGCTCTGATTAGCATCGAGAAAGCATTAATTGACAGCACCAATAGCAAACCACCAGACTGTTACCATAATCTTCTGCATCAGTTTCGGAAAATGCTTGGGGGCTTTATCATGATAAAGCTATTGGAAATTTATTAAAAATTTATTAGAGTACACATCAATTACAAAACATGCATAATTTTGCGTAAAACCCTGCAAACATAGCGCCCAAAATCAACTTTTTAAAAGTGAGTCGAAAAATTGGACTGTATTTTCCGAAAACCTATTTAATATACAAGGTGTCCCAGAAAAAAGCTAACCGTACTTTTAATTTGTATAACTCAAAACATATTGGAGATTTTAGAGTCTTGTAAAACAAAACAAATTTAACAAATATTTATCTGTCGATTCTGGAAATTTCATTAAATTCCCTTTTACGATATTGATACACTAATGGATTTAGTGGAGGCTATCAAAATTATATTTGCGCTAGGAAGTAAAATAATGAAACTTCGAAGTTGAAAATCAACAAATATATTTAAATCCATCTAAAAAAAAACATTTCTTCATATGGATAATACAAATTCATTTTTTTAATTTCCTAAGCACAGTTTTCTTCCACATGTCCTCCATTTCTTTTCAAGCACAGTTGCGCCTTTGATCGCATTGATTAAACAACTTTTTGATTAACTTGTGATTTTCCTTAAGTCTATTGACTTGACGTGTGATAGTATCTCTTAACTGGTTGATGCTTTGTGGTGGAGTAGAATACAATTTATTCTTTAGATATTTCCATAAATAATCGTACGGTGTTAAGTCAGGGGATATTGGGGGCCATTCAATCGCATGATTTAGCGTGACAATGCGGTTTTCAAACGTTCCTCTTAGTTTTGTTCTTACAGTAAGCTGTCTATGAGCTGGTGCACCGCCCTGAATCCAGCAAAGTCTATTGAATTGATTGCCGTAAATCTGGAGGCATTCTAGGAACATCCTTTCGTTGATCCCGCTCAGGTAGGCAGCACCATTCAAGTTATTCTCGTAAAACAATTGGCTGACAAGATAGCATTCCCGCATATTCCGATCCAGAGAGACACTTTCAGCTGACAAATACGTGTGTCAAAGTTGAATGCTGGCAGGAGGGAGTGGGGGGGGGGAGGTTCAGCGGCGCAAATTGCCGAATGTTATGGCTATTTACCTTTCCATTCATGAAAAAGGCTGTCTCGTCACCAATCACAATGTTTTCCAAGAAACGAGCAGTTTTATGGAGTAGCCATTCGACAAGTTGTCTATGAAGAGGAAAATCAGTTTCAAGAAGCTGGTGTCTTGCATGCATCTTATAGGGATGCCAATTTAAGTCATGTTTAATGATGCGGTTAAATGATGACTTTGACAATTGTAACCCATTCTTTCTGACTGATACATGTAGATTTTGAAGAAGTGTCATCTGAACATTTTCGATATTTTCTGTTGTTCTTATGGTTCTCATAAGACCCGAACGACCTCAATTTAGATTTAAGCATGTTCCTTCATGTTGGTATTTGCGAACATTTTTACAAATTGTGGTCTTGCTTGGTGGGTGCCTACTAGGAAAACCTTGTTTAAATTAATATTGTACTTGTTTAATACTGCCAGTCTTAATAAAGTTTGTGACTACAAATACATTTTGATCTTTTGTTAACTGCATGATTAAAAAGGTTCTATAGAAGTAAGATTTTACACAGAAACGCTTTGATTTGCTTAGTAAGCAATAATGACTAGACTATACCACAGCATGGCTGAAAAACCACTGTAAAATGGCCTAGGCTTTGCTTGAGGAATCGCCCAGTGACCTAGGCTACCTAAGCCCCATAGGTTTCTCTTGAAAGTGCACGGTGACTTAGCATTCCTAAGATTCGTTTCATTATTTTACTTCCTTGTGCAAACATATTTTTGATAGCCTCCACTAAACTCATTAGGGTATCTATATCATGAAATGCTTTATAATGAAATTTCCGGAATCTACAGATAAATAGTATTTAAATAAAAAACTCTTTGCAAGAACCAAAGATCTCCAATAGTTTTTGAGTTATATTAATTCAAAGTACGGTTAACTTTTTTCTGGGACACCCGGTATATATAAAGGGTGGCTCAAAAGTTACTTCACATTTCTAAAAATTAATAACACAAAAACTAATTAAGTTATAAAAGTGGATGATATATAAAATGAAAGAAGAGATATTGGATTTTTATTATTTAAATATAATATCCTTCAAATGTTCTCAATTATTGTTAAAACAAAGGCGGATTCTTTGCACCATATTTTCCATGACATTTTCCAAAACATCATGAGTGATTTTGTCGATTTCTTCAATGATGTTTTGTTTTAATTATTGAAGATTATTAGGTTTTCCTACGTATACCTTTCCTTTAAGGTATCCCCAAAGGAAACAATCTGGAGGGCAAAAATCAGGTGATCGTGGTGGCCAAGAAACGTCACCTAAACGTGAAATTAACCGATCAGGGAAGGCTGCTCTTAGTGTTGCCATGGTTTCTCTCGCTGCGTGTGGTGTCGCCCCATCTTATTGAAACGACACATCGTGCATATCCAGATCTTCCAGTTCTGGCAATAAATAATCTTGTATCATTTCTCTGTAAGTGTTCCCTGTTACTGTCACTGTTTCCCCGTCAGCATCCTCGAAGAAGTAGGGACCAATGATTCTCGAACTGGTTATGCCGCACCAGACCGTAACTTTCTGTGCATGAAGAGGCATCTCGTGAAGTATCATGGGGTTTTCAGCACACCAGAATCTGCAATTTTGTTTATTAACGTATCCAGTAATGTGAAAATGTGCTTCATCGGACATGATTAGGTGCGAAGTAAAAGTCGGATTATTTGTTAGTCCCAAAAATACGCGTGCAAAGTTTAGTCTTTTTTGATGGTCTGCAATATTTAATTGTTGAGTTATTTGAATTTTGTATAAATGAAGTTTAAATTTTTTTGTTAAGGTGCGTTGCAATGGTGTTTGAAAAATTCCTAGTTGACTGGAACGTATCCTAGTTGACGTTTGTAGCTGTTGTTGAACACTAGTTAACACACGCAGAATAACACCTGCATTTCACACAGATCTCGGTCTACCAGATCGTTCTTTATCACCTGTAGACCCGGATTATCTGAACCTTGATACCATTACAAGAATGCAATGCTTCAAGGGACTCTTCATTGATAAATGTTGTTCTAAAGTCCCTCTGCACAGTAACAATTGATCTATTATGTTTTAAATAAGTAGTCACAATTCGTGCTCGCTGTTCTTTGCTGTATCTTGCCATTCTGGGTTAATAATTAGTCGGGTATTATTGTGTATTATATTCTTTATATACGTATTATAGATACACAATAACAATGTGAAAGAACTTTTGTACCACAATAAAACCTCAAGATCTCCTCTTCCATTTTATATATCACCCACTTTTATAACTTAATTAGTTTTTGTGTTATTAATTTTTTAAAATGTGAAGTAACTTTTGGGCCCCCCGATATAAATATATATATATATATATATATATATATATATATGTGTGTGTGTGTGCGTGTGTGTATGTGTGAGAAACTCAAAATAAAAATCACACAGGAAAGATGAAAGGCGGAATCCAAGTTCTTTCGAACTTTATTCAGTTCATTCTCAAAGAATACATAAAGAATCGAATATTCAGGAGAAAAATAAGCGATACTCTGCACACGTACAACAAAAGGATACAAAACACAGTGGGCGAGAAAAAATGTAAATACATTATCAAAAATGAGAGAATAAAAGCAGGTATAGAAAGGGTAAAATACCAAAGTGTGTGAGAGTGTGTGTGCGCTAAACAGGATTAAATACTAGATACTAAGGCTAAAGACATAAGGATAAGGTCTCCTTCGAAAGTTCCAAGTGTGAGAAAAGAATGTGTGAAATGTAGACATATAGGTTACATACATAACTATGAGTACATAGAAATACAATTGTAAATACATTGAAATAAACAAAAGAATTATGACAAATTACATAAATCTAAGGGATAAGATTTAAAATGGACAATTTAGTTACAAATAAGCCTCTTAATTACAGGGTCCAGTTTAAAGAGACCGGGGGATATATTGAAATTAGGCGAGGAATTAATAAATGAGCATTCGACAATATTTCTTTTGACATAGTCATCAGATTTGTAAATAAATTTAGCCGAATTTTAATTGATAGGATGACTATTTTCAGATAAGTGAACAAATAAAGCACTATTGCTTTTACCTCTTCTAATATTGTATTTATGTTGGATCAAACACGAACATTTAATGATTTTCCAGTTTGCCCAAAGTATTGCTTAAGGGAAACTGCACAATCGACAGAATACTTCCAACCCCCCCCCCTATAATTTGTTTATTATCTTGAATCAACATTTTGTAAATAGTAAGATTCATACTTAAATATAACTGAAACGTTTAAACATTTCAGGAGGCGGGAAAGCAAGGAAAAGGACTCAGAAAGCGGTAAAACGAGGGGAATTCTTAAAATTGTATGCGGGAGGGATTTCAGTTCTGTAAAACGGGTTTTTTTAAGGGGGGGGGGAATCTAGGCACCTGGCAAGAAATCTTTGAGGGTAGCAGAGGTTGTTACCTATTTGAAACATCTTAGAAATCGCAAGATCCAAGAATTCCGGGCTGGTGACCCGCATCCCCAGAGAAACATAAAAGTGAATACATAAGAAAGTTTAACTTTATAATTATTACGTGAGTAAAAATGAATATAAAAACCAGCGTTGGTAGGCTTCCGATAAGACAGAAAATTTAAATCCAGATGGAGTCCTGTCAATAAATAGATCTAAGAACGGGAGTCTACCATTTTGTTCGAGTTCGAGGGTAAATTTAATTGAAGGAACCAAAGAATTTAGTTCAGTAAGAAAACCATTGACATCCATAAAAGTAGGCCACAAACAAATAATATCGTCTATATATCGAAACCAAACAAGGGGAAAATCGATAATAGTGGGGAGTAAAGTATTTTCAAAAAAATCCATCTATAGATTAGAGAGGACAAGAGATAAACAATTTCCCATAACTAAACCAAACTTTTGAAGGTAAAATTTACCGTTAAAAGAAAACTTACAGTTTTTAGTACCCATTAAGATCTCAATAAAAATATTAACAGGCAAAGGAATATCAGCGTTACGTAATTTATCCCTAAGGAAGGGGGAAAGCTCGTTTATTGGCACTTTAGTAAAAAGAGAACACACATCGAAACTAACAAGGAGAAGTTATTATAGTATGGAATGGAATTGAGTTTATCAATAAGGTCGTAACTATTTTTAATATGGGATTGGGAAAATAGTACTTGAAATCAGCTTTTCATTTACCTGTGTGATTTTTTCCATATATATATATATATATATATATATATATATATATATATATATATATATATATATATATATATATATATATATATATATATATATATATATATATATATATATATATTTATATATATGTATATCAGTGTAGTTGGGTAGCAGTCTTTCTTGAATGCAAATTTTTTTGAAGACCATTGTGTATTTTGCCTTAATTAATTTCCTTTGGCAACTTTCTCTTTTTCTAACTATCTGTTTTATTCAACATTGTAGATGGTGGATTACTTGCCCAGTATTCATCTCTTTTTTAAATGAATGTGTTTGGTAAAAACCAAACTAAATTGCTAAACTTTCGATCTTATTCGATCATCTTCGGAGCGTTTTGAAATGTTCTTGCCTCCTTTACCGATGTGATGAGTGGAGTGAGGATCTGGCAGAGTGAAAGAAAGTGATTTTTAAGGGGTATTTATTCCGCCTTGGTTAAACGTAACGTTAGGGACGTTAGAGGAAATGGGCTACTCTTGTAGTTGGAATTTTTAAAATAGCTTTAATGTGCGATTCCAGCTTATCGTTTGACTATTGATGGCCGGCTTATCTTCATTTATTAATATGGCTTCTAAGATGTTAAGCCTCACTTTATTAAGCTCTTTTCTTTTAATAATGGTGTTATCAACGAGCATATCTCTCGTTAGGTTAATATTATGAACACTCTCCATATGGTTCTTAGGCCCTCCGCTTTGTAGAGGCATAGTTAAACGTCTCGAAAGTGTAGTGGTTGCCATGCCAATATACTTTTAGTTTTTATAAAGTTTACAGTCTTTATCAGGGTAGATAAACTTGTAAACTATGTTGGTTGACTTGAGATTCGAGGAGGTTAGGCATATGTTGGTTTTCATCAGAAGATTGCTGGATTTTGTTGTTTTATAATAGATGATGAGTTGGATTTTATCCGTTTGATTTTAAAACCTTTTCCACTCTAGAAGTTCATCTGATAAATTTCTAGAGTACATAAACCAGTTACATCCAAATATTAAATTCACTCAAGAAAAGGAAGACAACGACTCCATTACTTACTTAGACCTACTAATAACACGTACAATCAACGTTTCTCCACTTCCTCTCACTGGAAACCTACACATGCGGGCTCTGGACTCCATTTTCTTAGTCATTGTTTCACCAAAATCAAATTAAACTCTATCAAAACCTTACTTTCTCAATTTCCACAATTTCCACAACGAGATCACTTTCCTCACTAAATATTTCCAACAAAACGGATATCCTTCAAACTTATACGACCGGACTCTTCGAAAGTTTGTCAATAAAATATTTACCCCGAAAGATCCCTCATACAACGTCTCTGAGGAAAAGGTTTTTGTACGTCTTCCATATATAGGACCCCTCAATTCGCTTCTCTGGGCCAAATTCTCACTATTTCTTTAAAAAATCATTTCCTGCAACACATTTTATAACAATTTTTCAAACCACATGCAAAGTACAACATCTTTTCAACATTAAAGACAAAATATCAACACTGCTTCGATCCTCCATCATATATGAATTCAACTGCTCGAGATGCAATTCCGAGGTGTATTTAGGATCGACACAGCGCACACTACATACCCGTATTTGCGTACATTTATCAGCAATAGAACTGGAGCCCGACTCACTACTCCCGAGTTCTCCCCTATCCGAATACACTACGAAAACAGACATCCACACCATAAACATAACTTAAATAATTTTTCAATTAAAGACACAACAAACAACGATAACCAACTACGTACAGTGGAATCTTTTTATATTAGATTTAAAAACCCCACTTTAAACTCTGACACAAGCTCATTTCCACTTTTACTACAACTATAATCACCCACGAATTACACACGCCAAATCCACTGCCCCCCAAACAACCCCTATCTTTCAAAGATTTCTATTATCTCCCCCTTTTATAATGAAGACACCCAAAACTAATTAATCTCAGTTTTATTTTAAAAACAAAAACATATTTCCTATTCCCTAATAGTTAAAAGCCCTGCATTTTTATAATTTGAATATTACCACCTCTGCTGCCTCCCATTTCCCATATAATTAATTTATAAATATCTGATAAATTATCGAAAAAATTCTTATGTTTAAATATATTTATAATCTCATATCCTTGAGAATGGGTTCCTACCAGAAACGTCGGTACCAAGAAGCTATAATATAATAATGAACTTCCTAAATTTAGCCTGCTTATTTATCCTAAAAATACTTATATATATATATATATATATATATATATATATATATATATATATATATATATATATATATATATATATATATATACCGGGTGTCCTCCTAAAATGTATACACACTTTAAATAATTTTAAAGTAGGTGTTTATTAAAATACATTTCATTTTCAAAATTTAATAGAATCTACAAACATTATTTTATTGTTTTGTCAACGCTTGTTCTCAAACTGACGAAATCGCAAACACCACGAAACAATTAGTTTGGTATTTGCGTGCATTCACGTTTAATAGCTGCTTTCAATTCAGTGACTGTTGCAGGTATCATAGAGTAGACGTTTTCTTTTAGGTATCCCCATAAAAAAGTCTAGTGGTATGAGGTCTGGTGAACGTGGAAGGTATTCAACGAAACCCCTACGTCCAATCCACTTGTTTGGCAAGGTCTCATCAAGGAAGGATCTGACATCATGATGGTAATTTGCGGGTGCCCCATCTTGCTGAAAATATAACTCCTCATCTTCAAAGTTATCCCTAATACTTGACATGACAGACTGTTGCAGCAAGTTCAAGTAAACGGGACTAGTCACAGTAGCACCAAAAAAGAATGGTCCAAATTAATCTTCTTGATGATAAGCAACGTCACACTGTAACTCCTAGTAAATTAACATGTTGTTCGACCATAACATGCGGATTCTCAGATCCCCAGTAGGTGCAATTGTGGCGGTTAATTGAACCATTTAATTTGAATGTGGCCTCATCACTCCACACAATCTTTGTTGGAAAGTGTGCATTTTCGACATATCCTTCCAAGTACCACTCGCAATACTGCACTCTTCGGTCTGGATCATCGTCATTAAGAGCATATAATAATCTTGGAATGTAACTTTTCCATTGATAACGATTCATAATGCGATGGACAGACAATTTTAAAATGGCTATCTCACGACTAGCTTGCCGCATATATTTCTTGGACTTCGGTGAGACATTCCCAAAACTCTTTCTTACTTTCTAGGGGATTACGATGTTCGTGGTCTTCTCGTGGACGTTCTGAACAGTTCCATCAGCTTCAAAATTATCTCTAATTCAACTGATGATAAAGCGCGTTGGTGTTTTTTTTTTTAAATCCATCCTAAATTTATTTTGTAATTCAAATACGTTTTCACACTTCCAGTAGCATTTTAAAATGAACTTCCTTTCTCCAAAGTTTAGTGACTGCCATCATTAATTCTGCAAAGAAAAACAATATTTAAATAAACACCTACTTTACAATTATTTAAAGTATATATATATATATATGAACCTAATTCGCAGGAGGAATATGAAGACCCAGGTGATAGCTCCAAGCATTTATTTTCCGGACGTTTCGGTCATTAACAATGACTATCTTCAGCGGATTGAACTCTAATACGAATACAAGAAATTTTTAAGAATTAGATGACAAAATTGCAAAAATAGCACAAAGAATTCAATATTAGTACAATATGAAAAATAAGTTAAACTCAACAAGTGAGGAAACAGAAATGAAACGAGAATGATAAGCAAGTAGTTAAATATAAGTTAATTTACGGATATATGATATTTAAAAATATGTTCAAAACAGTTGGAGGCAAGGGATAAAACGATCGATAAATACGAATTTAACCAAGAAAGGAAAATTTAAAATTTGAAACTTAATTAAACAATATTCCCGGCAATAAAAAATACGAATAATAAACATGAATTAAACTCAATAGGAATACAAGAAATTTGTTTTTGAAGTAATACCCAACAAAATTGTAAGGGCAAGGCGAACAATAAAAAATGAAAGATAAGTAAAATAAAAAAAGCCAGGAATCCGAAAGGAAAACAAAAAGCAAAGAAAACAGTTCAATATAAGTTAAAAATACAAATATATGATAGTGAAAAATATAGATCAAAACCAGTTGAATACAGGCAGTAAAAGTAATTCAAACGATCAAAAAATGCGAGTAAACTAGGAAACGAAAGTTTAAAAATTAATTAAGCAATAGTGAAGCAACAAAATAAGAATGAAAAACAGGAAACTAAGGGAAAACTTTTATATATAACATCATTTAGATACCAAGGGGACAATTATTTTTAAAAATAAACACAAAGAATAAAAATGAAACTGAGAAATTTTACACAGAAACTAACCTGATTTTGTTGGAGCTGATGATATCGACTGATTACTATGATCGGGACTAGCCAAGATTAAAGTTTTGTAGGGGAGGAGGGATTTCGTTGGTTGTGTTTCTTTATTTGACTCTATAGTGAACAATTTGAGGAAGGAGAAATAATCATTAAGTTTTGGGTTTACTTGTTTAATTAAAAGTGATTCTAGAATTTTTATATCCAGAAAAGAGGAAGCGGAAGATAATAAACTAAAAGAATCAGGGTCAAGTTGTACGATTGTTAATGAGAGGTTTAATATCCCGGGGTTCCGATGGAGGAAAACTTATGCGTATAGAGTGATCGGATATCTTGTCAAACTTATGGGAGTTACGAGGAGGGAACTGTGGATTACTCCTTTTGGACTTGGGGGAGGAAGGGGGAGATTTCTTATTGTCCTTCGGCTATAAATTATGGTTTGCCGCGTAGACATCTGCCTCTTCAATACATTCTTTGAAGGTGTCGAATTTATGGTCCTTCACGAATGCGCGTATTTCTGGAGGCAGGAAGTCAATAACTGGTCTTTCAGAACAAAATCGACTAAGGACTCATAATCATAGGCGATCTTAGAAGCGTCCAACCACAAATTAAAATTTCGCTGGAGGGTGTAACCAAATTGACGGAAGGTCTGACTTGGTTGAATTAGAGCATGACGAAATTTAGAACGGTAAAAGTCAAGGGTCATGTTATATGCCGCCAAAAGCTCAGATTTGAGGGTGGAATAGTCAATCGTGACTTCCGACAGAAGAGAAATTAAAATGTCCTCAAGCTGGGAACTGAGAATGGGGAAGAGTTTGGTGACACCGTCTGCCTCGATGTCCAAATGATTGACTTCGAAGATCTTCTCGAAGTAGGTGAGGTAAGATCCGAAGTCATCACCTTCCTTGAACATGGGGAGCTTGACTAAAGCGGACTAGGGGGCTTCCGTACGCGAATTAATGAAAAGAATCTCAATCCAGGCGCGATTTAGTTCCAGTTCGTACTGTCGGACTCTTTCTTGCTCTTGACTCTCTCGAATTTCTTGTTCTCTCCTTTCTGCTCTTCTCTCTCTTGTTCTTCTCTTACTCGTTTTCTTTCTTCTTCTTCCTAGGCTCTTATCTCGGCTCTCTCATTCTAATTTCTTCCTTGTATATAAGAAATAAGATCTCTCCCCGTTAATCCAAGGGATTCTTCTTGCAATTTAAATTTATCGAGAGAGGACATCTTGTGCGTAATGATGGATTTAGGCCGCCCGAAAGAAAGTTCAATTGACAGTAGGCACGCGACGGAGTTAAAAACCTGGATGAGTGCATAATACGCACACGAAACGAATATGCCGTAATTAAATGCTGGGTCTTGCTTTGCTATGTAAATCCCACACTACCAAAAAATGTACACAAATCAAAATTGAGCCTTCACGGGTTAAGAAAGGCTAAGAATGCTAAGAACCTGCTTGGGGATTAAAATAACCAAAAGAGAAGTCAAATCTCAAACAATTTGACCTAAGAAACCTTTACGGTCCAGATAGACACACGCACAGAAATACAGATGGGATGGTTGTTCTACCAATCCTTAAAAAACTTGAACGAGACTCAGCCTTAGGAAAATACAACTTAATAGAGGGAACCTTTTAAAAGACCTCTCTAAAGACCTTTTAAAAACCCTGCTGAACCTGACACCGTTTTTTTTATAATATATATATATATATATATATATATATATATATATATATATATAAATTATTGCAGTAACGCAATCAATTATGCTGTTAAAAGGCTATTTTTGGCAAAGACAGTCTTCCTCAAAGCCCTCAAAAGGAGAACTGCTCTTCTCACATATACGAGAAGGTAACACTTAAAATAAGAGTTCTCTCAGATAGCTAAAAAACTATCTTTTGATTGGCCTTACCAAGTGTCACCCCAACTTATCGAATACAATGGAAAATTTATTATTCCCCATTTTCGCCACAGCTTATAAATTGAGAAAACTATTGCAGTAACGCACGAGAAGTGTTATTTTCTCGTGTATGTGAGAAGAGCTCCTTTCGAGGTCTTTGGGGAAGACTGGGTTTGCTAAAAATAGCCTTCTACCTGCATATATATATATATATATATATATATATATATATATATATATATATATATATATATATATATATATATATATATATATATGCAAGAAAGTAACCACAGTGATAGGATCAATTTATTCGCGAAACCAGGTTTCGCTGGAGACATCCGTCCTCGTTAATAGCTGGAAGACTAATGAAATACAAAAGAGATGCAAAACTTCCGGACACACAAATTTACAAGTCAGAATGTGATTAGGGGGACGGTATGGGGGACCAGCGACATTTTTGAGTAAAGGAAGTATAAATCTCTTACTTATCAAGGAATTAGTGTTGAATTGGCCATCAGAAGTAATAACTTTGGAATTTCCTTTATAAGGGCCGATTCATTTAGACGCTTATGTATATAATTGTGAGAATTATAAATTAATTTTGCATTATCAATTTAGAAGAAAGAGATCCGTGTAGCATATCGCATCTATGTTTCTTCATTCTATGGGACAATCTGCCTCTTTCGCCAATATATACTTCATTGCAAAATTTGCAAGGGATATAAACTCCCTGTAAATATCGATGAATCTATTTTTAGATGGACAATTTGGGATCGTTTTTTTCGTATTGAAAGGCAACACAGATGTTATTACGTGCTAACTTTTTAAAATTAATAAATTGTAGCGAGTATGGGAATGGAATATAATTATTGTCACATACTTTCTCCTTACGATTAGCTGGCGAGTAAAAGATAGTTTTGGCTTTATAATGACATTTTTCTATGAACCAAAGAGGATACTGTAGCTCAAGGAATGTTTGGATAATCTTATAGATTTTATCCTGCAAGAAACAAGGATCACAATTGCGAAATACTCTCAGGAACAGAGAAGAAACTACGGGCCTTTTAACTGATACGTCATGGCACGAGAAATAGTGAATATAGGCATTAGAGTTGGTTGGTTTCCGGTAGACAGAACAATATGCTTTGTTGTTTACTTCAGATATTTTTACATTCAGAAACGGAAATGAGTTGATTTGTTTCCATTCTAATTTAAATGTAATGGTGGGGTGGATATTATTTAATTGCTCGAATAAAGAATCAAATGCGTTATCATTAATAGGCTATGTGGTACATACATCGTCCACATAGCGAAACCAAGTTATAGGATTAGGTAAAATAGGGGGGCGGGGGTGTTTCTCAAAGTTCTCCATGAAAAGATTACATAGAATCGAGGAAAGATGATTACCCACGTTCAGGCCTTATTTTTGTCTGTAAAAACAATCTTCGACTTTATACACATAGTCTTTAACGCACAAACAAACCAACTTTACGATTTTATTACACGGTAAGGGTAATGTTAAGTTAGACAAAAGGCCATTTTTTTATGATAACATCCAGGGCTTCATCAACGGGAACTTTAGTGAAAAGGCTATTAACATCAAAACTTAGCAAAAGCTTATTGGATATATTAACCTCTTTAATTTTATTTACAAAATCACCAAAATGGATAATGTGAGTATCAGAGATGCTACCAAATAATTTGGATAGGATGTTCACTAACTAATGAGAAAGTTTGCACGCGTGCGATCTTACACTGGAAATTATCGGTCTAAGCAGATTACGGTTTTTATGTGTTTTCGATAAACCATACATGTACTACCGGTAGCGAGGGATTATACACTTTGAAGTGTTTCATTAGATCAGAGTGTCATTTAAGAATTTTTAGGGTTTTTTGCCAGTTGATCATTATTCAGTTTTTCATAGGTGTTCCTGTCATTTAGCAAATCATTCAATTTTGATTAGTTTTGACGGATTACCCATTCTGGTGATTTTGTAAATAAAATTAAAGAGAAAAATGTCATTATATAGAAAAATGTCATTGTAAAGTCAGAACCATCTTTTACTCACCAGTTAATCGTAAATAGAAAGTATGTGACAGTTATATTACATTCTCATACTCACCCCTATTAATTAATTTTTAAAAGTTGGCACGTGTAAACAACATCAATGTTGCCTTTCAATACGAAAAACGATCCGAAATAGTCTGTCTAAAAATAGATATATCGATAAAGAACTGGGGACTTATTATATCCGTTGCAAATTTTGCAATCAAGTATATATTGGCGAAAACAGCAGTCTCCAAGAGAATGAAGGAACATAAATGCGATATACGACGTGGATCTCTTTCTTCTAGTTTGTTTCTCCACATGTCAAATGAAAACCATTCAATTGACATTGATAATGCAAAAATAATTTATAATTCTCACATTTATATATATAAGCGTCTAATTGAATCAGCGCTTATAAAGGAAATTCCAAACGCTATTACTTCCGATGCCCAATTCAACATTAATCCCTTGATAGGTAAGAAATTTATACGTCCTTTACCCAAAAATGCCGCTAGCCTACCATACCTCCCCCCCTCTGTAATCAGATTCTGACTTGTCAATTTGTGTGTCCGGAAGTTTTGCATCTCTTTTGTATTTTATTAGTCTTCCAGCGATTGACGATGACGGAGGTTTCGTCGAAACCTGGTTTCACGAATAAATTGATCCTATCACTGTGGTTTTCTTCCTGTATTTACATGTACGTTACTGTAATTCTTTAGATATATATATATATATATATATATATATATATATATATATATATATATATAATTCAGGCACGTGCCGTGAGTAAATTGAAAGTAGTAGAAACTGTGATGTTGCCGCAATTCATTGTATGAAGAGCCCCTTTATAAAGTAAATTGTCGGCAGAAGGTAGAAATTGTTAAAATTAATTGTAGTGGCTTCACAGTTTATAAAATAATTATTTGCCTCTTCCATGACGTCATAAGCCTTGTGTAAAATCGTTTCATTGCATCGATTCAAGAAATGCATATTACCAACTATGATGAAAACTTAACTACAATATAGAAGGTTAGCGGTATTAGGTCATTAAAGCACGTTTATTTTAAGTGTTTTTAAAAATTGATTCAGACTAGTACATTTCCTTTTTCTTGTCTTAAAATCCGCAAATTTCTCTGGCATCTTCATATCATTTTCAAATCTAATTCATCCTAATTCTAGCACCGTTCACAAACGTGTTCTTTCTGGATTAGACCAAGTATTTGACAAATATCAATTATAGCTTCGAAACGTCCATAATATTCACGGGAGAATGCAAGAACCGTCAATTCACAACTATCACAGAGAATAGACTTAAGGCTGTCCAAAGGCGGTTAATGTTTTGGGGGGGGGTTCAAAAAAAGGTTAACCTAAATTTGAATTAGTTTACTTAAAAAAACTCTTAAATATTTTGATCGTGTAAAATTCTTTTGTAGATCGACTATTAATCTTTTGATAGTGAAAATTTCATTAATTTCCTTTTACGATATTGATACAAAAATGGTTTGGGTCAAGGCAAATAAAAGTGTTTCCGCTAAGAAGTAAAATAATGAAAATCCGAAGTTTAAAATTAACAATTTACTTGAAGAAAAATAATTCGACATTTAGCATCATATAATTCTCCTTATTTTTTTAAAGTATCTTTGATACCAATGAAATACATTAAACAGTAAGTCCTCATCATAGTTTCATCAAATCGTTTCTCGCATCACAGAAAATACTCCTTCAGAAGACCCCTTTTATCAGATATTTAAAATAATCAACGAGTATTTGTTATCGCAAACTTTATTAATACTGGCAGTATTAAACAAGTACAAGATTTATTTGCAAAATATGTAGATTGACGGCTCGAACGATGAGACAAACTATTTCGTCCGTATTCCAATATGTTTCACGTTTTTGGAGTAAATTTAAGGGGACGGCTCGTGTGAGGATAAATACAATGAGTGGACCACCCTACGATGATCCTGAGTTTCAATAAATTGCAGGGGTCTGGGGGCACAGCCCCTCAGTATAGCGTTTTTCGTTTGATTAGTAAAGGGCATTTTTCTAAAAAAAAAAATGGCGCTGGGTATACATATTTCAAATAGGACTCCAACGCGCATGAATATTCAGGCAGGGGTGACCGAAATATAAACAAACAAAACTCTACTTTCTCGGCCGAGCAGCCAATCTACAGGTTTACCATTTATTTTAGCAACGTTTTCCTGATAGGTATCCACCAAGCAAATCCATTATACGGAAAAATATCTGGAGGTACCAAGAAGAAGGAATATACTTAAATCTAAACAAAGGTCGTTCGAGAGGAAATAGAAAATATTGAAAATGTTCGGATGGCGCTTCTTTAAAATACAAACGTATCAAACAGAAAGAATGGTTTGCAATTGGCAATGTCATAATTTAACCGCATTGTTAAACACAAGTTAAAATGGCATCAACTTCTTGAAACTGATTTTCTTCGTCGGAGACAATTGGTAGAATGGCCTATCCATACACTTGCTTGTTTCTTGGACAGCATTGTGATTTGCGACGAAGTAGCCTTTTTCAAGAATGGAAAGGTAAATTGTGATAATATTCCACGGTATGTGACGCTGAACAATCCCTCAGAATTCAACTTTGAGAGGCGTATTTGTATGCAGAAAGTGGATCGGGATATGCGGGATTGGCCATTTCGACGGCCTATTCTTTTACGACAATAACTTGACTGGAGCTGCCTACCTGAACATGACCAGCGGACTGATCATCTCAGTATTCCTCCACATTTGGTGGATTGAGGACGGAGCCCTAGCTTATAGACCGCTTGCTGTAAGACAAAGAGAACTTTTTAGCAATCTCATTGTCACGCTGAATCATGCAAATGAATGGCTCCCAAGATCCCTGGATTTAAAGCCTTACGATTTGTTTTTATGGGGAAATCTAAAAAGTAAAGTGAATTCTACTCACGTGGAAAATATAAACCCGTTAAAAGATGCTATAACACGTGAAGTCAATCTATTTAGGAAAATCAACAGTTGGTGAAAAGAGTTGTGCAATCAAGGCGATCAAAGACACAAGTGTGATTTGAAAAGAAACCGAGGACATGCGGAAGGTCCGCTATCAATGGACAGATAAATTTGTTAATTTTCAACATCGAATTTTCATTATTTGACTTCCTTGCAGAAACACCCTTTTTTGCCTCGACCGAAACCATTTGGGTAACAATATAGTAAAAGGAAATTTAATGAATTTTTTACAATCCAAAGATAAATAGTTGATCGACAAAACAAATTTTTCAGAATCAAAACATCTCTAATAGTTCTTAAGTAATACTAATTCAAAGTTGGGTTAATTTAGGGGATGGTTCACAATATATATATATATATATATTCATATATAACTTTGACCAAAGGATTTCTCGCTAGCCTAGTGAATACGACGCTGGAATTCCAGCGTCTAGGTGCGGGTTCGATCCAAGCGAGCGTGGACTACCAAACTTTCAGTGTCGTCATGAGTTGGGCAGGCACTTTGATACTAATCTCAGGTGGAGGGGTAAGTAGCTATATATGTGCCATAACTTACACATTAAATCACCCTTATCATTTCCTTCTCGTCTTCACATTGTAATATATCCATTTACCGATGGAATACTAGTGTCCCTTATTAGGAAGGTCTCATTAGACCTGGACACCCCCCCCCTCCTTCAGTGAGAACTGGCCCCTAGTGCTTTCGGGCTTGTCACCAATTGTCATTCTGATCTTTATGTGCATTTCATTATCTGGTCGTGGAATAACACTTCAATTCACTCGCTGCTTAACACGAGGGCGTCCTTAAAAAACACCCCACTCATCTCATGCCATCCCTCTTTCCCCGTCTCCGCCTCCCACAATGAGACCAATGGCGTCTGGGGTGTCAACAGTTGGCTTTAAAATTGTGGTCTCATTCCATTAAGACCTTCGAACGCAGTCAATTTTTTTATTATTATTATTTTAGGAGCTCACCTGGCGACTGCCTCCTTGGAGCATAAATCGCCGTACTCACCACAACGTACAACTCGGCTATATTAAAAACAAATAACAAATAACGCAAAAAAAGGACAAAGCTACAAAAAACAACGCAGACCTAACGAGGCAGGTGGAAACGACGCCTAGGAAGAGAAAAATAGGAGGAGACAGGTGGATATAGAGGTGGAGAGATAGGAGAATAGAGAGGGAGAGAGATGGAGAGAGAAAGGCATAATGAGAGGTTTAAAAAGGAGTAGGGGACAGGAAGAAAACGATCCACACGAAGAGGATGCCAGGCGAAGACGTGTGGAAAACAACGAGATAATAAGTAAACGTCGTAAAGGAAGCAGAGACCGAGTAAGGCAGGAAGGGACTTTTCTCTTTCTTACGAACACCACCAAAGGAATAACACCGCAATCAATTAGGTCTATTGATCGGCTATGTTATAAAAAACAACTGAAGCCCCCCCCCCACCCATAAATAAACACAAAATTAATAAAAACAGCAACAAATAAAAAAGAAGCAGAAGAAAGCATGCCCCATCGAGGAAGGGAAGCCCACCTCCACCCGAAGTTCGGGCACATACCCAGCAACAAAAGAGTAGGACGCTAGCCTCCTCCATAAAGTCGAATAGTCTACTCTCATGAGTACACAAATCAGTCCCGAGTATAACGAGCAAGGGGTATCAACCCGGTTTGTCTCGCTAAGGGGACAAGTAATGTGCACGATGGCCAACTACATAGACTGGGACATTCAACAAGAATTGGTCGAGTATTCTGGGGGACAGCACACTAATGGCAGTAAAATGTAGAGTGTGTCCATCAAGTGGCGGTGCACCCTGCGAATAAGCCCAATTGGAAGATTACAGAAAGCAAACTAAAGCCGTGGAGGGATTGTGAGGTAGGCCGTGAGAACAGTCGCGGCATCAATGGTACCCTAATCGGCGTGCTCATTTTCCACATTGTCTACATTTCTAGGAGCGCAGCAGAAAATAATTTTGACATCCGTCCTGTTCGTGGCAACTGTGGCATCTGGGATAGCTCAAATCAGGAGCGGCGGAGATTTGACTGCCTCGAGAGCACTCAGAAGGCTTTGTGAGCCGTAATAGATACAAATCGGGTCTTCGAAGCGAGGATAACGCGTTATCTACCGTACAGAGCAATGTATTACATCCCGCTCAGCCTTGGAGATAGACGCAGTGCCTGGTTGAGCCCCGCTGACTTCGAACAGAGGGTATACAGAGGGGAAGACCGACCACTTATTTTGAATTGCAGCCATCCGTGTATAATGGAATGGATCCAGCTTGACATGAAGTGTGCTCCAAAAAGGTTCGAATGCAAAACTCCCGGCGCTGTAGAAGCTTTGGAGAGCCGAGGCGTTGGGAGAAATATTCAAAGGTGGTACTCACAAGGGTGGCGTCCTAAGCAGAACCAGAGATGCCACCGGCCTCAAAGCTACACCCAGGTCTGTAAATATTTCTGGGCCTTTAAACCCAAAGTGCTTAAGGTATGATTGCTCTCTCTCGGCGGGAAATGTACAGTTCAGATTGGCCGGAGATAGGTTGAGAGCCGTCGACGACTAAGGGAGAAGACTGGACCGCGCGTACAAGCTTATAATGCAATGTGTATGTCTCAGAGCAATTGAAATCTCCCCGGCATCGTCAAGCATGCTCTTAATAAGGCACGTGTGGAGGGAAAAGATCGCTAGACCGAAAACGGTTTGGTCTATCGTGTTTTCCTTCCGTATTTCACGATCGACTACAGATACGGAAAACTAGCATCTCTACTTAAGCTTTGAGCGAACAAAGGAATGATCAAACAATAAATTGGTAGCCTTATCAGCACCACAAGTTCTGAACGTCATGGAACGAAGAATGTCTATGGGTCGTGTATAAGACACCCTAAGGCTGCGAATGTGGGTAGGCCAGGTGAGGTATTGGTCGTAAACAAGACTAAGGTAACAGTGCGAATCTACCACTTCCATGGCGAAACCCGTTTAGGAAGAAGTTTGTGTCGAGTGGACTCACGGATGGCGACAGAATTGCATTACCATAGTCTTGTCTAAACAAACTGATATATATCCGCTTCGGCGTAACGAGCCATGCGTTTCAATGCTTATTGGAGTCGAAGCTCCAGAGTTGGCATCTGAGACCCACCAAAAATGATCGAAAAGTCGTCTACGTAGACTGTAACGAGATCATCTTCCGGCAGCACTGACCTAACACTGAGGGCACTTCTCTGCAGGACACGACTTCCTGCTCAATTAGGCCAGAAAGAGTTCCTCCGACCCGTACGCGGAATCGACGATCTCGCAAAAACTCAATGAAGATTGGTAGGCGTCCCCTCTCCCCTATCGTGTGGAGAGTCTCCATGAGACCGCATCGTCATGTAGTATCATATAATTTCTCAAGATCGAAAAACACCTTGGTGTAGTGCTGTCTACGAAGGAAGGCCTCGCAGACGGATTTTCCAGTCGGAGCAGAGCATCAGACTTAAAATGGAACTTACTGAAGCCACACTGTGCGGAAGACCAGTGACCTTTGTTGTCCATAAAAAAGGCTAGTCTTAGATTCACCAATTTCGAAATTGGACGGAAACGGGCTAGGGTTGAATCATCTATACCCGGTTTGCTGAAAGAGATTACAATAGCCATTTGCTAGGAGTCTCGGAAGATACCCTCAGTCCAGATCCTATTGAACAAGTGTAACAGAAAGGCCATGCCTCTCTCACCTAAGTTCCGCGGATGGATGAAGAGCGGAATGCAACTAATTCAGCGCCATCACAGCGTGCATTGAACGCTTTTAGATTAGCATCTCGGCTAGAGAATGTGAAGAAAGTAGTTGCGAAAGACTACGCCACGGACGCGAAGACTGAGATTGGGAACGAAAGGAGGTCCTTCAATAACACGATCCGAATCCTTTTAACTCGCTTCCGCACACGACCACACCAAGAGGACTCTTCCAGTTAAGTGAAGACACGTATGCCCCACAAGGAGAGCGTCATTCCTGCTTCGAAACATACAAGAACTTAGCCTTAACTCGACGAAATTCATCGAAGGTGAAATCGTTTTGGCAGTGCTTATACCACAGCTAGGCTATCGCTTATCTCTGAGGGCAGTTTAACACTCGGTAGACCACCAAGGAAGCAGACGGCGTACAAAACGGCATGTCGTACTAGGAATGGCAGTTAGGCCCATGGCGGTTTTTTTCAATCGGCGACGGCCGAGTAAATAATATTTAAATGGGAAAGTAGTCACTACCAAGAAGGCCATCGACTACTAGCCACCTAAAATCAGGGTGTGTATCCGGAAACATGGGGATGGATCAAAGTAGGAAAATGAAGCGGTTTTCTGGCAAACCTCTTAGAAGGGGATAGGAAACCGTGCCACGACCATTTGGAAGTCCACCGAGCAGAAGACGGCTGAAAGAGAAATGTAGACAAAATAAACGTATACCTGCCATCTAGTGGTAGATAAAAACTACTACTTGTTGAAAGGAGGTATTTATAGCGAGTAGAAGAATAGAAGCATAATGTTAGGTGTAAATCGTGCATCTCTCCGCCCGGCCCAATCCCGTGGTCGTGGGTTTGCAAAACCCTCATAAGCTAGGAGGGTGGCTAGGGGTCATGCATCCACCATAGACTCTGCAGCTCACCCCAGCTAGCTCAGACTCCTCAGCAATTGCATGTGAGCCTCTTTTAGAGGTTCCCGTGTCTCCGTTATGTCCCGCGTGGCCTTAGCGGTGGGGAGGGGCGAGAGCCGAAGCTTCCCTAGTGTTGTCCTCCATTCGGCGACAACCAGAAAAAAACTGAAGACAGTCTCACGATGACCTTCAGGGGGCTTACCTCATATGAAACTAATGATTCGGTGGAGGCGCGTGGCTTTTTTGCCTCACAAAACACTTGGGAAATACGGGGTCAAATACGTGAGTCTCCAGGCTACGAAGTCCCCGGCGATCTAGATCGGGCTACCAAGACTGGACAGGTAGAATACGTGAGTCGCCAGGCTACGAAGTCCACGGATTAAGGCCGCGCTACCAAGACTGGACAGGTAGAATACGTGAGTCGTCAGGCTATGAAGTCCCCCTGCAAAAGAGGCAGAGCTATCAAGGGGGCTAAAAAGCAGCTCATCCTCGAGCTAGTCACTGGTTATCAAGCCGAACGCTAAGTTAACTTGTTCAAGTTCAACTTAGTCTAGTCAGAAAGACTCTTCATATCCTGGTGCATCCTAAAGCCCAGGGATATTCCTCACCCTTAAGGAATTAAGAAAAGAAGAGGAAAAAAGCTCCCCCTCGAGCCGGTTACCCGGTGGCCACACCAAACTCATAAGTTAACTTGGTTGAGGAACCAAGTTTAACTTATTTTCGTCAGAGAACAACCCCCCCCCTGCTATCCTGGTGTATCCCAAAACACCGAGATAGGTCTCGCCCTTGAGGAATACTGGAACTAAGAAGAAGCTCATCCTAGAGCTAGTTCCTGGTTACCAAACCGACCTTTTAGTTAACTTGTTCAAGTTCAACTTATTCTCGTCAGAAAACCCCCCCTCCTCTATCCTTGCCCTTGAAGAAGACCCCCCACCCCCGAGTACAGTCCTCGCCCATGAGGAATTACGTAACGAAGGAGAAAAAGCTCCCCCTTGAGCCCGTTACCCGGTGGTCACACCGAACTCTAAGTTAACTTGGTTTAAGAACTAAGTTCAAATAACTCTCGCCAGAGAGACCACGCCTACCCTGGTGCCTTCTAAAGCACCGTGATTGTTCTCGCCCTTGAATACCACCCACCCCCTCCATTGAATACAGTGTGGACTCCAGCTGCGACCCTCGCCAAAGTCAGTGGTGGCTTTCAAGTTATTCGTCCACAACCTCCATCTGGCCGGTCGGCACGCGTCTTGGAGTCAATAACATTCCCGAGGTAAGGTGCTCATTGAGTTCAAGGTCAGACGCAAACCAGTTCCAAGGGGTATCCACAAAGGTAGTTGCGGCCAGTAAAGGCCGTCAGCATTTTTTTTTTAATTGAAGTGTGTGGTTGGTCAACCATCACTATAGTTATTGGTCTTTTTTGTGTATTTTAAAATTCGTTGTAATTCTGTGGTTCATGTTTTGTTTTTGTATAGTAAATTGTTAAATTTAAAATATAAGTTTATTTGGGGAATTCCTGTGTGTTTCCTTATATCCTTACGTGTTGAAGCGGCTCTTCATTAAAAACAACAAAATTAGCACTCTTAGAACAAAGCCTACTTCATCAAAGAAGTACATCACGTTCCACAAGGTATACCACGACAAAAGTGGTGTCCGGCGTGGGGTGATCAAAAGGGGCATTACTCGACAGTGTAAGAGTTGGCCTCCCACCACTGTTTTCTAATCCAATATTCGACCTTGACCTTTTCCTGGTCAGCCAGCTCTTCAGGGATGTTTTCTAAGGAGTAGCTTCGAGTTACCTCGCACAAACCACCTATTTCACGAAATTCATGTTAAGATGCTGTGTCACCTACATCGGCGATCCATTGAGTGTCCGAAGAGCACCAATAATATTCGCCTCCGAAGGATAGGCTCATTTGCCAGAAGGCTCCCGCTAGAAAAACAAGTGCCTTTCGGCTGTAGTAATTATACTGGTTAGTGCTAGGTATTCTTTCATTGAGGGGCCCCGACGTTATCTAGGTCCCACTCACTACACTAGCAACTTTGGTCCTTGTCTTAGTTTGCCAGGGATCTCCACACCTGACGGCGACTCAATAACATAGGTGCCAACTGCCCGTGGCATGGTCAGCTGCAGGAGCTGCACGAGAACCTTCTGTCTCCAGAAGCCAATTGCAAGTGGAGAAACCATTAGTCTTATTTGACTTCTGGTTCCTCTTCTTCGTCGTTTTAAGGAAGGGTTAGAATAAGACCGCTTCTCTCCACCCCCACAAGGTGTCTCAAGGTAGGAAGGACGAGACTACCCATGTTTTTCTCCGAAAATTATATGTATATTCCGACAAGGGAAACCAACTGGGAGAGGAAGTCCCTCCTTTCTCTGTGAACCCGCTAGGACCTGCGCTGCCTCCGGAGTATCTTGCACAGCCGCGTACTCAGGCCCAAGGGTAGGAAAACCCTTTTGGGCAGGGGTACCTCCGGGATCATCTCCTCCTTAGGAGGAGCCTCTGTGTAGCCATCTCCAAGGTTTGGAGTATCCCGATTTGGGCCTCAAAGGGCTTATTGCCCGTCTAAAACGTCATTGGGGCCGGCATGTCGACTTACATTGGAAAAGGAAGGGGGGACGGGCATGCTGATGCATATCAAAATCCCTAACCTCAGATCGACAAGGTGTCTTGGCAGGGCCAAGATGGTTCACCTCTCCTCATCGGGTGGTTGGCAACCAAACCGACGAGTTCTGTCTCCCCGTGTTTTTCGTGGACTCTTAAGAAAGAAAATGTGGAGCCTACACCCGGAGGCGACTCTACAAAAGGGAAAATGAAGGAAACCCCCAACTGTCAAGAAAAGGAGAGATAAAAAACACCATCTCCGCTAAAAGAAATTTACAAAGGGATCTGACAAAAGCACAGAGGGGACCGCCTCCTCAAAAGAGGTGGAGCTGCCTGAGAGTGGTTCCAAAAGGTGTGAAGAAGAAACTCCATTTCTGATATGTAGTGCTGATAGGGGAGTCCTTCCCCTCCACAATGGTTAGGAGAGGTTTTATTAAGTGAGACATAGTTGCTCATAGACGTAGAAAAGTTCTTACTGCCCCTGCCCATGGCGACCCTAATTAGACCCCAACAGAGATCGTCGTAGTGGGTATTCTTGCGTGCCCAGCCCGATACCGCTAGGCCAAGCAGTATAGGCTTTCACAGCCACTCCTTGAGAACCTCAAATCCAATCTTCCTGAGGGTATGGTAGAAATGTCTTATTCGCTTATCCGGTTTCCTGACAGGCCTCGGGGAGATCAGGATTACCACACTTGACATCCAGTGAAGGAGGAAACCAAGGACAAAATCAAAGGTACATGGGGCAGCGGGAGAACCCAGATCTGAACCCAGAGTGGAAGATGCCTATGCTGTCAGATCTATCCTCGCTGGCACTGAGATGTGCAGGACGTGCTTCTCCTCCAGGTATAAATTGCAACAGTCTGCACATGGTACATCTCTTCAGCGCATTTGGAATTTGAAGTCGTGTTTCTCCTCCAGGTTTGAATTGTATCAGGGGTGTTTGGGGCTCCAAACTATATCCACCGCCTTCTTGCGGGTAGACAAAGAATTGAGGGAGTATTTGATGGAAGAGAAGATCTGTGCTGAGATGGATAAAGATAGAAACACTCCAGCTTCTTCGTGCCCCGTCAATGAGTTCAATATAACCCAGTTGTCGAAAAGATGGGGTGCTGTGAGAGAGCAGGAGGAAGCGCACTAGCTTCCTTAGGCTCCGTCATAGAGTTCAGTGAGAAGGACCTTCCCTAATATATGTACATTCATGCTGGGAGGACGTGCAGCTTCTCTGGGTAACAAGTGTAACAGGTACCCACTCCCTCGAGGGCAGGGGAAGAAGGTGGTAAAGTAGGAGAAGACTAAAGGAAACAAGACAATTCAAGTGAAAAATGAGGCAGAATCAGAGGAGGAAGAGGGGAGAGAGGGGGAAAGGAGTGGGAAACAAAGGAGGATAGGAGGAGACAGTTGGAAAAGGAGGCAGATACTGAAGAGAGGTGCAGATAGATGAAAGAAAACAAAAACAAGCGAAGATACAGGAATTCAGCAGGATACAGGTGGAAAAGGAGACATAGACAAAGGAATTCACGACTAAACAGGTGGAAAAGAAGTAGTAGATAAACAGTTGGCAAAATCTCGTCAAGTAGGCGCAGTGAGAAGAAAACAGTAGAAGACACCTGGAAAGCAGGATGAGGAAACAGGATAAGTAAAAGGAAGGGAAGACATAGAAAGACACGAGGAAACATGTGTAAAAGGAAGCAGGCACAGAAGAATATAGGGGGATACAAAGAAGATAAATAGAAAATGAAACATAGATAATTATGGCAATTGATTCCAGGCATTGACTATATTATACGAGAACTAATTACTACAAATACTTTTGGAGAATCTATTTGCCTCTAATTCCCAGACATTTGCATGAGTAGGATTTTCGCAAATAGAAAACAGCTGCCTAGGTACAGATTCGTTTTAACACAATTTCGCAAATGAATTAAAACATGTGTTTTTCTTTTGCAGTTTAATGTGTACTTTTCAGATCTGACACTCGTTCTTTTCAGGAAATGTATACTTTTCCCATAATCGACCGAAGTCCATAATGGGGAAAGTATGCATTTCCAGCAAAAGCGAGTTTCCGATCTGAAAAGTACGAATAAAACTGCATAAGAAAAACATTTTAAAGATCATTTAAAGATACCAAACCAGACCAGAACTAACCTGATAATTTAAGACGACGATAGCGCCGCCTACTTTAGGCTATTTCCGCCAAAAGTTAACGTTTTTTAGGTACTTTCGAAATGGGTGGGCTTCGCCCCCTATACCCCCCACACACCCCGCAACTTAATAAAAACTTGTAATATTCCTAAATCAAAAGCCTACCATAAAGTTTGAATGCACACAGCGATTGCTAAATGTCACAGGGTCTCTAGTTTGAATAAAAACTTTGCGCTAAAAACAGTTTATAAATAAAAGGTTAACACTTGGTCGAATACAGGCATTAGAAAGAAATGTACCCTTAAACACACTAACGGAAAATTCGGACTGGGTTTTTTGCCCTTTCGAATCCTTTAATCCCGAACTAACACAAACATCGGACGCCATTAGACCATATAAACTAAAAAAAAAGAAACACCGATTCGTTCGGAATATACGAAAGATAACGAAGCGTCTCATTGGTTAGGAAGCCAGAAGACGCATTGCGTCGATCGCCTGCAGATCTAAAACAACTTGGTATTGGTTGACTAGTCAGGCCAATATTAGGCCAAAACTTGAAGGGAATAGGGAGAAATGACGCAATGAGTTTAAAATTTAGCAAAATAACAATATACTTTCGAAAAGTGACAAACTACGTTATTATTAAGTTCTGGAGGTTGAAAATGAGATCGGTGAGCATCATTCTAAAAAAAGTAAAAACGTTTATGTGTTTGAAAAATTTAAAATCGTAAATCTGTAAAAACGAATCTTTACCGTTTCCTATAATCTAGTGGTAATCCCATGTAAAGATTTGCAAATGCTAGTTAGATGACCTCGCAGTCATCTTGTATTTAATAAAAATAAGTTGTTCTGTGAGCTTACTTCCATAATTTTTTTGCCTAATTGCTGGTATTAGTTTATTTGCTATAGCCTACATTTTCTTTCACTTTTACACTTCTTTTGTGGAAGAAAGGGTGAAATTTCAGAAGACCTACGCCATGTTTTTTGTAGTAAAACAGTACTAATTGTGTTTTTAGGCATGCTAGTCGTCATTTACGGCTTTGGTTAGGCGCGGAAAGCACTTATTTTTAAGATACTAGCACTCTTGAGTACTTCTATATTTGCCAAAACCAAGCAGTAAATGATGACTGAAATGCCTAAAACGTAATTAGTAGTGGTTTTACTACAGAAAACACGGCGTTTGGTTATTGGAAGCCGTTATCGAGCTGTGCTATGGGTTGCCCATGCCTTCTCCCAACTCGCTTTGCTCGCGCCTCAGGAACAAATAGTACATAATTTAAAAGCCAAGTTAAACTAAATAAGCAAATTTCATACTACACCATCATCACAAACACTTGACAAACGGGTTTGACACTAAAAACGAAATCAGCTTAAGTTGAGTTTCCTTCAGTCGATCGTGACTGAGTGGTTATCGTCCGCGCTCCGCACCCTTGAGGTCATGTGTGAAAAGCACTCAGTCAGTGAGCTTGATAAGTAGTCCGTACAAATTGCTTAAAAGCTGGTAAAAGAGGTAAATTAGAAAAGCTGGAAAGGCGAAGCTCAACGCAAGACAAATATATGCTCCTGCTGGACTGATTGGAGATTCTTATTATGTTCAGTGGACGGCTATGTACCCTATAGAAGCACCATACCCTTAATATATTCTTATTCATATGCTATAACTTACACTCACGAAAAAAGTAGGATATAGTGAACCCCAGAAGGAACCCCCAATAGGTCGCGCGAAGAAAGGGGACCCTTAAGACCATGACCCTGAAATTCTGTTAAAGTGCCTAATAGTTTTGGTCCATAAGACGGTAGTCGTGGGGTGCTTATCATAAGTGCTGATAAGCAATTAGGGAATCCTTTCTTCCATTTTAGTTTTCCCTACGTGAAGCCAGTAAACGACATAAACACCAGAAGAACCACCTAGGCACTCGCAATCAAAATGACGGGAGACCCTCCCACCCCTAGGAAAAGGTGGTAGCGTAGAGTGCCACCATCGAACAGGACAAGTTATCACCAAAGTTTCATTTAATCCTTGCAGAAAATTAAGAAATGAGGCCTATCGAAAGTTAGGGCCTGTTTTGAGGGGTAGCTCTGTAGTTACACAGGCCTTACGGCCCAGACTAAGGCGATCTGGCCTTAAGTCTACAGCACATGTACATAGAATAGTAGAAGAAAAGGATAGAAAAGATGTAGGCCCTCACCCACCGTCCACTCATGAAATAATGTGGGGCAAGTACCTTACGGGTGTAAGAAGAAAGTACCTGAAGGAAATTTGCTTAGGATAGTAATTAAATAAGACGAATATGAAAACAAACACATACATACACCTGAAAGAGAGTTATATTTTTTGTAATATTATTTTATTTTATAGTTTTTTATTTTATTATTAGTTTTATAAATGTTATGCTAAATTATTCCAATATTTGCTAAGTGTTTATCTAATCTCATTTTAAATGAGTCTATTAGTTTGCTGTTTACTACATCGTTTGGCAAATTATTCCACTCATTAATAATCGAGTAAGTGAAGAAGTTTTTTTATTACATCCAGAATAGCTTTTTTTCCCCTGAAGCTTTAAATCATGTCCACGGGTGGGACACTCCCATGTTAGTGTGAACAGGTTATTGGTATTAACGTTGTTAAATCTTTTAAGTATTTTGAAGAACTCGATAAGTTTAGTCCTCGTTTTCTGACGGAAAATAAATTGAGTTTTTTTAACCTCTCGTAGTAAGGTTTGTTACGTAATGACGAGAGAAATTTTTGCGCTCTGTGTTGTACAGCTTCTAATTTATCTATGTCTTTTAATAAGTAAGGGGCCCAGAATTGTACAACGTATTCGAGATGGGGTCTGATAATACCTTTATATAGTGGCATAATTACCTCCTCGCTTTTATAAGTAAAGTTTCTTTTTATAAATCCTAGTGCTGTGTTAGCTTTGTTTGCAGCAGCTGCGCATTGGTTTGATGTTTTCAAGTTTTCTGTAATTATTACTCCTAAATCTTTAACTTGCGGGGTTGTGTTTATTAATTTGCCTTGCATTGTATAGTTGTATTTTTTATTTTTTGTTTCACACTGAGGAATTAAAATTTGTCGATATTAAATGGCATTTGCCATTTTTTGGACCATTCGGTAATTTTATTTATATCAGCTTGCAGGCTAGCCGTCTTCTTCGCATAATACTGAGTTACCTATTTTCTTGTGATCTGCAAACTTAGATATGATATTATTTATTCCAACGTCTATGTTATTGATGTATATAGTAAATAAAATAGCCCCAGGACTGACCCCTGAGGAACACCGCTGGTAACAGATACCTAGTCAGATTCCACGCTACGCTATTTATTATCACTCTCTGTTTCCTGTTTTTTAACCAGCTTCTAATCCAATCATATATATTACCATTAATTCCTAGCGTACGTACTTTGTTCATGAGTTTCTGGTGGGGGATTTTGTCAAATGCTTTTTTGAAGTCTAGGTATATTATATCTAATGCTTTAGTATTGTTATATAGGTTGAAAAGGTTATGGTAAAAGTCAATTAGGTTTGGTAAGCACGATCTCTTAGACCTAAAACCATGCTCGCTATCTCGTATTACTCGTAGGTTATTGTTTTCAACGAACTCTACTAGTTTGACTCTAATTATCGTTTCGAGCAACTTTCCAACTATTGAGGTTAATAAGCTAATGGGCCTGTAATTCCTGGCCTGGTTTTTACACCCCTTCTTAAAAATAGGTGTTCCGTTAGCTTTTCTCCAATCATCAGGGACGATCCCATGCTCGAGAGATTTGTTAAAAATGAGAGCAAGTGACTCTGCTACCTCATTATGGACATGTTTTAAGATTTTCGGGTAAAGTTTATCAGGGCCAGGACTTATGTACAGGTTCATTTTCTTTAATTTATCGATTACTAATTGTGAATTTACTTCCAGGCTCCTTAGTGATGTGTGTTTGACCTGTATATCCTCGTTGGTATCGCTATTAGTATGTCCTTTGGTGAAAACTGAACTAAAAACTAGTTTAGGATATTAGCCATACCCATTTCATCTGAAATAATTTCACCCACCTGGTTTTTCAAACGGCTAATCCCGCTTCTCATTTGTCTATTTTTATTAATATAGGTATAGAAATGTTTGGGATTAGTAGTGCTTGCTTTCGCTATCTCGATTTCGTATTGACGTTTCGTTTATCTTACGAGTGTTTTCACTTTTCTTCTGCTAGTATTATATTGTTGGTTAATTTGATCGTTTCTATTGCGTTTTAATAATGTGTGGAGACGGTTTCTATCTCTAATTGCTCGTTTGATGTCATTATTAAAACACGGCAGCTTGCCACTATTCGCGTCACCAGTCCTTGTTTTAAGAGGAACATGGTTTTCCTGGGCTATAAAAGTTCTATAATAGTTCTTTAAATTTATTCCAAAGTTGATTTGCATCTTCTATTTCTATCAGCTCTTCGTGAATATTTCCCAGGGCTTCTCGAAGGCCATCTAAGTTAGCTTTATTGTAGTCTGGTACTTTTTAATATTTTTTGGTAGTTAAGTACTTGGTATTTAGATCAAAGCGGATTAGTTTATGATTACATGTACCTATATGTTCTCCTACGGCGAGAGTTGGTATTAAATTTTCCTAGGATGCATTCCTTACGCATTAGTATAAATTATTATTATCGATAAAATTTTTCATTAATTTTTCTTGTTGGCTAGTCTCTATATTCAAGTCCCAACAAATATTAGGTAAATTAAAATCTCCCAATAATAGTGTTTGTTCTTTGTCTAAAGTTTCTTGTAAGATTCTATATAATTCAAAGTCCTCATTAACGGTAGTATTTGGGCGATGGTAAACAGTGCTTATGTTTATTTTAAAATCTCGTAGATGTAGTTTAACACAGATCAGCTCCACTTCCTTTTTTGTCAGTTCTACCTCAGTTACTTTTAATTCTGATCTTATATAAAGTCCCACTCCTCCTCCAAGCCTTCCATTAGCCCTGTCCTTGTAAAAGTATATATATATATATATATATATATATATATATATATATATATATATATATATATATATCCATGTAGCATTTATTCACATAATAAGTCGTTTATACCAATTTGTAGATGAGTCTCAGTTATGGCTATGACGTCAACCTCTTCGATTGATATTAGACATTTAAGTTGTGTAATATGTTTTCTAAGGCTACGGGCATTGAAAGTTAGTATGTTGATTTTATTGATTTTTTTTAAGGTGAGTGTAGTATATCTATTATCAGTTAGGTTATAACAACTATTATTTAGAACACTCACCGAGGATGACGTGGCACATCAGATGTGGTAGTAATTGACACAATAAGTTATTAGTAAGGGTTAGTAAATAAAATAATGTAATATGTAATTTAGGCTATGATAGGAAACAGTAGGCTAGAGTTGTTGTGTCTATAGCTTTTTCTTAAGTAGGTCGTAACCCTGGTAGAGTGGGTTACGGGCGTGGGCTGACTGGTTATTTCACCAGGACCTTAAGAGGTCACCTAGTATTGAAGTATCGACAACAAGACTATAGTAAACCTCAATAATAGATCACGTCATTACAGTGAGGAGGTGAGACTATTCATTAGTTTCCCTCTCTGGGGGTGGGGGTCAGGACCGAGGGGGGTCGGGGAGGGGAGGCAGCGACTTGAGCGTAGCCACGGGTTTTAAAGGGATTGGCGACAGGGCGAGGAGTGACATGGAACTTAAATGGATTTGGAGGTGTAGCGTGGAAGGGCGTATTGGACATCTAGGTTGGATTAGCTCGGGTTGGGGAGGTCCCTACCATGTGCCTTTGGTCAGGTGAGGCATGGGACACCTGTTCTGTGGCAGGTGTGGGGAGGTTATTTGTCTGATTCTTATGTATATTATATACAGCGTTGTTTAGCAATTTACTCATTAACTGTACTCCTGCTTGTGACAAATGGATACCATCTCTGTTTGTTAGCCAAGGCTTATTATGGAAGCTACTCCATGTGTCGTTATATAACACATGTTCTTTCTCACACATTTCTTTTAGAGATTCATTGATTCCTAGAGCTCTGATGTTACTGTAGTGATTGTTGGCTCTCATACGTGGCAGTATTCCATTAACTATGCATTTATTTGTCTTGGATCTCATTTCTTTTATTAGCTTGTTATACTTGGCTAGTATTTCCCTACTTGTGGCTTTACCACCGTCATATGCATCGTTACTACCCACGTTAACTAGTAGGCATGAACTCTTGGGGTTTTGCTTTCTTAAGGTCTTCAGTAATTATATCTAAAGTACCACCTGGTATTACCTTGACCATTCTGTTCTTCCTTTCCATGGTAAACGCTACACCCTGACCCCTTAAAAGGGAGTCAGACAAGACATAGGTATTACCTTCATTGCTGCTGGATTTCTTAACCTGCTTTTCTAAGTTATGGGACTTTACACCTAAGGAGCTTGCCTCACCTAAAGCAGCGAACCTGTTTGTCAGTTTGGTTTTCTACTCTCCTTCCCTTTTCTAATTGTTCCTAACTTCCTGGAAACCCTGGTTGGTATGAGCCACATTTGTTACTTTATTGCTCACTTTACTTACTTCTTCTTTAAGGTGTATGGATCACTTCTTCTTTTAGATGGCAGTTTTCTAACTTAAGAGCTTCAGTCTCTTTCATATTCTCTTCAGTGAGGTTTTCGACAAAAGATAACTATTTGTTACTTATACACATGTAACATATGGCATCATGGCGCGGGTGTCTGTAAAACCACTCTGTATAATATTTCTTAGTACACTCTGGGCATTCTGTCCTTATTAGAGGCATGTTTTAGATAGTTACTAAAGGAAAGTTGGGAAAACACAACACAAAATAAAATTATGAGTACTTTCCTTTGACTCTCGAAGAAAAGATAGGCTAGTGAAACTGTATGTGTGCGCGTGTGATTCTTATTTTTCTTACTTACATATGTGACTGTGTTAGGGATTTGAATTTATATGATGTGTATGTAAAAATAATACAGAAGGGGATGTGAAGCAAAGTTTCCGAGCTCGAATTTCGCAGTAAACAGGAAAAAGGTCATAAAACTGTCAAAATTATAGAAGGAATCAGTGGGAAATATGAACGATGAGAACAACTCCAACCAAAGTGAAGTATAATAATAATAGGTATTTATAATGCACCCTTCAGGGCTGTTAGCCCTCACAGAATGCAGGTTGTGTAGCGAGTGTAGAGAAAGTTTAGAGGGGAGAGAAGGAAATTCTGTAGAGATGAGTGTTCAGGGGACGTTTAAAAGTAGCAAGGGAGGGAGAGGATCGGACTTTGGCAGGAAGAGCATTCAAAAGTCTAGGAGAACAAACTGAGAAGGAACGGTCACCCATCGAGCAGAGAACTGAACGTGGATTGTTCAGGAAGGGAGCGAGGTTAGCCAGGAGTGCCCGAGGAGTTTGACGATGGGAGAAGACAAACGAGAGATAAGGTGGAGAAGAATTTTATAGTGGGTACGGAAGCGAATAGGTAACCAGTGTAGCTCCTGTAACAGAGACATTGAAGGAGAGAACCGGGGGTGGCGAAGGAGGAGCCGGGCAGCATAGTTTTGAACTAGTTGTAGGTGGCGAAGAGACGAAGAAGGGAGATTCACTAGAAGAGAATTGCAGTAGTCTAAGTGTGAGGTGACGAAGGCATGAATGACGGTCTCAAGGCTTCGTTGATCAAAATGGGATCGAACATGTGAAAATTTGCGGAGGAAACCGAGGAAAGACTTACAGATACGATGGATCTGAGGTTTAAACGAGAGTTGCTCGTCGAAGATAACACCAAGATTCCTGATGGTAACAGAGAAGGCAACATTAGTTTCCCCAAGGTAAAGGATAACTTAATTATGTACTTTAAAACACTTGACGGATCAATGGGACCTTCTATATAAAAAAAGAGATATAAACCCAGAAAGAGAGAAAAAACAACAATTAAAAACGACTGCTATAAGTTTGCTTTGATCGTGAGGCCAGTAGGGCCCGCTCTAAGGCTGTAATATATTCTTGATCTGTCAAATGTTTCGCTTTGATTTTTTAACGAGCGCACTGTAATACTTCACTTCTCCAAGATTAGAAAGTCACGAAGATAAATTTAGACACAAACAACTACACTAAATAGTGAATAATGAGGACACTAGGATAAGGTAAGACCGCACACACACATGAAAGAAAGAACCTGCGGAGTTCCACCGCGTGACACAAGAACTAACTGGAAAGGTTACAAAGAAGAACTCCCTAACTTCATCCCAAATGATATCTCAGACGCAAACCCGGACGAAATCGATGAGGAACTAGGAAGGAGGGTGTTTATATAACCTCCCATCCCAACCCACACCGAAACAAAGAACAAAAAACTGGAATTCCGATGGATGCAGACCAAAGCTCTCTACTTAGTAACGAACAAGAAGAGAAGAGGGCATAGAAGTCACACAAGCGCGCATCAAGAGGCTAGATCAATATTAACATCAAGAAAGGGGCGGAAAATAGATAGAGGAAAAAATAGGTACTTCCTCTAATATTTGCAGAACACACCACTAACTCGATTCTTCGGCGTAGACATCGACTGGGGGTTGAGGAAGCACCGTTGTTTACTTAAAGTGGTCATCAGCGATAAAATGAAAACAAATAAGAGTAAACCCGAGAAGGATATATAACTCAATACCAGAACTTTTCCGATAACCAAACAAGAATACTGATAAAATACCCAAAGAAGTCAACCCGAAGGGAAACAAATTACCCGAAATTGAATAACCGATAAGTGAGAACTGTAAAAAGTGAAGTAATAACAAACTCAAATATAAAATGACAAAGTGAAGCGGAAAGCAAAAAAACAAAAACAAAAAGGGAATTGATAAAATCAAAGTTAAGTGTAAAGTGCATAATCCAAGTGAATTACAAGTCAAGGTGCCGAAGCCGGCCATGAATTTTTCCCTCCTACTATGTCCCCCAAAAGAGATCGCGGGGTTCGAATCCCGATGGGGGCTTATTTTTTTATTATTCGCGAACCGCGACATTATGCCTTATCGTTACACTAGATTATTCGAATTTAATATTACACCCTACCTGAATGTGGACGGGGACGTGTAAAGTCCCTCTGGGCATTAATTTGTTAGCATGTCTTTTTGGGCAGCTCTAAAAAGATTTCTAGTACATAGTGGCGGAGTGGTTCATGCGCCCGCGTTTCGCACGCGTGATGTCGCGGGTTTGAATACAGGGGAAGGCTGGTTATATATATATATATATATATATATATATATATATATATATATATATATATATATATATATATATATATATATATATATATATATATATATATATATATATATATATATATATATATATATATATATATATATATATATATATATATATATATATATATGAAACAAAGCCCACAAGGAAAATAATACGAAGATTCCGAGTACTTTCCAACTTTATTTCGAGTTCTTAATCAAGGAATAACAAAAGCCAGACACAGAGGAGAGTGAACGCCCATTAAGACAGGGAAACTCAAAAGACTGAAGGGGTTCACACAGGATTAAAATATCACCTAAACAAATCAGGAGTAAGAGAAAATCAGAGGCAGAGATTAACATCGGAGGTCAGGAGTAAAAACAAAGGTAAATAAGTACATTTGTACTAAAAATTGACAAAAGAAACGTACAGGTACATACATAGACGCAAAAAATACAATGAATATCTTATGGTAAATATATATATAATCATTTGAAAGTTAAAGGCTTCGATATTGAAGTGTGAATGCAATTTTAAAAATAACTATCGAGTTTATATAAGCCAGGACTTAAATTGAAATTTGGGAACTTACTAATAAAGGTTGATTCAATGATATTTCGGGAAATTGTATCGTTATTATGACAGATGATTTTAGCAGAATTCCAATCAATATTGTGATTAAGATATGACATATGAACATAAAATGAGCTGCTTTGGTCCCCACGACGGGCATTATATTTATGGTGAGAAATTCGTTTTTTCAAACATTTACCTGATTGGCCAAAGTAATATTTAGAGCAATCGATACATTTTACGCAATATACATTACCAATAGGGGAAGGGGGGTTCTTGACTAATAGTTTAGAGATAGTATTATTATAATTAAATACTATAGATATGCCTAATGATTCTAAAATATGAGGGAGAAGCAAAGGATGGATTAGAAGGAAGTACAAGAGTATTCTTATTATTAAAAGGAGAGTGAGGTGAGAGACGGTAAAACGACCTTCAGCTAACTGAAGGCATTTATCAAGAAAATGAAGAGGGTAGCAAAGATTATGGCCCATGTCAACAATTTTGGAAACTTCTGAGTCAAAGAATTCAGGACTAACCACACGAAGGGGGCGGAGAAACATTGAGATAAAAGCTGATCTTTTGACTTGAATATGATATGCCGCGGTGTTGCCAAATACTTTGATAAAATATGGTTGTCAGGCTTAAAAATAAAGATCAACAGCCTAAACATGAAGCAAAACATGGCTTAAAACATGTGCAGCTAATTGGACAAGAGAAAATCCAGGTTGAACATAAATGGGTATTCTAGTGAAGAACTCAACTTAGCGACGGGCGTCCCTCAATGGTGTTATATCAGTTCAACCTCCTATACCATCTACACTAGCGATCTATCACACTCGATACATGAGGATACAATCTACATAAAATTAGCAGATACAAGTAACAGAAAATGCATCGAGCTAGCACAGATGTCAGCCTGAGAAGTCAGAAAAGAGAAACAACATAAAAACAAATGGGAGCAAATTAAAAATAATACCAGTTAATCGTACAAAACAGAAAAAAATAAAAGGAGATGGATAAACATATCCATACACTACGGAAAAGAGAGTTGTAGGACTCAAACTTACAACGAATGGATGCACTCCGCACCTCACACAGATAATAACCGAAGCAAAAACAATTATGATCTCACGCTACAGATTGAAGAACCTATCACAAAAAAAAAACAAACGCAAGTTGTATATGGCCTTTGTCCGCCCCCAAATGACATATTCCATAATCCCTATACACACATTGAGTGAAACAAATAAAAAAAAAACAGAATTCAAAACTGAGCAATAAGATTCGTCATAAACAAACAAAAAAAAACAATAGAATTACGTCGGTGGAACTGAACCAAAGAACAAATATGAGACCAGTGAACCAGGCATTGCATGAACGCGCAGTAAACGTATGGCAAAAGATCGAACTAATACTTACCGAAAATGAAATACACATTACCTAAAGAAGAAATCCATCCAACTTACTACAAAAGCCGATTTTATGGGAGCAAAAAAAGACAATCCAGAATTCAAATCGATGAGGACACCAAAATATGACCTCCATGTGAGAACAAAGATAAGAAACCAAAACTACATAGGACAAACATGCAAGAATAAACACAAAAACTACTAGAATAAAAACAAAGAAAACAAAACTCAAATTCTGTTATACCCAACGATACCATTAAACACATGCGTATTCAAAATAAGGGCGTTCTTATAATAACCAATGTGAGAAAAAGAGAGAGGAGACTACAAGATAAATTACACCATGAAATCGCCCTCAAACCAATCAACCTAACACTCCATAGGAGAACTTGCAAACCCTGGGAGAAACTAGATCCACTATTAACAGAAGACAAATAGATACCTCTCAGCGATATCTAGAAACCAATAAGGAAAGGTCTCGAAGTAGGAAACCACTTGCACGGAACGACATTAATCCAAAGAAGTTCCTTAGAAAAGTAATGAATGAAGACCCAATCAAACAATTATAAAACTTAATAACAAAGACAGAAAAAAATATTCTAAATAAACAGAGAGTGAGCCTTCTACAAAATCTATAAAGACAGAACCGTCCATAACACATCTACACAATCAAAATTAGGGAGATGGCGGGTGACCCTGCAAAGTACCAAATACCTCAAATATGTTCCTTCTTACCTTTTCACCTTCGCACTAATATCCACTCTACTCTTTATTATTCCGCACTTTTTTTCCTACACTTTTTAAAGAGGTTAAGTCTAAGGTATTACTCAGTATTCCCCGAAGATGGCCACAGGCAAGTTGAAAGACGTCTCGGAAATATACTCATGGAAAACATTAGTCTTTTGCTCCGTCCTCTCCAGTCTTAACAGAAGGCTCTTTTCGAAAGCTTGAAAAGCTTTTAAACCAGCTTAACAACTGCAAACCAGTTATTGAATTACAAAAACAGATATGTGTGTATGTGTATTGGTTTAGGATGCTCCTATAGAGCTTTAGTTTAATTTGTAGTATAAACGAAAGGGCGTAGAGGAAGAAATTGATTCTGTTACTTGATTACAACAATGTTTCGGGTGTTAATTTCCCCCATCTTCTGGTATTAGAAATATTCAAATTCGTGAATAAAACAACAATTAAAGTTAAATTTAAAAGTTTCAAATTATAGAATAAATGGAGAATTTTGCTCGCTAATACAGGGAGTAATGCAAAACTTACAGGTTATTGCGTTAAAATTTATGTTGGGGAATTTAATTACTAAAATGTTGCTGAATTGATTTGAAGAAACATTGGATGTATGTAGATCCAGAAAATACTAACCTTTTCCAATCAGTTGTGAGTGGAAGATTGGTTGGAAAGGTTGAGGAGCGTAAGAAGAAAGAGATGATCGGGATTTTGTTCTATATTTTATAGCGAAAGTAAAGTGTGGGAAGAGGAATCTGAATTTAGAGAAGAGGACCGTTGTTTTATTACGTTGATTCTTGTATTCGTAATGAGGCAGGATGAGGGATGGGTGTAAATTTTAAAAAGTTCTAAGGTGACAACGGTTTTACACTGAATAGAATGAAGCCGAATGGGCGAGAACTCTTTCTTATAAAGAACTTCCCCAGTCCTGTGGTTAATTTCCATATGGGAGAAGAACCTTGCCTTCAGCGAGCGCATCGTAGTGCCAATATATTTCCCGAGATTACATTTAGGGCAAGTAAATTTATATATGACGGAGCACTTTGCATCTAGCAGGATTCTGTCCTAAATAGTGTTTATTTCTAAAAGTTATTTGAAAATTGATATGGAAAAAGGACTTGCTTAATAAAATTGTAATTTTTTTTTTAAATTTTGATTTAAAAACCCATATCCGGTTCTGTTAAGTTTCTACCGCCAACCCCTACAAAAGTTGTTTTGAATTTTCTCTTTTAAGAGAAAGGGAATGTAGCCCAGGCGTATATAGGGGAAGCGCTCCTGGAGAGGGTTGAGGAACTCCAAGAGCCTTTTCTAGCAGATTAAAGAATTCTTACTATTACTCTTACCTAGACGCATTTACATAGATGTTATAGTTTATTAGCATATATATATATATATATATATATATATATATATATATATATATATATATATATATATATATATATATATATATATATATATATATATATATATATATATATGATGAAAATTAATGCAATATCGCAAGAAAAGATGAGGAATTAAACCACATTCTCCGAAGACAATTTAATTCAGAACAGTTTCGGTGTATCTCACAGCCTTTTTCAACTGACACTGGGCAGAAAATATTAGAAAAGTGCTCACAAACATAACACGGGGTCAGGTCGTGAAAGATCCCCTCTTTTCCTCCCCCTCTAATCCCCTTCTTGTGGCTAATCAGGGGGGGGGGGTAGGCCTAAACATATGGAAGGGCTGAAATTTTACTATTTTGTTTATTTGCTTTCGTATTACAGGATTAAAAGAAAATTGAGCCTCAGATAGATTTAAATTAGGAACTGAAAAATCTGACCAAATTGGTTTTCCCCCCAAATTGCAGATTGCGTTAAATAAACTTATATTTTATAACAACATTGTTATAACCAAATCCGACAAAACGAATCAGTTAGTCATTTTGGACAAACATAGTTATAATGATAAACTTAATGAACTTCTTAACGGTGTAAACACATATGAAAAGCTACAAAGTGACCCGCTCAATAACAAAACAAGCAATTTCAACAACAAATTGAAGAGAATATTGAAAAGCGCAGATTTAATCAAACAATTCAGGAGTACGAATCCTTCACTTTCCTACATGCATGGGCTCCCAAGGACCCACAAAGAGGGATGTCCCTTACGCCCAATCATTTCCAATATTAATTCTCCCACTTATAAGCTCTCCAAATAGCTCGCCAAGCATTTATCTCCAGCAGTAGGAAGAATCTCATCTGCACACATTACGAACACTTAAGATTTCGTGACCGCCTCAACCACTTGCAATTACCGGATGGAAAACTTTTGAACTTTGATGTAAACTCTTTGTTTACCAAAGTTCCGGTTTACCAAACCATGGGCCTTCTGCGGAACATCATGCCTAGACTTAATTTGGATCTTCCCATTTCTACGAGTAAATTTATCGATTTAGTTGAATTATGTCTCTCTGACAATGTGTTTCGAGTAAATAATGAGTTTTATAGACAAATATTTGGCCTTAGCATGGGAAATAGTTTATCTCCGATATTGGCATGTCTCTTCATGGAATATTTTGAGACTGAACTCCTTCCCACAATTTTTTCCCCTAACCTTATATGGTTAAGGTACATTGACGATGTATTTTCTGTATGGCCTAATGGTCATGATTTGGATACCTTTTTTAATAATTTGAATAATTTGCATGTCTCCATCAAATTTAAATATGAATGGGAATATGATAATAGATTACCCTTTTTAGATGTCCTCATTAATAAAGATCACCATGAATTAAAACTTGACGTTTATAGGAAACCAACCCACTCAAATGCTTATATACATTATTTTTCGTTTTACGTTAATACTGTTAAAAAATCGGTAATTTCTAACCTTTTCCTTAGAGCATATAAAATATGTCATCCTTCCTATTTAGATAAGGGAAATTGTCATTATCAGGACCATTTTTTCTAATTTGTATTACCCCGATTGGTTCATATCGTCTGCCCATTTTGCAGCTAGGAAAACATTCTATGGTAATAAGCCTTCCCGCACTAATGACTTCAACAAATGTATAACATTGCCATTTAATAATAAATTAAATAGTTTAAAGGACATATTTGGAAAAGCGGGTATTAATCTAGCCTTTAAATATAATAATTCCTTAAACCAATTAATGATTGCCAGGAAACCCAAACAACATCATAACATGGGAGTATATGCAATACCATGCAACGATTGCCATAAAGTTTATATAGGGGAAACGGGGAGAAATCTAGACAAGAGATTGTACCAACACAAAAGAGATATTAGAGTGGGCAGCTAAAGCATTGGAATATTTTGCCATGTTAGAGACTTGAATCATTCGATCGATTTCAATAGAAGTAAAACGGTATTTAAATCGGCTAACTATGTTAAGAGAAGAATCGTAGAATCGAGCTTGATATCGTCAGTTCCTAATTTAAATCTATCTGAGGGTCAATTTTCTTTTAATCATGTAATACGAAAGCAAATGAACAAAATAGTAAAATGTCAGCCCTTCAATATGTTTAGGCCTAACCCCCTCCCCCCTGATTAGCCACAAGTAGGGGATTAGAAGAAAAAAAATTAAAAACAGATGGGATCTTTCCCGACCTGACCCCGTGTTATGTTTGTAAGCACTTTTCTAATATTTTCTATCCAGTGTCAGTTGAAAAAGGGTGTGAGATGCACTGAAACTGTTCTGAATTAAATTGTCTTCGGAGAATGTGGTTTAATTCCTCATCTTTTCTTGCGATATTACATTAATTTTCATCATATATATATATATATATATATATATATATATATATATATATATATATATATATATATATATATATATATATGTATGCTAATAAACTATAACATCTATGTAAATGCGGCTAGGTAAGGGTGATAGTAAGAATTCTTTAATCTGCTAGAAAAGGCTCTTGGAGTTCCTCAACCCTCTCCAGGAGCGCCCCCCCCCCTATATACGCCTGGGCTACATTCCCTTTCTCTTAAAAGAGAAAATTCAAAACAACTTTTGTAGGGGTTGGCGGTAGAAACTTAACAGAACCGGATATGGGTTTTTAAATCAAAATTTAAAAAAAAAATTACAATTTTATTAAGCAAGTCCTTTTTTCATATCAATTTTCAAATAACTTTTAGAAATAAACACTATTTAGGACAGAATCCTGCTAGATGCAAAGTGCTCCGTCATATATAAATTTACTTGCCCTAAATGTAATCTCGGGAAATATATTGGCAGTGCGGTGCGCTCGCTGAAGGCAAGGTTCTTCTCCCATATGGAAATTAACCACAGGACTGGGGAAGTTCTTTATAAGAAAGAGTTCTCGCCCATTCGGCTTCATTCTATTCAGTGTAAAACCGTTGTCACCTTAGAACTTTTTAAAATTTACACCCATCCCTCATTCTGCCTCATTACGAATACAAGAATCAACGTAATAAAACAACGGTCCTCTTCTCTAAATTCAGATTCCTCTTCCCACACTTTACTTTCGCTATAAAATATAGAACAAAATCCCAATCATCTCTTTCTTCTTACGCTCCTCAACCTTTCCAACCAATCTTCCACTCACAACTGATTGGAAAAGGTTAGTATTTTCTGGATCTACATCCAATGTTTCTTCGAATCAATTTAGCAACATTTTAGTAATTAAATTCCCCAACATAAATTTTAACGCAATAACCTGTAAGTTTTGCATTACTCCCTGTATTAGCGAGCAAAATTCTCCATTTATTCCATAATTTGAAACTTTTAATTTTAACTTTAATTGTTGTTTTATTCACGAATTTGAATATTTCTAATACCAGAAGATGGGGGAAATTAACACCCGAAACGTTGTTGTAATCAAGTAATAAAATCAATTTCTTCCTCTCCGCCCTTTCGTTTATACTACAAATTAAGCTAAAGCTCTATAGGAGCATCCTAAACCAATACACATACACACATATCTGTTTTTTAATTCAATAACTAGTTTGCAGTTGTTAAGCTGGTTTAAAAGCTTTTCAAGCTTTCGAAAAGAGCCTTCTGTTAAGACTGGAGAGGACGGAGCAAAAGACTAATGTTTTCCATGAGTATATTTCCGAGACGTCTTTCGACTTGCCTGTGGCCATCTTCGGGGAATACTGAGTAATACCTTAGACTTAACCTCTTTAAAAAGTGTAGGAAAAAAAAGTGCGGAATAATAAAGAGTAGAGTGGATATTAGTGCGAAGGTGAAAAGGTAAGAAGGAACATATTTGAGGTATTTGGTACTTTGCAGGGTCACCCGCCATCTCCCTAATTTTGATTGTGTAGATGTGTTATGGACGGTTCTGTCTTTATAGATTTTGTAGAAGGCTCACTTTCTGTTTATTTAGAATATTTTTTTCTGTCTTTGTTATTAAGTTTTATAATTGTTTGATTGGGTCTTCATTCATTACTTTTCTAAGGAACTTCTTTGGATTAATGTCGTTCCGTGCAAGTGGTTTCCTACTTCGAGACCTTTCCTTATTGGTTTCTAGATATCTCTGAGAGGTATCTATTTGTCTTCTGTTAATAGTGGATCTAGTTTCTCCCAGGGTTTGCAAGTTCTCCTATGGAGTGTTAGGTTGATTGGTTTGAGGGCGATTTCATGGTGTAATTTATCTTGTAGTCTCCTCTCTCTTTTTCTCACATTGGTTATTATAAGAACGCCCTTATTTTGAATATGCATGTGTTTAATGGTATCGTTGGGTATAACAGAATTTGAGTTTTGTTTTCTTTGTTTTTATTCTAGTAGTTTTTGTGTTTATTCTTGCATGTTTGTCCTAGGTAGTTTTGGTTTCTTATCTTTGTTCTCACATTGAGGTCATATTTTGGTGTCATCATCGATTTGAATTCTGGATTGTCTTTTTTTGCTCCCATAAAATCGGCTTTTGTAGTAAGTTCGATGGATTTCTTCTTTAGGTAATGTGTATTTCATTTTCGGTAAGTATTAGTTCGATCTTTTGCCATACGTTTACTGCGCGTTCATGCAATGCCTGGTTCACTGGTCTCATATTTGTTCTTTGGTTCAGTTCCACCGACGTAATTCTATTGTTTTTTTTGTTTGTTTATGACGAATCTTGTTGCTCAGTTTTGAATTATGTTTTTTTCTACTTGTTTCACTCAATGTGTGTATAGGGATTATGGAATATGTCATTTGGGGGCGGACAAGGGCCATATACAACTTGCGGTTTTTTTTTGTGATAGGTTCTTCAATCTGTAGCGTGAGATCATAATTGTTTTTGCTTCGGTTATTATCTGTGTGAGGTGCGGAGTGTATCCATTCGTTGTAAGTTTGAGTCCTACGACTCTCCCTTCCGTAGTGTATGGATATGTTCATCCATCTCTTTTTATTTTTTTCTGTTTTGTGCGATTAACTGATAATATTTTTAATTTGCTCCCGTTTTTTTTATGTTGTTTCTCTTTTCTGACTTCTCAGGCTGACATCTTTGCTAGATCGCTGCATTTTCTGTTACTTGTATCTGCTAATTTTATGTAGATTGTATCCTCATGTATCGAGTGTGATAGATCGCTAGTGTAGATGGTATAGGAGGTTGAACTGATATAACACCATTGAGGGACGCCCGTCGCTAAGTTGAGTTCTTCACTAGAATACCCATTTATGTTCAACCTGGATTTTCTCTTGTCCAATTAGCTGCACATGTTTTAAGCCATGTTTTGCTTCATGTTTAGGCTGTTGATCTTTATTTTTAAGCCTGACAACCATATTTTATCAAAGTATTTGGCAACACCGCGGCATATAACATCTATTCTGTTGTCTATTGCTGTTTCTGTAGCGATTTTTTCAGTGAGTATCGTCAGTGCTGTTTCCATCCCGCGCTGGCTCCCGAATCAGTATTGCCGAACGTTATTTTCTTCGAGATGTTTTGTCAATCTTTCGCTTAGGAGCTTTTCAAAGAGTTTCCATAGAAACCCGAGTAGTAAGATAGGGCAGTGACTTTATATTGGATGGTTTGGTTGTCCTCCTTCTGTAGAAAAATGATTTTTGCAGTCTTGAATATTGTGTGATAGTATCCCATATTGAGGCATACGTTGTGTATTTTTATTATCGCTTCATGTATGTTATTCGGGGCATTTGTTAGATGTACCCTCTTGATTCCACTTGTGCCTGGAGCTTTTTGATTAAATGATTTCAGGTCTTCGAAATATTTTTCTTTTGAAAAAGGGTTTCCTTCCCTTTGCGGCTTGCGTCCTTCCTCGTCCACTCGTGAGGGGAATTCGATGTTTGTATGTTGTTCTTGGAGACTTTATAGTATTTGTTCTTCATACGAGGGGCAATCAATAAGTTTTGCAATTCGGATATAAGGAAACGAGATATGAGGAAAAGTGTTTTCATTATTTTTCAATATAACTACCCTCGACTTCAATGCCCTCACGCCACTTGTCCCTGAGGCTTCGAATTCGCGACAACCAGAAATGTCCCGACTGCTGTTCAATCCACTCCTGGACGGCGAGCTGGACATCTTTATCGTCCCCAAACCGGCTTCCACGCAGTGCAACCTTGAGCTGGCGGAATAAAAAATTGTCGCTAGGGGCTACATCTGGACTGTAAGGAGGATGGTTGAGTTCCTCGAATCCGCACTCGTGCAGGGCAGCTTGCGCAACTCTGGCATTGTCGTGGAGGAGCAGGACACCGCTATGGAACTTGCCACGCTGCTTCTGACGGATGCACTTCTTTAACCCAACCAGTTCCTCGGCGTAATATTGGCTGGGGATGGTCCTTCCACGAGGCGCATAGACCAACATCAACAGTCCTTTAGAATCCCAGAAGATGGTGGCCATGATCTGCTGAGGGTTGGGTCCGGAACTTGATGGGGGTCGAAGAGCCCCTGTGCTTCCAGGCCATGCTTTCGAGCTTGGTCTCGGGATCCCAGTGATGGACCTACGTTTCATAACCTGTCACTATGCGGGTCTTGGTTGTACAGGAGCAGCAGCTTTTCCAAACTTTGACGACGTTGAAGTCGATCATGAGGCGTGAGATTTCGTGAGGTTTCTAGGGACCCAACGGGCAGATACCTTGGTGTCGTAGAATGACTCCCGACGATACCATATATCACTATTCGTTGAGGGAACTTCCTTAATTATCTTTAGAGTGCGTTACTGTCTGGCGGCCGATATTATGTATCTTCGATATGCTTAAGAAGTGGAACTGAGCTCAAGGATAATAATATTGCTATCATTAATAAAATAGAGTTTTATTAATAATAACTATCAACAAACACAAGACGGAAAATATTGACATAAACAGAATGGAAAGGGTCATGGAGACTCGGGCTAATCCGAGGATTTAAAGGATTAAAAAAAGGTAAAACAAATATAGAGTTAAAGAGATGGGATGGTTCGATAAACCATTTAAAGCACAGGATAGAATTGACAAAAGGGTTAAGTACTCAAAGGTGACGTTTGGCTTACGTAACTTTTGCACTAGTGGTGCAGTGGAAGGTGGCGCGAAGGAGTTTCGGTCCGCTGGCGAGTTCCAGCCAAAGGGGGCGGGAAAAAAGGATCCTGACGTGGCGTCTTGGGAAGGAGAACCGTTTCTCGACGAACGGCTTGAAGAACAATGGCTGTTCTAGGTTGTTCTCTTCTGAACAAAGGGGGGATGAGAACCGTCTCTTGTCTACGGGCTCAAGAACAATGGCTGTTCTAATGTTGTTCTCCTCTGAACAACAGGGGGGGGGGGTGAGAACCGTTTCTTGGCGAAGGGCACAAAACGAACAATGGCTGTTCTAATGCTGTTCTCCTTTGAACAACAGGGGGGGATGAGAACCGTTTCTTGGCGAAGGGCTCAAAACGAACAATGGTTGTTCTAATGCTGTTCTCCTTTGAACAACAGGGGGGGAAGCCTTGGGGACTTGGCGTCACAAAAGGCTCGAACCTTTGGCACTCAAGGAATATTGTCCTCCTTCTGGACAAGTGATGGTGAATCTCGAGGTCGAGGTCACTTGGCGCACAAAGGGAGAGAGGGTCGTGGTGATGTTTCGCGACGAAAATCTGGATCTCCAATCTGATCTTAGTGGTAAAGTTTCCATATAAATAGCCAGGACATCTCCTTGGCGTGGGGGACAATGGAGTGGAAGCTTGGAGGGAACGCACAGCCGGGCCGGAGAACAATGCCTTATCTGCTCATAAGCCTAACTCAATCTGGCGAGGTCGGCGTATGGGGGCGAACGGGGGGACGATAACCTCCTTGTTTAAACATTGACATCCGGTAGCTGTGATAAGACCCTAAGCCTCGAATCGAAGATGCACGTGGGCAGCATCGTGGTTTTAAATAATATGGGATAGGAGTTGAAATTAACGCAGCTTCAACTCGTTCAATCACACCCCTCCATTCCAGGGGAAGTTGTCACTTCGAAAAAAAGAGAGAGAAGGGACAACGATAGAGCTCCGTTGTGGGGAACTCGTTTTCTTGTACCAACCGTACCTTCCTGCACCTAACTAGTATTACCTCAAAGACATATGATTATTTTGATCTTTAGATTACAGGGGAAAATAACCTTTAATACAACTTAATAAAAGAAAAAAAGGGGCATGGAACAATGAAATGATATAAAATTAGTACATACGGGACAAAATAATTTATACGTAAATTAATGGGTACAAATATATATATACATACAAAAAATTAGACATTGAGCGTTACAAAAGTCAGACATATACATTAATTAATTATATTATAAGACAATCTTAATTTAAGTCGTACAAGACACAATATACCTACAGGGAGATACTAATCCTATGAATACACTTACTCTACGCTATTCGGTAACGCATTCCTACTGAGTGCGTCAGCGACCTGGTTATCGGAACTTCTTATCTAATTTATTTTAAACTGATACTCTTGCAAGAGTAAACTCCAGCGCATGATGCGGCCGTTTGAGTGTCTCAAATTCCTAATATAGGCTAACGGACGGTGGTGGGTTCTATTTGAAATTCTTTACATATCAAGTACAGCTTGAATTTGTCTATGACCCAGATAATTGATAGAGCTTTCTTTTCTCTAGTGGCATATCTCTTTTCGCGTGGTAATAATTGACGACTAGCATATGCAACTGGATGACTCGTTCCGTCATCCACGTATTGAAGGAGTACACCTCCAATGCTCTCGTTGATCACGTCGGTCTTAACCCCAAAAGATTTTTCCGGGTTGGGCAACTTTAAAATGGGGGCAGAAATGAACTTACTCTTGAGCTGATTACAATGGGAAACAGCGACATCATTCCAACGTAAACGATCGGGAAAATTCTTTTTTTGAAGGGGGCATAGAGGGGCCGAAATTGCAGCGAAATTCGGAACAAATCGCTGATAGGGAGAAGCTGATCCTAGGAACGATCTTAATGGCTTCTTTGTAATCGGGAGGGGCATGTCGGCGATTGCCTTAATCTTGTTCTCGTGGGGACCTAACTTGCTTTGTCCTATTTTGAAACCCAAATATTTGATGGTTTCGTGGGCAAAATGGCATTTGCTGGGGCCAATGGTGAGGCCATTTTCACACAGTCGCTCGAAAAGAGCTAATAAGGCGGGTAAATGGTGACTCCATTTAATTAGTTCTTGTAGCTGACTCTTCTGACGTGGTGTCAGCTGCGCGTCACTATCCAGGTCAGAGGGTTCGAAAGACTCGCCTGGTAGGGAAGGAGAAGGGTAATCGGCATCAGGTTGGATGCACACTGTCTGGATTACATTAAGGGACTCCGCGGGGTAATCTTCTTCAAGCGCCGATATTTCGTCCAGTTCTACGAAGGTATCTCCATGGGCGCGTTGGGGGTTCTTTTTTTCTTGGGGTCCACGGACAGTCTCCGTGTCCTTGTCTTGGGCCTTACCACCTAAGGGTGTTAGTGATTCACACTCCTCTTTTGCCGTCCTAAAGTCCTGGTTAGGGGTCTCCGAGAAATCGGACGGTATCGGGGTTCTGATGGGGACGGGCTCCTGGGCTTCTTTCTTATCTCGGCCTTGAGGAAGGGCGGCCTGAAACACAGGGTCGAAACTTACTTGGGGGCTCTGTCCTATAAGTACGGAACAGAATTGTATGGGTGCTACAATTACTTCAGCCCAGCCATTATAATATTGACACTGCAGGTAACATCTAACGACGGGGAATCGGTTCGCCCGCCCAAGGTGGTCATGTACCACCGCAAATTTTTCGTGGTTAGAGGCCACTGGGAGGAGTTCGTCTGACACGATGAAACACGTACATCCTGTGTCCCTGACGAGAGTCGATACTCGGCAGCTGTCCACGCTGCCCTCCTCATATTTCAAAGTTCCCGATGAATTTTTATCAAAACCAAAATTTACCTGGTGGCCTGACGGAGGGTGAGAAGTTTCTGCTTGGGTCTGCACCACCGGGGGATCCGGGGTTGTATTAATCTGGTGAACTTGGTGGGCTGGTCCGCTTTTAAGCCTAGAATTTTGGGGGCAATTCCAGCTCATGTGGTTTTCTACACCACAGGTGAAGCATATGGTTGGTCGCTTCGGGAAGAGAGATGGAGGAGAAGTCTTAACGGGAGGTTTGGAGTCCCGTTGTTGGTTTTGGGGAAAGAAGTTTGGGGGTTTTACGGGGCTCGGAAACTTTGTCAGCTTTCCTGGGAAGGAGTGCGAATCCTTCCTTCTTTCTTCTCGTTGGATTTCTTTTTCTCGTTCTTCTCGTTGTATTTTTCTTTCTCGTTCCTCTCGTTGTTTTTCTCTTTCCCTTTCTATTACTTCCTTTTTTCTTTGAAATTCTGCTTCAATCCGAGCTAATTCAATCTGATGGTGAAGCTCCACTTGTCTTATCCGTTCCTCTCTTTTTCTTTCTTTCCTTTGCTCCTCTTGAATGTACTCAGTTAGTTCTTTTCCGGAGAGTCCCAAGGATTCTCCTTGCGCTTTAAAGATTTCAAACTGAGTCATCTTTGCACTTGGGGGCGCACTAGTCAACCAACTAAAATTCCTTGCAACAAGAATTATGCCTCTATAGAATTAGCCTACCTAAATATGGGCACTGACCTATTCGTACTTGGTTTCTTACTTTAAATAACAACTGACTAAAATCACAAAAGAAAACACAAACAAATTATTATAACAGTTCCTTGAGCTACTCCAGCTTCTTAAGTTTCAAAAAAAAGGGGATAGCAATCGTTAAAACAAAAGGAAACTACTATATTCTATTATTATAACGAATAACACTATGCTTTACTCGACTGAGACCAGTGTTTGCAAAGATATAGCGTTAAACCTTACACACCTGATACCAAATTTAAATAGTATATATATATATGTCGTAGAATGACTCCCGACGATACCATATATCACTATTCGTTGAGGGAACTTCCTTAATTATCTTTAGAGTGCGTTACTGTCTGGCGGCCGATATTATGTATCTTCGATATGCTTAAGAAGTGGAACTGAGCTCAAGGATAATAATATTGCTATCATTAATAAAATAGAGTTTTATTAATAATAACTATCAACAAACACAAGACGGAAAATATTGACATAAACAGAATGGAAAGGGTCATGGAGACTCGGGCTAATCCGAGGATTTAAAGGATTAAAAAAAGGTAAAACAAATATAGAGTTAAAGAGATGGGATGGTTCGATAAACCATTTAAAGCACAGGATAGAATTGACAAAAGAGTTAAGTACTCAAAGGTGACGTTTGGCTTACGTAACTTTTGCACTAGTGGTGCAGTGGAAGGTGGCGCGAAGGAGTTTCGGTCCGCTGGCGAGTTCCAGCCAAAGGGGGCGGGAAAAAAGGATCCTGACGTGGCGTCTTGGGAAGGAGAACCGTTTCTCGACGAACGGCTTGAAGAACAATGGCTGTTCTAGGTTGTTCTCTTCTGAACAAAGGGGGGATGAGAACCGTCTCTTGTCTACGGGCTCAAGAACAATGGCTGTTCTAATGTTGTTCTCCTCTGAACAACAGGGGGGGTGGGTGAGAACCGTTTCTTGGCGAAGGGCACAAAACGAACAATGGCTGTTCTAATGCTGTTCTCCTTTGAACAACAGGGGGGGATGAGAACCGTTTCTTGGCGAAGGGCTCAAAACGAACAATGGTTGTTCTAATGCTGTTCTCCTTTGAACAACAGGGGGGGAAGCCTTGGGGACTTGGCGTCACAAAAGGCTCGAACCTTTGGCACTCAAGGAATATTGTCCTCCTTCTGGACAAGTGATGGTGAATCTCGAGGTCGAGGTCACTTGGCGCACAAAGGGAGAGAGGGTCGTGGTGATGTTTCGCGACGAAAATCTGGATCTCCAATCTGATCTTAGTGGTAAAGTTTCCATATAAATAGCCAGGACATCTCCTTGGCGTGGGGGACAATGGAGTGGAAGCTTGGAGGGAACGCACAGCCGGGCCGGAGAACAATGCCTTATCTGCTCATAAGCCTAACTCAATCTGGCGAGGTCGGCGTATGGGGGCGAACGGGGGGACGATAACCTCCTTGTTTAAACATTGACATCCGGTAGCTGTGATAAGACTCCAAGCCTCGAATCGAAGATGCACGTGGGCAGCATCGTGGTTTTAAATAATATGGGATAGGAGTTGAAATTAACGCAGCTTCAACTCGTTCTATCACACTTGGTCATGGCCAAATTGTCATGGATGATGTTGATAACACTTCCATGTGATATTCCAAGTTCTCGCTTGATTTATTCTACCTCCTTTACCCGTCAACTTTCGAGGATCCTCCTCTCCACACGGGCCACTTGGCCTCGTCGGTCACTTCTGATGGGCGTCCTGGACGGGGGTCATCTTCAAGGGACTCACGACCATGGCGGAACTTCCTATTCCAGCGAGCAATGGTTGCATAGGAAGGGGCGGTGTCGGTGTACACTGCAACCATGCGTTCATGGATCTCTTTTGCATTCTTGCCTTCCTCGGTCAAAAGTTTGATCACTGCGCGGTGCTCAACCTTCTCCATTGTTGAAAAATTTGTGACTGACGATCTGCGAACAGCTACCTCTTCTTAAATAAGCGAGGCAGGAGCGCTGGGCTGCAGGTCCTGACTTATCATAATTTGTCCTAACAGCCCCACAAACAGCCATCCTTCTTTCCCTGTTTGCCCTACCGATTCGCAAAACTTATTGACCGTCCCTCGTATGATGCCTTGTCGTAATTTTGGTTGTCCTCGGGAGAAATAGCAAATATCTCTTTTTAATATCATTATATATTTCCTTTTGTCCTATTTTTATTTATTTTTTTTCTCTTGTATTGACTCCATAACATTTTCGGGTCCTTCTCAATGTATTTCCATCCATTTACGTTTAGAGTAAATATTTTCAATCTCTGTTGATATTTATGCATAGTTTTTTCCTTCTTTGAATATTCGTTAGGTTTTACTTTTGTTCCTTACCTGTTTTTCCTTCGTTTTGTTTGGTTGGTGAGTGGGCCCATCAGGAGCTTTTATTCCTGAATTGATCATAGTGTGATTTTGGCAGGATCTCGGAGCCATGAAATTCATTCCTTGTTTTAGGGCATTTTCAATTTTCATTTTATCTTCCTCTGTGTCGTAAACCTATTTTAGATGTAAATTTTGCCTTAACAACCACGTTGACTATGTGTTTCTGCTTTTATTTTACGATGGGGGGGGGGGAGTAAGTTTGTTTGGGAGCCGTATATTTTGATGCAAAGTTGTTGACTCTTAGGTTTCTGGTTTTGTGTCTTCTGGATTTCGTTGTCTAGTTTTTCCGAGATTTTTTTTGTGGTTTCTGCTGTGCCCGTGTCAGTAACTGTCGATTCATCGTCGTTTTAATGTTCCGTTTGTTGTTGTTATGTTTCCATGTCGGTTTGAGTTTCCGTGAAATTATTCATATATATGTTCTTCCCTTATGTTTACTATGGTGCTTTGCACCTGCGTTGTCGGTTGTGTTACCCGCTGCTTCATATGTGTATTTTTCCTTCTTTCTTTCTCTTTGTTAATTTTTTTTTCTTTGCTTTGACAATGATCTTCTTTATGGATAGTGCCATTGATAGTGTCCTGGGTGGATTGCCAAAGTTTATGTACTTTTGTTGGTGATTTTGCACTCATCCAATCTGTATTCATCGCTTCCACATTCAGAACACGTTTTCCCTGCAAGGTGCCGCCTTTCGCCCTATGTCTGCCCAAGGCGATATTCCTTGAAGCCTACCTGAACAGATATGAACGTTTTGCTTTTGATTTTCTTGGGCGAGATTTTGGCATAAAACACCAATATTCCATGTTCAGTTGCCTTTCTAGCCACTGGCACTAAACCAGAAACATAACAGTGAAGATGATCTTGAACACGTGATTGTGTTCTTCTCCTGCGTTGTTCTTCAACTTGAAGTACGATTTTTAAGGTTTCTTGTTTGCCTCTTCGCTAAGAAGTTAGTGTGAATCCTTTTCCGTGTTGAAAAAAGCAATTCATCCATTAGATTGCTCCTTCAGCCGGAACAAAATGCCGCCAATTTCTTAATAGATTGTCGGAAGGACTTTTTCTCGTAGGAGTTTCTCCTTTCCTGAAATTTCAAATATAGTTGTTGTTTTTTTATTTTGGTCGTTTTATTTGCTCGAGAAGAAAGCTTTGTCATTTATGTGTCAAAATGATTTTATGGGTTCCATCTTTCCCTTCCATAACCAAGTAAGTCCCTAGTTGAGTTGCTGCCAGGATGAAAAAAAATGACGAATGAATGGATGTAGCTAGGGAAACCTTCTTGAGGAATAACTCATAACGTCACCCCCAAACATTTCAGTCTATGCAACAGAACATATTGGTTAGCCTCTTTGAACAAATAGACCCCCAAAAATTCTAAGAAAAAAAAATGTAGGTTAATTAATAGAATGAAAGGCATACCTCTACGGAGCAAAAACACTAAAGAACGAGCAAGGGAAAAAGATTTAAGAAAGTAGAACAATCCAAGAAAAATTGCGACGACACTGAAGGTCAGTTTTCACTAACTCCCTATGAAAACGTAGACTTCAACCTAGTCATCGAACAGATGGTGCACGACACCCCAAGAATCAACATAAAGTAAATAACCCATGAATTTAAAAGCGCTATCTATTACTTTATACAGAAAGCACCAGGATCCTCAGAAATTATCAGAATCACACTAACCAAGGTTAAAATATATTTAACGCGTGCCTAATCCCCAGATATTTTCCAGACAACTTAAAAAATCGCCAAAATTTTATTTATCCACAAACCAGGCAAGCCAACCCACCTCTTCACTAGCTACCAACCTATAATGCTTCTAAACTTCATTAGTAAAAGTCTTCGAAAAGGTTCTAAATCTAAGACTTATGGAATTTGTAAACAGAGACAATCTCAGCAGCGAATTCCAATTCCGATTCCGTAAAGGTAGAGACACCACAATGACACTTGGAATTATTACTCAAAAGATTCCAGACCAAAGCGTAGAAAAATACATCGATCTGATCCTGAGAGATGTAGAAATGCCTTTGACAAATTCTTGGTGAAATGCATGCAACACAAGATCTGAAATCTCCAGATGAAAAACAACCTAGAGAGAGCTATTACCGACTATACAGATAGAAGAGCTTTTATGGAGGTCAACAAATATTAAAGACCCGATTTCGAATTAAAAGCTGGCCTTTCGGGGAGGCTGTTTGGGCCCAACGCTGTACTTGATCTATACAACGGACATGGCACCACCTATAATGCCTGAAAGCTTAAATGCCTAAATTTCCAATTCGCTGAAGATATCAGTCAACTTGTTAGTCAATACATAAATGCGGAATTTCATACACAGACGACAGCTATCAAGATCGACAATATTAACCAATTCGAGAGGGACTGGAAGATAAGAACGAACAAACAAAAGTTCACCATAGTCCAGATCTTAAGATAAAGGTCCCAGATATCGAAGTAGAAGAGCAACTCTACCAATACCATCATGAAGGTAAGGTACTGGGATTAAATATAACTTCCGCAGGCTACATAAAACAAGAAGCTGAAAGCATATCAAAAGCCACATCCCTGTTAATCCTGTTTTATTACCTAAAAGGCTTAAACACAAGCAACAAAAGAAAACTCTATCTTGCATTAGGAAGGAAGGTGCTCATCTACCATCCCATCCCATTCAACCTATATCAATTTTAAAGATAAAAAGAACTCCAAACAATGCAGAATAAAGTTATCTACCTTATAAACAACCGAAAAAGAGACAAAATCAATTCACTTCCTCCAATCTTTGCAGAAAATGTAAATACTATAGCAACCGCTCCTTTCAACTCCAAATTATCCAGTGGAAAAATTTTAGAAGCACCATTTTGCACTTGAGAGAAAAAAAAACAGGACAAGATCAAAGAAGAGATTAACTCCCATGGAGCTTCAATCGATCATGAAAATACTCCAGATGAAGAATATGCTTTTCTTATAGCCTCTCCAATACTTTTCTTCTACTCTATTTTATTACTCATTATCCCCAGAAGGTGATTGCACGCAGGGCGAAAGACGTCTCGGAAATGAGAGTCATGGAAGACCGGCTTAACAACTGCCAACCACCTGTTGATTCAACAAAGCATGCGTCCAGAATGGTTTCCTTCCAATATATACAATTGCGCGCATATCTATTGGCAACACATCTCAAATTTTGTAATTTACAAATTTTTATACGTTCCTAGCTCGAAATCTACATATTTATATTATATTTAATTATATTAACGTAAAAGCAATATATTATAATGTATAAATTTTAATAAAACAAATTATTAACATTAAACATGGTGTTTATTAGAAAAACACAAGAAGCGAAGGTATTGGCAACGTTTTCATAATACTGATTGAACAAATCAAATTATTAAAATTAGTGGTAAAGAATGTTCAAGAATGACTGATGGAATATTATAGACTAATCCAGGACAGCAAGTTACTTGCACGGCTAACTTTTTGGGTGTTTATTATGGTATTAGACACGGCTGAAGAATCAACTCTACAATAATTTTGAAATAGCAACATGGTGAAGAAATCCAAACACTCAGAAGCATATAGGAAGCATATAATTGAGCTGCACAACCAACGAAATGGATGTAGAAAAATTTCGGCAAGTTTGAATATCCCATTTTTTCATCATTAAGGAATATTGTTGTAAAATTTAGGGCTGATGGAACGACTGTTGATCGTGTGCGGAAAGGGTGAACAAGAAAATTAACTGACAGAGATGTGCGTTTGTGTGTTCAAAGTGTCAACAAGAATCCAGAAGTCACTTCCAAGGAATTGAAAGAAAATCTAGGTAACAGTGGAACAATCGTGGACGTGTCAACAGTGTAATGTTACCTGAACCGTGAGGGTCTCCATGGACTCGTACCAAGGAGGAAACCACTGTTGAAGACGGTTCACAAAAAGAGGCATTTAGAGTTTGCTAGAGAACATATTGATGACACTGAAGCAGAACTTAGTAAAATATTATGGTCAGACGAGACTAAGCTCCACCTGTTTGGTACAAACGGCCACCGTTACGTTTGGAGAAAATCTGGAGAAGCTCTGCTGGAAAAGAACATCATACCTACTGTGAAACACGGAGGTAGTTCCATCATGTTTTTCTGCTGCAGGTACTGGCTCAATTTGGGTGATAGAAGGCACTATGAATCCCGAGGGATATCAGCGAATTTTGGATGAAAATTTGAAACAATCGGCGAAGAAGCTTAGTCTTGGCAGAGGATTCATCTTCCAACAGGATAATGATCCTAAGCACACGAGCAAATCAACGCAGAAATATTTTGCCAATCAACGTTTGAAAATGATGAAATGGCCTTCTCAAAGTTCAGATTTTAATATGATTAAAAATTTATGGAAAGAACTGAAGTCACGTGTTCATATGAGGTCACCACCAAGCAGCATCACAGAGTTGTAAGCTTTTGCAGTGGATGAGTGGAGTAAAATTCCTACTAAAACTTGCCAAAACCTTGTTCATGCGTACAAGAAACGCCTGATTGCTGCTTAAGTAGGTCATACCAGGTATAAATTCATTCATAGTTGCCAATAATATATAGTAAAATATTTATGAATGTTGTCAATACTTTTGCTTCTTGTGTTTTTCTAATAAACACTATGTTTAATGTTAATAATTTGTTTTATTATCATTTATACATTACAATATATTTCGTTAAGGCTAATATAATTAAATATAATATAAATATGTACATTTCGAACTAGTATCGTATAAAAATTGGTAAATTACAAAATTTGAGATCTCTTGCCAATAGATATGAGCGCAACTGTATATATATATATATATATATATATATATATATATATATATATATATATATATATATATATATTAGGGTGGGACGTTTTTTCCACTTTATGCTTTTTTGAATCTCTTTGATGGGTAGTGTGGAAAAGTTGCCAATGGGTGAGAAAAATTGTGTTAAAAACTTTTTGCTCTATGACCAAACTTTTAGGTTTCGCATCGAGCTTGAAAATAGAAAACTTTTATTAAAAATAGCCATAATATCGGTAACATCCCAAATATTTATAGGCGAGAAAATTACTTGCGAGTAGTACTCATAATAATGATTTATGTTTATAATTTATGTATGCAAAATCTTTGAATTGAATAACAATATCTTCAGCTGGCGCAGGATGGCGCAAAACAAAATAAAATATGCCAGATTATCAACTGACAGTGCAAAACTTGCCAAATATATAATTTTATTTGACAAGTTTGCGGGTAGTTTGCAAACAATAGTCTATCAGGTCAAGAACATACGGTAAAAATCTCATAGAAATAAAAAAAAATAAAGGCCTGCTACTGAAAAAGGTATCAGAAGAAAAAGATCTTGGTGTTATAATCTGCAAAGATTTGAAAGTTGGAAGACGGTGCGCGGATGCAGGCAAGAAAGCAAACAGAGTGCTTAGTTTCATGTATCGAAATTTTACCTACAAATCGGAAAATATAGTAATTTCACTGTACAAATCTTCGGTTCAACCTCATTTGGAGTACGCAGTTCAGTTTTGGAATCCATAGTTGCGGAAAGTTACAGAAGTGTTGGAGAGAGTGCAACATCGTGCTACAAAAATGATACCCAGACTACCTCAAAAGTCCTATGAAGACAGACTTAAAGCACTCAACCTGCAATCACTTGAGACGAGAAGGTTAAGAGGAGAACTTATATAAGTCTTTATGATCATAAACAATTTTGATAAAGTAAAAATTGAAACCCTATTTGAGTTGGACGTTTCCTCAAGAACCCGAAGCCATGGGTACAAACTTAAGAAACGAAGATTTGAAACAAATATAACAAATAAGTTTTTCTTAAACAAGGTGGTTTTCTCGTGAAAAGAGTTGCTATAGATCGTTATTAAATCAACAACCATAAATATGTTTAAGAACCGCTTAGATGCACACTTTAAGTGCATCGGCGTGGTTTGAAGGAAAGCTGGCCCAGAAGTGGACCACACGGTCTTTGCCGGCTCTGACATCTTATAATCTTATAATGTGTAGCTGCTGTGTGAGTGCCCAACTGCCTGTGTTGGTGGCAGCACCACCACGTTACCCGCTCTGGTCTCTCACCCATTCTTAATGACGTGTCTCCTGTAACACTTAGTTGCGCACGGAAGGTCTTTGGGATTGATTGTACGTCTGTTAAGCATAATGTCAATTACTTCCAAATTAGCATGCCAAGATCTTGAAAACACAATTTGGGAGACTCCTGCAAAACTCAACGAAAGAAATCTTCTCACATTTGAAGATGTTTTAAAAGCATGTTGGTGGGAAAGAATTGAGCTGAACAAGGCATCAAATAAAGAACTACCTTTCAGTGACATTTACACGAATGTCTGCTCTCAACTTGAAGGAATTTGGAGATCAATGTCAATTCCAACTGTGTCAACTAAACGTGCTAAAGACATGGAACCAAGTTGAATTATGACTATAAAAACTTTAAGAAGTCTTATCACCGCAGGAAAGATAATCCTAGTTACAGAAGGAAACTTAAATATTTCAAGGATAGTGATAAAGAACTATTTGGCATTTCAGCCTGTAAATACAAAGAAAATATTTGCACATGCCTAAAACAACACAAGGCACCCACAAAAGAGAAACAATTTGTTAATGATCAGAGAGGCACAAGAAAATAGTAATTGCAGGAATCGATGCCACAAAACGCCCAAAATTATCAAAACAATGATGGAAAAAGAGACAAGATGTAGTAAGAATGCAATTCCATCAGCAAGTGATAATGCTGAACATTGTGAACAGCAACCACCCTTCAGTTGCGTGCCACCCGATTCATGCTCAGCATATTCATCAGAATTCTCTGACTATGAAACTGAATTAAGTGTTATAAAAAGAAAAGGACAATATCAGACTGCTCCTTTGCCAACTGTAGCTGTATTATGAGACAAAACTGCTATTTCCGATCGATAAGCAGCAAGTATTGCTAGTGCAGCTTTGAAAGATTTTAAAAATTCTCTGTCTATCGGAAACCTACCAATTCTTCCTCTTATATTCACTTTTACTCTTCTCATCATATTCAAGTCAAAAGATCAGCTTTTATCTCAATGTTTCTCCGCCCCCTTCGTGTGGTTAGTCCTGAATTCTTTGACTCAGAAGTTTCCAAAATTGTTGACATGGGCCATAATCTTTGCTACCCTCTTCATTTTCTTGATAAATGCCTTCAGTTAGCTGAAGGTCGTTTTACCGTCTCTCACCTCACTCTCCTTTTAATAACAAGAATACTCTTGTACTTCCTTTTAATCCATCCTTTGCTTCTCTCCCTCATATTTTAAAATCTATAGGCATTTGTGTAGTATTTAACTATAATAATACTATCTCTAAACTATTAGTCAAAAACGCCCCTTTTCCTATTGGTAATGTATATTGCGTAAAATGTATCGATTGCTCTAAATATTACTTTGGCCAATCAGGTAAATGTTTGAAAAAACGAATTTCTCAGCATAAATATAATACCCGTCGTGGGGACCAAAGCAGCTCATTTTATGTTCATATGTCATATCTTAATCACAATTTTGCTTGGAATTCTGCTAAAATCATCTGTCATAATAACGATACAATTTCCCGAAATATCATTGAATCAACCTTTATTAGTAAATTCCCAAATTTTAATTTAAGTCCTGGCTTATATAAACTCGATAGTTATTTTTAAAATTGCATTCACACTTCAATATCGAAGCCTTTAACTTTCAAATGATTATATATATATTTACCATAAGATATTCATTGTATTTTTTGCGTCTATGTATGTACCTGTACGTTTCTTTTGTCAATTTTTAGTACAAATGTACTTATTTACCTTTGTTTTTACTCCTGACCTCCGATGTTAATCTCTGCCTCTGATTTTCTCTTACTCCTGATTTGTTTAGGTGATATTTTAATCCTGTGTGAACCCCTTCAGTCTTTTGAGTTTCCCTGTCTTAATGGGCGTTCACTCTCCTCTGTGTCTGGCTTTTGTTATTCCTTGATTAAGAACTCGAAATAAAGTTGGAAAGTACTCGGAATCTTCGGATTATTTTCCTTGTGGGCTTTGTTTCATATATATATATATATATATATATATATATATATATATATATATATATATATATATATATATATATATATATAACCAGCATTCCCCTGTATTCAAACCCGCGACATCACGCGTGCAAAACGTGGGCGCATTAACCACTCCGCCACTATGTACTAGAAATCTTTTTAGAGCTGCCCAAAAAGACATGCCAACAAATTAATGCCCAGAGGGACTTTACACGTCCCCCGTCTACACTCAGGTAGGGTGTAATGTTTAATTCGAATTATCTCGTGTAACGATAAGGCATAATGTCGCGCTTCGCGAATAATAAAAAAATAAGCCCCCATCGGGATTCGAACCCCGCGATCTCTTTTGGGGGACATAGTAGGAGGGAAAAATTCATGGCTGGCTTCGGCACCTTGACTTGTAATTCACTTGGATTATGCACTTTACACTTAACTTTGATTTTATCAATTCACATTTTGTTGTTGTTTTTTTTTGCTTTCCGCTTCACTTTGTCCTTTTATATTTGAGTTTGTTATTACTTCACTTTTTACAGTTCTCACTTATCGGTTATTCAATTTCCAGTAATTTGTTTTCCTTCGGGTTAACTTCATCGGGTATTTTATCAGTATTCTTGTTTAGTTATCGGAAAAGTTATGGTATTGAGTTATATATCCTTATCGGGTTTACTCTTATTTGTTTTCATTTTATCGCTGATGACCACTTTAATTAAACAACGGTGCTTCCTCAACCCCCAGTCGATGTCTACGCCGAAGAATCGAGTTAGTGGTGTATTTTGCAAATATTAGAGGAAGTACCTATTTTTTCCTCTATCTATTTTCCGCCCTTTTCTTGATGTTAATATTGAGCAGTTCTGATCTAGCCTCTTGATGCGCGCTTGTATGACTTCCATGCCCTCTTCTCTTCTTCTTCGTTACTAAGTAGAGAACTTTGGTCTGCATCCATCGGAATTCCAGTTTTTTGTTCTTTGTTTCGGGGTGGGTTGGGTGGGAAGTTATATAAACACCCTCCTTCCTAGTTCCTCATCGATTTCGTCCGGGTTTGCGTCTGAGATATCATTTGGGATGAAGTTAGGGAGTTCTTCTTTGTAACCTTTTAGGTAGTTCTCGTGTCAAGAGATATTAGAATGGGCAGCCAAAGCAGTGGACTATTTTGCCATGTTAGAGACTTGAATCATTTGATCGATTTCAATAGAAGTAAAATGATATTTAAATCGGCTAACTATGTTAAGAGAAGAATCGTAGAATCGAGCTTGATATCGTCAGTTGCTAATTTAAATCTATCTTAGGCTCAATTTACTTTTAATCCGGTAATACGAAAGCAAATAAACAAAATAGTAAAATGTCAGCCCTTCAATATGTTTAGGCATACCCCCGCCCCCTGATTAGCCACAAATAGGGGATTGGGGGGGGTAAAAAAGAGGCGATCTTTCACGACCTGACCTCGTGTTATGTTTGTGAGCACTTTTCTAATATTTTCTATCCAGTGTCAGTTGAAAAACGGTGTGAGATACACCGAAACTGTTCTGAATTAAATTATCTTCGGAGAATGTGGTTTAATTCCTCATATATATATATATATATATATATATATATATATATATATATATTAGTAGTAGTAGTACATTAGATTGGTAGACTTAAGGAAGAGCCGTTATCGTCTCTTTTATAATGGCTTAAGCTGCCAGGAAAGACGTCTTTGCAGCTCCCTTTGTGACAAACTCTGTACTAAGAAGAGGCACCGACCTCTGAACAAAACACTTTTCTCATCACTTTGTCGATGACCATCTCTTCAAACCTGTCCCTACGTTAGAAAGAAATTGGAACAAACGCGAGTGAGCTTGCCTACGGCTGGGGGATAGGCTTATTTACAAAACTGTTCATGCCATCCGTGATAAACACACCAGTGTGGATTACTTCCCATTAAACTTTCATCATGCGACATTCTACGTTTTTCAGCATTAGCAGGCAATCTGGGATTCTGATTTTGGGGAGAATAGGTGAATGGAAGAACTAATAAACGATGCTCGGAAACAATAAGAAAAACAACATCCCTCAAAGCTATCCACAACTGTCTTACAGTGCATAAGTGACGAACAGTTCTCCGGAAGCGGATTTGACTACTGACGCGTAGATTTGTGAATTAGGCATTTCACTTTCGATGTCAACAAACTTTTTATACCTCGTAGTGGGAGCCTGTGTGGGTATAATAAAAATAAATGTTGGTTCACTCTCAATATATGTAATGCCATATGAGATGACAAAAAGGGCGGCTGCAAACTCGTAGACTCTAAAGAGAACGTAAGAATTATCGGTCACAGATTCCCTGGAATGCATTAGGAGTAGGACTGGGTGGCGTTACAAAGGAAGCCCAAGTTGTGATACAAAGAGATTGATGGTTAAGTGTCTCAGGCTAACTTTAATAATTCTCTATGTTCTCATATTCTTGAAGTTCCTTTCTTAAGCTAGAGAATGGTGGGAAAATACTGCAAAATCTATTCCAATAGGAATATTTGAATAAGAAAGTCCTACATGAAGAACGATTAGTTTAGGATGAAAGATCGATTTAGCATTTAGAAACCACAGAATTTAAATAAGGAGATCACTATTACGCTGCAATAGAGGATGAATTCTTTTCTGGTTTGGGTTTCAAAATAGAGTGTTGCTTCACTATCAGAATTTTAAATATAAAATCAAAAATTCTGCGTGAGAATTCTATGGAGGAAGTCTGGCGGAATGGAACGTGAAAGCAACTGGAATCTCCATTGAAATAGTATTGCTGCGTGTAATTGTGCTCATTTTAAATGTATTGTTGACGGCATCAGTAGATTCCGGAGTCTTTTTTCACGGTACCGGCATAGGTTAAGCCTATTGGCGATGCTGGACGGGATTGATTCCGATGAGGAAAACTGTCTTGTCAGTTCCAACTCCCTCAAAGATCTTTGAGGACTTAAAGGACTTTTTTCTGCATTATCTCGTCGAGTCTTTAGAACGCCTTCAAACATTCCAAATAGGTAAATAGCGTTTGTGGAAGCCAGCTCATGAAACAATAGCGTGGCAAAGAGATCAATTTAGACGAAAGGCTGTGCGTAGTGGCATCATCTTTGGCCATTGCTCTGTCAGCCATCTCTAGCAGGATAAATACAGATTGCACGCCATTAGGCCATGTAATCCCTGTTAGTTGAATGACGAATGGGGTTTCACAGCGAGAATTTTGAAGCCATTGTATGTACAAGCTTCTTTCATGCATTCAAAGACTATTTATTCCACAACAAAGAAGTTAAGTTAAATTTTGTTTTGCTCCAGGTCATGTCGATAAGTTCGAGTGGGATTACTGGCAATAGTTCGATCCCAAATAGTTTATTCTTAGAGGAAATTATTATTCAAGGTAGGCAAGAAGAGTAAAGTACCAATTCATTCAGTGTTCAATCATACAAATGTTAATCAGAGAGTTACTCCAGCCAAATGATAGGAACACATTGCCACTTCAGCATTCCAAGTTCAGCAAATAAAGCAGTGTTGAGATTCATACCTTCTTTTTCTTTGTCTAAGTAATAACGAGTTTAATTTGAATGATATCCAGCTGGGTTGACGGTTTATCAAATGCGATGTAAATCGCCACTCGTAGGTGACGTCAGATTCGTTAAAAAGGATATTTAATACAAAGCAAAGTTTGTGTGGTTGATTCTTAAGTGTTGGACTAAATGAAAAAAAACTCAGATCCTAGCATTTGTACATCAGACTGCAACGGTTCCAACTTTCTTTGCCTGGTTCCATCTTACCTCTCGACTGCAAGGAGCTGGGGTTAAATACTTCATGAAAGTTTGTATTCTTGTATGATATACAACTACATTGGGTGCTATCATTATAATTTTGCAATCGCTGATATGTTTAACTTTGTTGTAATATGCACGTGTACACATTATGGTGGGTGATTTAAAACAAAACTACTATGCTATTCGCTGTGAATCTTAAGATACATATTGACTTAAATATTAATTTAATGGATCGCGTCAAATGATCTGGAATTGTTTCGGGATAATTTCAGCATAAAGCCTTCCTTTAGTCACAAATCATGTATATCTATTGTGTCCGATTTACAATTTAATTTAAGGGATTTGACATATGCTACTAGCATTCACCAATACATCTGCTGCAGCATAAGTTCACTCAATTTAGATGAAGCGCCTCCTGTCCAATATTTATGATTTAATCAATAAAGGAAGATGAAATAAACGATTTTATGACGAAGTTCATTTTGTGATGCTATGATAAAAATTCAACTAATTAGGGTGATGTTTAGGTTGTGACCGAGTTTTTTTGTTGTTTTTTTTGCAGGCGAGTGGCGATGGGGCGTGGTCGTGTGTCAGATCTGGCTCTCCGTGGACTATACGGCCAGTACTGCTTCAATCTTTAACCTGTTCATCTTGTCCCTGGACCGATATTGGTCTGTCTCTAACCCACTCCGGTACCTGAGCAAACGAACCAGAAAACGAGCCCTAATACTTATCGGGGGCACCTGGGCGGCAGCTTCGCTCTGGCTGGTGCCATTGCTTGCTTGGCACCATATATTCTACGAAGGGAGACGCCAGCACCCAAGCCACGTGTGTGAGACTGAGTTTTCTGACAGTATAACCTTCAAAGTGGTTACGTCCGTGCTTAACTTTTACGGTCCATCGGCTCTGATGGTGTTTCTGTATTGTCGGATATTCCGAACCATCAAGCAGCGATCTCTGGACCTTCTCGGGAGGGTGACTCCAGCGTCCAACCATAACACTCCGACGGCACCAAATCTGAGAAAAACGTTTCGCAACCTCACTCTTGTCGCCCTTCCGGACCATGACAAAGACATATCTACCTCGTTTTACAAAGGAATCCTCGTACAAGTGGAGTACACGACTGAGTCTTCGTCCTCCTGTTCTCACTCACTCAACCTCAATCCAACGACCCTCAGCCTGCCGAAGGCAAGAGACGAAGATGCCTACTCACGAGGATCGAAAAGCAGCAAATCATCTAACCATAATAACTCTCTCTCCCCCACCAAAAGAGGGGACAAGAACCACCAACACCATCTTGCCTGCTACCCCGCCGCAGTTAGCGGGATGCCTAAAGGGGAAGATGGCCCCTCTTGCCCATCCTGCTCCTCCACCTGCCGACTGCCCTCCTTCAGACTGGACGAGCAACGGGCTGGCCCAACCAGCCTACGAGGAATCATCCCCGAGCGCCGTCACCCCAGCACCGTTACACTCAGTGATCCGATCGGAGGTCCTGAGCGCAGAAATGGAGTACCAATCAATCTTCTCAAGGAAAAGAAGGCAGCGCGACAGTTGGGCGTAATCATGGGCGCTTTCTTCGCGTGCTGGATCCCCTACTTCACCCTTTTCCCCATCGTCGCCTTCTGCGAGCGCGGCTGTATCCCGGACCGAATGCACATGGCTGCCACGTGGCTGGGCTACCTCAACTCGGCTCTCAACCCGGTCATTTATCCCCTCTGTAACCATCACTTCCGACGAGCTTTCTCCACCATGCTCCACTGCAAGCCAAGGTCTCTCTCTCCTCTTCTTCATTGTCATAATCATCATTATTCAATTAATGTACCTTTTCTAAACAAAATTTTAGGGACTATACACACGAGAGTGTAGAAGTGACCTAGGCCACAACTAGAATAAAAGAGTTTATGAAAAATCCCTCGCAACGGAGTGTTTTTCACTTCCTGGACAGCAAAGAAAATATTTAGAGCGTTTTTATGGGTGCAATTGGATAACACGGAGCCCTAAGGTCCTCTTAGCCAAAATCATTTTTCTTCCTCACTTTCAAGTATTAATATTCTAATGCTCGTTTATTTAAACATTCATTTTTTGGAGTTACCAAGGTCCCTTTCATTTAGGAAAATAGTAAGAGAGATAGCCGCATCGAGCACACATGTCACCTCCCTCCCCCACCTCAGAGATGTGGTGGGCAGGTAGGCAATACCAGGTCGACCCTCGCTCCGGTTCTCGTCACCTCTTTCCTACATTCTTATGACCGGTGGAAAGAGGTCGGCGTGGGGGCGAATAGGGAGGAAAGGAGAAGAGTGAAATAAGGTTGAAATGATAGAAAGAGATAGATAAGTTGATCTAAGTTGACTTTTTTCCTTTGTTAGCGGGAGAGGGTGTAGAAGAATAAATGGAATATCATCATTATTTGTACGTACTGATTAACGTGGAATCGCAACCAAGATACCCTATTGCTATTTCCATTCTATCCGTCCTATATTTGGTTGTTTAAGGCAACTTCTACATATATAGCTAAAGTCAGAGCCGTATAATATCTGTCCTCTTCTAGTCGTTCTTTCATTCATATGTTCATTGTAGCACTCATGCCCTTGTGTGAAAATTTGTCTCGATTTAATACCTACATAACTGTGTATTGTTATGAGCTTTGTGGCGTTTGTGATGAGTGTATTGTTTATTCATATCATATTTTTTTTTTTGTCGAATTGATGTCACTGAATAACTGTGTAAAACTAAACTAGTTAATTTTTATACTAGCTTCACTTTTGGTGTCTCTATTGAGTCTAATTCTGGGAGTATTTCTTATTTTTTGGAGGAAAAAGTGAGGGTAAGTAGTCTACATATTGCGGGTTGATTCATTTTTGTTCGTTTTCAAATTTAACTGGTTGTACTCCTTTAGAGCTAGGTCTCTATTTATTTGAACTACGTATGCTTTTTAAAGTTTACAATGGTTCCTCCACCATTTCCAGTTGAAATTTTCGGCTGCAGAATTGGAGTTGAAGGTTGCTCTGGTGATGATGATGTTTTTTGCTAATACTGGGCAAAGGAGGTTTATCTTCTTCCAGATATTTTCCGCCCTTCTACTGATAGGGCCACAAAACTTATAACAATACACAGCTATGTAGGTATTAGATCGAAACAAATTTTCAAAAAAGGGCATGAGTGCTACAATAAACATACGAATAAAAGAACGACTAGAAGAGGACAGAAATTAGACGGCTCTCACTTTAGCTATATATGTAGAAGTTGCCTTAAACAACCAAATATAGGACGGATAGAATGGAAATAGCAATAGGGTATCTTGGTTGCGATTCCACGTTAATCATTACGTACAAATAATGATGATATTCCATTTATTCTTCTACACCCTCTCCCGCTAACAAAGGGAAAAAGTCAACTTAGATCAACTTATCTATCTCTTTCTATCATTTCAACCTTATTTCACTCTTCTCCTTTCCTCCATATTCGCCCCCACGCCGATCTCTTTCCACCGGTCATAAGAATGTTGTCGTAAGAATGTTGGCAATTAGGTAAAGAGCTTTATTAGAATTCTCTGAAGTTTCCTTTTCTTTATTTTAGACGCACTTTTTTAAGCAGGAGAGGAAGGTAAATAATTTAATCCCTTCCTAGTAAGAGATAATCTTTCTTTTTTTTTATAGACTTAAGCCTCTTAAGTTCTATAGGAGGTTTAGTACTGGTCTTGTTTTATTTATTCTTTCGGCCTTTCTTTCTTTCGAGGTTATCTTTAGTCATAGTACTTTGCCTTCTGAATGATATCGGTAGAGTTGGTCTTCTAACTCAATACCAGCCAACTTTTGTCTAGAAATTAGGACTATACTAACGTTTTCCTGTTAGCTTTGATTTTCCAGTCCTTTTGAATCGCTTTATGTTGTCAATTTGATTACTGTCATCCTCGCGTAAAAGTATTAATTTCTATGCTGATTGACGACTAGTTTGGTTACATTGTGGGCGAATTGAATGTTAAGGCATTCAAGTATTCTTACTGGAGATAGGTCCGTTGATGGAGTATAACCTGACCCGAGACAGCCCCAATGGACAAGGCCAACTTCCAGTTCGAATTCGTTGATTATCACGTATTCTCTTCTATCTGGAGAGAGCCGTAGATAATTATATCCATGTTGTTATCAATATGAATATTTAAGATCTTATGTCTCGTGCCCTTGATCCATATGTTATAAAAGGGCATTTAACATCTCTCATGCCCATATCGATGTATTTATTCTCTGTTTAGGCCCGTGCTATCTTCTCAATGATGATGCCAAGTGCCATTGTGGCACATATTGTAAATGTTTTTGATAGCGTTGATTATAATGTCGGGTGTCTTTTTAAATGTGCTCTTGGTTATACCAGAGGGGCTTGACACTCTCTCCTCGAATTAGTTGATGTCCTTTTTTACTTCCTATGTGTTAAAATGGTTCTTAGTCCCATTACTTATTCCTTGTGTTGTTCGACAGTTGGTGCTGGGGAATTTTTTCTTATTTTGTTTCCAAGATTTTCGTTGGCAGAGTCGTCGATTTTAGAAGAGCTTTGTTTTAGGATTGTTGGAAAACACTGACTTCCAGTGGATTTTGAATATTTCTTCTCTCGTTTCATTATCTTTAATTTTTCACCTTGTACATTTTGTAAGAGGGTTTCGCTCCTTTGAGCTCTTCTTTTGATCTTGTTGATTAGCTTTCAGTTTTCTTTATGCTTTACTTCTTCACCTACTTTTGCTTTAAAGCTATTCCATATATGACTTTGTTGTTCTTCTATGTGATGCCTTATGTTTTCCTGCTTTCAGTTTAGCGCCCCAAATCTAGTGTGACTAAGGCCTAGAATAGCGATCTGGTGGTGTGTGTCGCATATCTGTTTGTTCTTATCCCTCATCATATCTGTCTTTTGAGGTTGAAGGAGTGTTCATTATCGTGTTATCGAGATTTTATAGTTTTATGTTGTAATGAGAGTTTTTATGCGTTCCTTGTCTGCGTTGATTTCTACCAGGTTAGCCATCCATTTGATCGCCTGGGACAGAGTTGAGGAGTTAATCCTTGTAACCATCCCAGTTCGATTTGTTGTAATTGACGATCAGTAGAGTTCCAACATGGGCCTACACTTAAAGTTGACTGTCTGCATGAAGATGTAGTATGGCATATAATGGCTGTTTAGCATTGAGTCTGCTGTCGTTATATGAGAAAGTTTAGGCCTATTCTCTTGAATATATTTTTCAAAGTTGCAAAGTTTTTACCAATTATAATTCGATTTCTTTGGCAGCCATTCGTTCTTTATCTGGCAGTCATGTCTCACATAAATATTGTGCGGAGGCCTATGTCGAAGATTTTCATGGTGGTGTACATTGGAATGTAATTCCGTCTAGGTGGTTGATAGGTTGTGGTTATTATTACAGGTGATATCTCAATTTTAACTAGTATGATCCCATAGGCTTCGTGATGTTTATCACATTGTAGTCGAGGCCTCCCTCTTATAGCTATGTCCGCTCTATCATTGTGCATGCCCGTTGAGTTTGGATTTAAGACTAAGTAGTTGAAGATGTTCATTTTCCTGCCTTCCGGGTTTACTCTGTGCCCTGAAATTAGCATTATGTCTGGACTGCTTTCCTTGAAGATGTGCCCGGAGTAACTGACTTTGTGATCCATCTATAACTATTGATTTGCAGAATTCTGAGCTTTCTTCATTGCGTACTATGATAAATTGTTGTCCTTAGCAGTTTGTCCGGTGGACCGTTGGATGAATCGCTACCACCTCTGAACTTTCCACATTTCAATTTTTTAAAAGTGGTTTTGTTTAGTGTTACGCAATCTCGAAGGTAGATCCTGATCTTGTCCTGGAAAAGTAATCTTTCAATTTCCTGTTCGTCTTTCATGGCCGCCAACAGTGAGATCATTCACTCCAACTTATTCTTAAAGGTGATCAGTGGGAGAATCATTAGAATATAAGTATTAATTAAGAAACAACTTTCTAAATAAAGTAACGGGAATTTCTAACAAATTAATAAATTATATAAACCAAATTAATTCAATCTTAAGCACAAGGACAAAGGAATAAACACTTTTAAAATAAATTGAATAAATGTTAGAAAATAGACGAGATTTCAAAGTGAAACTAACTTTTTTTAATATAGCGACGATCATATATCTGAGCAAACGAGAACACATCAAAGATTAAAAATTAGGACAAAAATTTTTTTAAGAATTTTCTAATAGTTTATTACAAAACTTTTTGTAGCTTAATCTTTCGATAAAATGCGAGAACTTTTGCCTTTTCATAATAAGAATGTTTCAAATTTTGAAATTTTATTTTAAAGCATTGAGCTTCATTAGATGTTTTCATCATCATCATCATCATCATCACTAACTCTATAAATTAAGAAGGGGATTTTTTTAAATATTTGAATAATAATTTCATCTTAGTTTGGTTATGACTTATGTTTTTTTTTAGCAAAGTTATTTCTAATAATTCTTTTATAATATCAAAAAACAAAATGGTGAAGTTCAGAAATAAATATAAGTATCGAAATTTTGTCAATTTTTTAAAACCAAAAGAATTACAAATGGTGAAGTTCCTAAAATTTATTTTTATATATCTTCTTCTATAACTATATTTCAGCAACATGATTTTTGAAAAGGGGGAAATAGTTTAGAGTTCCTTTTTAAAATTATTATAATTGGCGAAGTTCAGAAAATGTAGAGAAATTTAACCATGGCTGCTTTTTTTTAGATTCTAGATTTTAACCTTAGTATTGAAGCGCAAGCTCCCCCCGTAGGGGAAAGTGGCGAAGCCATTGCCTGGTCTTTTTATATAAACTTGCTGTTACGACTTATTAGTATATTGGCAAAATTATGCTGGGTCTTAATGACATCAATTAAGGCCTAGAAAATATATTTCTCTTTAACTACTAACCGAGTCTCAGGAATCATCTATTTCTCGTTACTCCAACAATTTTACGATTAAGATCAACATCAAATTGGTCAGTCATATATTTTTTTGCTCTTTCAAGATATTTTATATTTAAGTCTACTTTATCTTATAGTAAATCATGAATATTTTTCACTAAGAATTTCTATTTCCGCCTAATACTATATTTTTGATCAATCCTAGTGAAGCTATGATTCAGTATAGTTGAATCGACGCTAAATAGAAACTATAAATCGGAATCGAAATAGATTATGTTGGCAAATATATTTTCGTCAAAATTTCTATTAAACTTCCGAGATTTTAATCCCTGATCCGAGATCTTCATGAAAACTCGAGACTTATTTATTCCTAGAGGTTAATAAAAGGATTATTTGAGGCCCCTAAAATGCTTCGTTATGGAATAATGGTTAGGTGTTGTCCCCTACTGTCAGATGGTTTAGTTCAAACTGTTACCTGGTTGGATTATAACCCATTACTGGACTCGAGAGAGTGCACAGAAACCCATCATAAACAATTACTCAGATTCTAAATACAAGCGCTTAAAAATACGAATGAGACCCTTTCCCGTTTCCCTTATATCCATCTCCTGGTTTTCCTATCGACGTGGATGGACTAGAGAATGGGTGAAAATGGATACTAAGACCCTCAAAATGAAACCTCTAGCTCCCTCGTTGCCTCCTAGTTCCTCTTTTGCAAATAAACTTCCACCCACGTTTGACAACTCTATTGTTTCCTTTCTCACAATCACTCCTCCATCAGTCATTTGCTCCGTGCCTCACTTTAACACTTGAATTGTGCCTTAATTACCTGTGCGTTGAACGTCCCATCTCACTCACACCGCCATTGAAAGGAGGGACGGTGTATTTCTATTCCACTGGCGCTTGGCTAATTTATTTTCTCTCTTCCAGATGAATTTCGAGCAAAAGCAGAAGTGAAATAAAAAAATGTATGAAGGGGGAAAAAACTGCTGACGTCTCCTTAACTTTCGAAATTGTGGAAAATATCGTAGTAAAATTATAGATAGCTGAAAAGTTTCTAGTCCTAGATCAACCGTATTCCATAAATGTACAGTGTTAACTCTTTTCTACTTCTTCTTTGACTCTTTTAAACATTTTGTTAAAAGCTTTCTCGAAAATTAATATTTAATGAAATAAAAATATTTTAAGAGTATGGTATTCTTTCCTATGCTGCTCCGAGACTCATTAATAATGTAATACTACGCTCTATTTTTATCTAGAGCGTCCGCATACGAGGTGAGATCCAAATGTTCTAGGAAAATGCCTCCTTTTCGAGTAAGATATAACGTAATATGTTGTTTTTACACCTTAATATATTCATGCATGAGTAGTAATAAACAAAAATTATAGAAATTATGTCCTTTCATAGAATATACTACCTGAGCCAACATAGATTCTCAGTAAAGAGGTATTAGAAGCAACGATTTTTTTCTTATTAAACTTTTTAAAAAGATATATTTTTGTAGCATAACGAAGGTTTATAAAAATGGTTGTCAATAAAATAATTTAGGAATGGATAAATCGCTTTTCATTTGAACGAGAAGAACTTGAAGATGATAACTGATGTGACAAACCTTCAACTCCAATGTTGAAGGCTCACTTTGTCTTGGGAAATCGATCCATCCTATGAGTATCAAAACTGCTGTTTGAAGATCAAATCGTAATCAAAGCCAATCTCTCAATTCATATTTTTAACAAAAGGGAAGCAAATAATTGCTGATTTTTTCGAATTAATGACTATTAGTGAAGAAATGTGAGTATACCCATATGGGCCTGAAGATAAAAAAAATCAAAACAAGGGCCACATAGAGGTCCAAGGGGCACCGTCTAAAGAAAGTCGGAAATGTTGACAGCAAAACCGAAAGTAACTGCTTTGGAGATACAGAAGGGGTTCTGCTTATAGACTTCCTTGAATTACATAAGTATGAACTAGAAAAGATTCTAAGATCCACTCTGGTAGGTCAAGAATAAAGTGAAAGGGGGGAAGTCAGAGGAAAAGGTTATGATAAAGTGGTGCAGGAAAAGGGGCGATGAAAAAAAAAGAAAGTAACGTGAGGCGAGTTTGGAAAGGCTTTCTGCGTTGATGGATCACCAACGGCGCGCGGGGAATCGACTGCACCATCCTGAGTCTCAAAAGAGCTGCATTCAAGTGAAGCATTAAAACTACTCATTCACAATTCTCGACACGCTACAAAGGAAAAAGAGCAAGATGAGAGGAGATGGAAAAAAGAATAGGTTTTACAATTCCTATTTCTGTCACGTTATATCTTAAAGTAATATTAATCGATTCTAGTAAACAATTTACCGCAATGTTTTCAACAACATTTCTAGACAAGTAATTCCAAGTTTGAGTTATTTTTTTTTAAAAAACAGACATTTGTGATATTATAGTGTTGAATCTTTTGTTTACCAGCTTGAAACCATTATTTATAGTGGCAGATCTATTATCTAGCTCAAATATTGAACCATAATTCATTTAAGTGAACCCGTTTATTATTTTAAAGAGTTCAATAAGATGATGGAGGAAATTCTGACTTTGACTAATCGATCTATTTTTAAATTCAGGAATAAATTTCATTCCTGAACGCTTGAGGCGCTCCGATATTACGATGCTCATAATTACACCACGTTCTCCAAATGAGGTCTCAACAGCTTTATAGATAGAGAGAATAATATATTTTACTTTAAACGCAAAATGTCTCGCTATGTATCTTTGAACCCTATTTACTTTTTAAAATTTGAAGACCCCTATTCTAATCTCCTCGAGGGTTACCATGTCCTATGGGCATTGACTCTTCCTTATTGACGTTGGCCATCTAACCGACCCTTTGGCAAGTTTTCAGTCACTATGAGATTTTGCCCTAGTAGTTAGTGTTGTTTTATTAGCAAATTTTGAAATTTATATAATAAATTCACGTCAAAATTGTATATATATATATATATATATATATATATATATATATATATATATATAATGAATAACTCACAAATAGCACGTGAGATTCGCAATGAATGCAATGTCCCGCAGGAAAAATGAAAGGGTGCTTCCAAGTACTTTTGAACTTTATTCAGTTCATTCTCAAGGATAACTACAAGAGAAAATAATATAATAAGGGTATATATCAGCTAGTAAAAGATAAAGGACCGTCTCTAAGACAAGAAATCACCAATGAGGAAGTAGGAGAGGGACGGGTAAATTCACATTAAGATTTAGCTATAACAGGTAGCAAGGTCAAACCGAGAGGCAAGAAAGAGTCAAGAACAGAGCCAAAAGGGTTAAAACGATTAACGGGTGAAGCGATAGTCTAAAGAGGGAGATTACGAGAGACACGAGAAGTAAGTAGATACTTAGGGGAGAGGGTCAAAAGAGAGGAAGAGAAATAAAATAATATTAATACATAATCAATGCAATAATTAAATTGACAAATCGGGTGCCCATAGTATATATATGCGTTTTTGTGCATATGTCCGAAAATAGCCACTTAATTAATTGGAATTCAGCAAAATTTATTTTTCGCTCAAATGACTCAATTAAAAGAAACCTTGTTGAATGTTCATGTATAAGCCAATTTATTAACTTTAACATTTCCCCTGGCCTTTTTAAAATTGATGTTGTTATCAAAAAACTCATTCTTAAAGAAATTAGCTTTGACTTATATTCCTTTTTTTGGGGCAATTTTTATTTTCCTGGCCTAATTGCTAAGTTTAAATCTAAGAACGTCTCTCTGCCATACTTATATCGTCTTGTTAAAACTCATAAGCCTAATAATCCCATGTGTCCTATTATTAGTTCTTAGGCTCAGTTTCATATTCTTTATGTGAATATCTTACTTCATACCTCCGTCTGGATTTAAATTTTCCGTCTATCGGAAGCCTACCAACGTTGGTTCCTATATTCATTTTTATTCTGGTCATAATGATAAAGTCAAAAGTTCTGTATTTAATTGAATGTTTTATCCGAGGGTTGCGGGTCACCAGCCCAGAATTCTTGGATATTGAGATTTTAAAAAATCTTTGAAATAGGTAACCACCTCTGCTACCCTCATAACTTTCTTGTCAGGTGCTTAGATTCGGCAAAAAAGACGTTTTTCAGAATTGAAGTCCCTCCCACATTCAATTTTAAGAACTCCCTTGTTCAACCTTTTTCTCGGACCTTTTCCATTCTTCCCTGTCTCCTGAAATGTTTAAACATTTCAGTCATATATAAGGATGAGCCTAGTTTGTGAAAAATGTTGGTTCAAAATAATAGCAAGAACATAGGGGGGAGGGGGTATTCTGTCGCTTGTGCAGTTTGTCCTAAGCAATACTTTGGGCCATCTGGAAAATCATTAAATGTTCGTTTGACCCAACACAAATACAATATTAGAAGCGGTGAAAGCAATAGTGCTTTCTTTGTTTACCTAGGTGAAAATAGTCATCCTATCAATTGGAATTCCGCTAAATTTATTTACAACTGAGATGACTATGTTAAAAGAAATAATGTTGAATGCTCGTTCATTAATTCCTCGCCTAATTTCAATATATCCACCGGTCTCTTTAAACTGGACAACGTCATTAAAAAGCTTATTTTAAACGAAATTGTCCATTTTAAATATTTGCCCTTTGATTTATTAAATTTATTATATTTCTTTTGCTTATAGAAAAATGTATTTATAATTGTATATGTATTCATAGTTATGTGACTTATATTTCTACATTTCACACACACTCTCTCACACGTGCATATTTTGGGGGAGATCTTATCTATATGTCTTTAACCTTCGGTACCTGTATTTAATCCTACTTTTCTGATTTTTTTTTTATTTTTCACCTCTCCTCTGTTTTATATCCTTTCGTTGTACGTGGGCGGAGCGTCACTTAGTTTTCCCTTATATATACCATTCTTGTCAAGTAATTCTTTATGTATTTCTTGAGAATGAACTGAATAAAGTTCGAAAGTACTTAGATTTTGCTTTTCATTTTTCCTGTGGGATTTTCTGCATATATATATATATATATATATATATATATATATATATATATATATATATATATATATATATATATATATATATAATTGGAAGGATGAACGAAAGGACGTATAAAAGGAAATTCATTTCATTTTCTTGATACAACGTTTCGGGTGAACTTTTCACCCATCTTCGGGACTGGAAATACAATTCGTGGAAAACAATTTGAGTTAGAGTTAAACAGATAATCAAAATGATGGATTTATGTAAAGTATTTAATGTTTATTAAGGGGGTATAGCGATAAATTTACAGGTAATTGATATTTTTGGATTATTATGTTGCGAGTTAAAAATTAACGATTGGGGAAACACAGGAAACACATCAGGATAAACCAACCTTAAACGATCAGCCGTTAGAGGATAATTGGGGAGAAAGGGCGAGGAGCGTTAGAAGAAAGAGAAGGTTAGGAGGTTGGTAAATTTTTGTTTAGATTAGAAGTAGTTGGTGAGAAGAAGAATCGGAATTTAAGGAAGGAGAAAGGTATTTAATATACATGGATTCAAGAATCATTAATGATATGAGATCAGGGGGGGGGGGTAAGATTTTAAAATCGTCCGTTGTGATTTCAGTTTTACAATTAATAGAGTGAAGCTTAACAGGTGAGAATTACTTCGTAGAGAGAACCTTTCCTGTCCTGTGGCTAACACCCAAATGGAAACAGAACCTCGCCATCAGCGAGCGCACCGTACTGCCTAGGTCCCCAGCTTACATTTGGGGCAAGTAAACTCGTAAATAACGGAGCACTTCGCTTCAGGCGGGATTCTGGCCTTACAATTTAAGTATAATCCTATTTATGAAAATTAACTTAAAATTGGTATGGAAAAAGAATTATTTAATAAAGATGTAATTTCTTTTGAATTTTTTTTTTTATTTAAAAAACCCAGATCCGGAAAGATTATGTAACGGATATCTTTGCAAACAGTAAGGAATTTAAATTTGGGATGGTAAATATTGTTTAAAAATTGGGCCGCAATTTTTTCAGTGAGAGACACAGGAAAGCCGTTTCGTTTGAAATAGTTAGTCAGAAATACGACTTCTTGGTGAAATCCGGAGTAGGATGAACAAATATTAAAAGCCCGGAATATTAGTGTTTTGATGGCACTTATTTTGAAAGAAAAGTCACGAAAACTGAAAAAGTTTTGGCCTTGACCAGTAAAGGTTGGCTGACGAAAAACTTTGGTTACAAATCCAGTTGGGACACGGGAAATGTGGATATCCAAAAATGAGATGGAGGAATTAGGCTCCTTTTCTATGCCTTCTATGATTTCTATGCCTTTATTGCGTCTTGGAAAGGAGATTTACTTTATAATTCTCTTTCGGATGCAGAACGTGGCTAATATATGTATACATGAGCCCACTTTCCTATTTGCGTTATTTGATTGGTGTGAATTGGGAGAAGCGCTATATAAGCCTTCATCAATGTATAGCAAGGAACTACCATAGGTGAGAAAGGAAATCCTACGAACGATTTAGCCATAAATACGAAAACAACATGATATATTTATACGCTGAGCAGGTTCACTTATTTTCCATACAAAACAAGGCAAAGTGTTACCAATCCCCCAGCTTTCATGAACAAGGAGCAATAGGCCTTGCCTCTCTACATGGTCTACACACATGTAATATAACAGTTGTTTCAAGACACAGGATAAGACTACATAATATATTTTAAATCATGAGATAAATGAATAATTGTAAAATTCACGACATGGAGTAAACTGATAAATAACATAATTATCATAGGCCAATTAAGCCATGAACTTATCCATAGTTCACACGGTAATAGGGAAGAAGTAATCAGAAGATAATAAAGATACAAATAAGATATAAATGGATACGTGAAGAGCATAAATAAACATAAGATATTTACGTAGCAAATCAAAATAGTAGTTACACAACAAAATGAAAATAAAGTAATTACAAAGTGAAATGATAATAACATAAATAAATTTAACGTAGGGGACATGAATGATGTGACAATCCAATAACGAAATGAAATAGTAATAAGCTTCATTTATGTAATCTGGACCCCAACCTCTTAGCATATCCTATCTGAATAATCGGACATTGAAAAATTAAAGGTAAAAGGGTTTGAATGAACGACTGCGATGAACGATTCTCAGAATGATTATGATGGAAATCTCAGCGTGTGTTTGTTGGAATGTATCGGGTTGTGTAATGTTATTTGGGGGTTGTAGTCTGTGTACTGGTTTTTGTGTTATTATTAACTGTTCCTTCCATTGTACAGTGGAAGTCTAGGTTTTAACAACATTTTGAAGGGAATAAGAGCAATTGTGGCATCCTATGTGAATCTTCTAAAGGAAATTGATTTAACCAAAGAATCTCTTCAATTTTTGTAGTGTGGTAGGCTACGATAATTTCTTATCACAATTACTTTATCTTACTTTGGTGGTATGTCTTATGGCTTGCTAACCACTTTTTTCCCCATAAGTTAAGCCAGTCTACTTAAAAATGCATCTCGCAATGTTGACTTACAAACAGTGTAATTTCAATATTGCAAAAACGTGCTCTAAATGTTGAAAATGCTGAGTTCAGTTTCCAGTTGTAATGAATGTCGTCAACGTAGGTGAAAATAAAACTTAGATTACCCAAAATATGATTAATAAAACGCTCAGACTTATCGAAGAATTCTTTTTAACTCGGGAAAGGACTCGCCATTCAAACAGTCTCATTTGCGTAACGATTCCTGACTTTTCAATTAATGATGGATGCATTTGAACTTGATAAAATTCATCTTTAAAATCTACGTTCAAGAATTTTCTGCAACATTACAATGTTGCACTAAAGTCAGTCAAATAAGTTAGGGGTAACTATCATGTATAATGACTGTGTTTAGCCGTCGGAAGTCACAGATGACGTGATAAAAGTTGTCTAGCTTCTAACCAAGATGGACTGGACTTGCTTGATGGGTTTGAGTTTGTTCGTATTCTTCCCTCTTTTAATAAAGTTTAGTCGTTGTTTTTTAAGAACAATCAATCATTTGAAAGACAAGTGTTTTGGTCTCTCCGTGACTAGGGGTGGGAGGGGGAGTATTAATATGGTGGTCGTAAGTGGGAGACATTTTCTGTACTCTTTTGCAATGCACTGATTATTGGGCTTATATAATTCACTATATTTATTGAGCAACTGATGCACTGGTGAATCACTTGAAATTAAAAAGGAAAGGTGAAAATGCACTTTTATGAATCGCCCGTATTGATAAATTAGTGGTATCGTCCACCAAACACACAGGCTTTAAGATCGACTAAAATAGTGAATTGAGTTAGAAAGTCAGCATTTAAAATTCATATTTAATATCATGCACTATAAATTTCCACTGAAAATTTCGTCTTAGCCCTAGAAAATGTCTGTGAATCAAGTTTTCGTTCGGGGATCCTGTCGCTGTTTGAAGTGAGAACTGAGTTTCCTCCTGTTTCAGGTCGTCATAAGTAGCGGGGATAACGGATATAACGGACCCGGTATCCACCAAATTTTTTCGTGATGTGATCTATTAGGTAAAAGCATGGAGTTTCGGGAGACAAAGATGAGACTTCCTTCACTGCTGTACCCCTCTGGAGTTTCCTGAGTTCCCTCTCTCTGACAGCCAGGCAAACAACTGTTGGCCTGATCCTCAAATTCGTGGTTGGACCAGCAAATGCCGTCCTCGAGAGTGGTAGAGTTGCGTCGTCTGGAATAGCCTTTAATCTTCTTGAACTTTGAGATCCTGTGTGATATGTTAGCCATTGTTCTCTAAATTTTTGAGGAAGGTCTTTTGCGGAGGAGCTCACACTTGATTGCGAGCTCCGACTCAGTGTTCGACCGGCACCGGTTTTCAATTGTTCAAAGAGAGTGTTGGGAGATAACATATCGAGTGCCTCTTGAATATGAGGATGAATGAGTCGGAGAAATGACTATCAGGAAGTCAGGAGTGATGTTGCCTCCAAGGATATCTCTTAACCTTATATTAGGCTCCTGAGGGGCGGGGTATGTCATAATTCAGAGGAACGAGTACAAAGCTCAATCTTATGAGTCGTTGTGGGAGAGAAGCGCTCTAATATGGCGTCTTTTCAATTCTAATAGGTTAAGCCAGTAGGATCCTTAAATAGAGATGATAGGGCATCAATTCCCGGATTAATGGCTTCATCTTTTGAGTTATTCGTTACTCTTTCCAATGAAAAGAAAAATTAAATCATGATTGAGGTGAAGTGATTTGAAATTAAGGTAAATAAATTGCGAATGTTTTTTTATGATACCGTGTGAATTCATCAGAATAGCAGTTTAAGTCGTAGTGATGTAAGTTGAAGATATTAATCTTGTTGCAAGTTGCAGTAAGAAAGACAGCATGGGAAATTCGAGGTCACTTCAGAGTTAACATTTGTGTTGTAGTGCGCGATCAGAGTTCAAGTCACTTCGGGAAGTTGTTCAATTCATTGTTTTCGTTGTTCTCCCCCGACGCTAATCTGCCACGGTACTTCGAATTCCCTCTTAATATGCAAGTAAAAGACAAAACAAAATTGATTACTGCGGCTAATTATTATTTTTTAATTCTTACAACATGATAATAATGGCAGAGGATTATTAATCGCACAGGAACAATGAATTGGGAAATGCATGAAAGAGTTCCAGTGAAATCGAATTCTTGTTCCTGGGGAATAAAATGAACTCGCCTTAACGGAGAATTAATCACATTCGAGAAATTGCCGGGATGAGAAATGAATTGTGAAGATTAATGAATTAATTAATTAACGTATCGAAGTGTCTATTATTTTATCATTCAGGAAGGACGATGATTATGATTAAATATCATTGGAGCTTATTACAAAAATTAGATTCACGTAAAGCGTTAATGAATAATCAGGCCAACCTTTTTTGGTTATGTGATTGCCATCTCATAGTGGTAATCTCTATTTCTCCAAACATTGGTAAGGTTTGATTTATGGCAATAAATTGTACTGCCAAAATATATCTTTATTTCTTGGTGTTGTGGGGTGCAATTTCTGGACAACACGGTGGAGTTCGTTCTTCCCTAGCATTAAAGCACGACCACCCTCTGGCCCTGATGAAGACATGTAGCCCAAAACTATGATAGAACTATCTCTATGCTCAACAATTGCCACCAGCTAAGTTGGCTAAAATGCCCCTCCAGCTCTTCTTCTCGGAAAGGTAAAAATTTGAAAAAAGGGAATTTTTAAAATAGTTTTCTTGCAAGATATATTTAAAGGGAATTACACAAATTAGGTGTGAAACAACAATACAATAGTCTTTGTTACAACCTGCTAATTACTTTCACCTGATCAGCTAACTTTAGATTATTGCTTGCCCGCGCCAAGTACCACCTGGGGCACCACCGGGGCAGACTCTCGGACGGCAGCGGCCCCCCAAATGCCAAGTGTAGGCCATGAATGGTCTTTTGCAGTCTCCTTCTTTTCTTATGTTCTTATTTAAATGGAAAAGTGATCACTACCATGGAAGTCATCTCCCCCCTCCCCCTCCACCACCCAAAATCAGGCTGAGCATCTGGAGAGCCCAAAGATAGATCGAGACAGGATAATGAAGCGGTTCTCAGACAGTGATGCGTAAACTCATCCACATTTAGGACACCCATCTCCAGCTCGTTGATCAGGTTGGAAAGGATTTAACCCTGGGGATTAATCGAGTAGTCCCCCAGAGGGAAGGTCTACCGTTCAGATCTCCGAGCAAGAGAAAGGGCCTCGGCAACCGTGCGACGACGCGGCGTAAGTCCCCCGCGTCGAAATCGGCTGAGGGTGGAATGTACGCGGAAATAACAGTACACCTCCTATCCAGGTGCAGCTGCTCAGCTACTGCCTGAAATGAGGTATCTAACGTAAATAGAAAAACGGAGACATCATGCCGGGTGTAAATAGTGCATCCTCTTACCAGGCCCCCATCCCGTGGCGGTGGGGTGGCAGAACACTTATACCCTGGGAGGCCGGGCAAGGGGCACGCACCCAGCATGGCCTCTTGCAAAAAGATAGCTGACGGAAAACAGGAGGAAAGGAGCTTACGCAGATCCTCCCAGTTGGCACTGAGTCAACGGCGATTCTATTGAAGGAATATGCCGCCCAGGTCTAGCTCGGAGAGGCTACAAGGGCTCTCTTCGAAGTAAAGACACTCACAAGAATGACCCCCGTAAGGGAAGCGGCGATTTGCCATCCTGGCCGCCGTGCTGTTGGGACTCAGCACCCCGTCCGACCCCAGCTTAGCCTCTTCTTCTTCCTTCAAAACACTTGTTTCCTCGCTTTTCATACAACTTCTCTCACAACTTTCAATGGTCAGCCTCTAATTTCCTAGGGTAGATGCTGACCTTCTTCTTAAGTCAACCGTCCCGGATAGGGGCTTAGGGGGGAGGGGACAATGTTCCCTAACCCCTGAGCTCCGGTCTTGGGTGGTTGGTTTTTAACAACCTGCTTTATCCCCACCCATACCTTCCCCACATCCCTTTTCCTCTCGTCTTCACAATCTATATATTTTTTACGCCGTGTTCAAGGTGGAGCCGCCATGCCGATGGACTGCCAGGCCACCAGGCGTGAGGGGTGGTCTTAAATGGCGGCGCCTGGCTCTGCCAGGCTTGCAAGCACCTCTCGCAGTGCGGGCTACTGCGAGAGGTGATGCGCGATTGCATCCCGTGTCAAAAAGAGGGTCACCATGCCCAATGATGAGTTTAATAAAAAAAAAACAACCCTCCAACTTTTCCTATAACATCGACGGAGCCGCCCTTTGGCAGCTCCAGCAAAAAAATAGAGGTTTCCCCCCCCTGTGCTTGCTCAGGGGACCCTCCATATATCTCTAACCGGAGAGGAGGCTTACTCCTCTCCTTCGCTTCGGGTGTAGGGGACTCCCCCTCACCCCCTTCTCTGGAGGTGCTTTCGGGCGCCTCCCTTTCACCAGCAGCAGGCCCCTCTGTTCTTTCCAAGGGGACTGCCAAGAAAGCCAGCAGGCAGCCCTTAGCCAGCCGCTCCACATCGAAGCGGCTCGGTAGGGCAAACCCCTTCAGGGGGGAGAGGGAAGCCAGGCCCCTTCGGTCGCTTCCCTCAAAAGACCTGCTGGCAAGAATACTGAACCTTGCCGGGGTCAAGGCCCATGCCTCCCCAAAGAAGACTAGTGACGGTACTGCCAACGGGACCTGCGATGTCTTGGAAAGGGATAGATAGACATGGTCCTTGAGGAAACCCAGCCTCAGACGGTAGGGCCTTCCATGGGAGGGAATCCGGGCTCGGCGCCAAGCACCGAACCCGAATCCGCCCCTATGCAAGGTCCTCCTCAAACGGCTGGGGATTCTCAGGCAGTACAAGGAGGGGAGGGATCTCCTCCGGATGATGCCCCTGCGACCATTAGGACCCTCTCCATTTCGGAGAAGAACCTGGCTGAGGCCGGGCCATCTGGCCTGGGGGCTTCTACCGGCGGGGGTGAGAAGCGGGTTCATTTCACGCCCTCGTTTCCAAAAAGGAAAAGGACGAAAAAGACCAAAAAGACGAAGAAGACTCGGGGCTCCTCTCCATCCACGGGGGCTACGGGCACGGATGGGTCTGCTGCCACTTTGGCAAGTGACCAAGCCAAGATCGGCACAACCGGCCCCTCTGCCCCCCCGGGTACGGAGCTCCTGACCATGACAAAGACCAAAAGTGCACAGGGCGGAGCCTCGATGACATCGGGGCCCCTCATTCAGAGGTTACCTGGCGTTTTCGAGCCTGCTGACTTCAAAAGCTTCCTCGTTATTCGCTCCACTGATGGCACCATGTTGTCCAAGGGCAACATGATCCATCAGAGGAGAGGATTAGCTAGTGCAATTGGTAGAGAGCCAAAGGTAACCCGTTTCTCGGACGGGAGCCTTCTGGCGAATGCGGCGAATCCCGCCGAGGCGGCAAAGATAAGTGCTCTTCGGACACTTCATGGCACCCCGGTGAGTGTGACGCCGCACTCTACCATGAACTTTGTGAAAGGAGTAGTTTATGCGAGGAAACTCGTTGACTACTCCATTGAGGACATCACCCTAGAGCTGGCCGACCATGGGGCGGTCAAGGTCGAACGTGTGATGAGAAAACAGGGAGGTGCCTCGAGACCCACCCCTACACTCTTCGTCACGTTCGACTGTGACAAGCTCCCTGAGTCGGTGCGTGCCGGTTGGTACCGCTACCGCGTGAAGGCATTCGTGCCACTGCCACGGCGGTGCTATTACTGTCACCGCTTCGGCCATACGAATCGCTCATGTAGATGTGAAAAGTCGGGGTCACCCGAAGTCTGTGTAAATTGCTCCAAGGTTGCACACGATAAGTCCAAATTGTGTGTGGCCAAGTGTGTCAATTACGGAGAGCCGCACCCCACTTCTTCGAAGCAATGTGGTGCATATCTCCTTGAGAAAGAAATCCTGGCCGTTCAGGCTCAGGATCGACTCTCATTCCGCGAGGCAAAGGACTTGGTCCTGGCACGCCTGGCTCTGCCTGGGACGTCATATGCCTCAATAGTTAGAAAGGCACCCTCTGCTCCTGGCCCATCCAGGCCAACGAGCACGGTTGTTTCCGCGCCCATTCGGAGCCCTTCTACGGGCTCTACTCAACCCGGGCGCTCCCCTGGTAAAGCTGGCGGGAAAAAGGGTTCATACCCTGCCCCGGCTAAAACCAGGGCTCCCCCCTCTCCCACCAACGTGACCGTTTCCCGCAAGGCGAAACGGCCAAGCGCCTCAACCGAGTCGTTAGACTCACAGGAGGCAACACACCTGAAGATGGTCGCTAGGCCATCTTCCTGGGTTCCTAAAGCTGTTCCCCGAAAGAAGGACAGCAACAAAATAGCTTCGGCCCCTTCGCCCACGCCCCGACGTGAAGCAAGTGGCTTGGAGACGGTGGTTCCTTGAAAAGAGGGCCCCCCGCCTCCGAAGCCGCAACGCCCGCCTAAGGTTTCGAGGCGGAGGGAGGAAAAGACTCGCATGGCGAGCCCAACCTCCCCCAATAAGTCCTCAAGGGGGAAAGAGCCTTCAGCGCTTTGTCCGGCCAACAGCGCCCGGGGTTCTGCCCCCGGGAAGCGTACGGCCATTCCCGTGAGGGTCTTTAGTTCGAGGAGGGCCCCCACGTCTCCTCCGAGCTAGGCATGGAGGGCGTATTCCTTCAATGGAATTGCCGTAGACTCCAGGCCAACTGAAAGGAGCTGCGCAGGCTCGTCTCGTCCTCTTCCCCGTTAGCAATCGTTTTGCAGGAGACCATGCTATGCGCGTGCCCCCTGCCCGCCCTCTCGTGGTATAAGGGTCTTGCGACCCCACCACCGCGTCATAGCCGGGCCGGAAGATGCACGGTTTACACCCGGCATGATGTCTCCGTTCTTCCTTTCTCTTTAGATACCTCCTTTCAGGCTGTGGCTGTGCAGCTGCACCTGGAGAGGAGGTATACTATCATTTCTTCGTACGTTCCACCGTCAGCTGACCTCGACGCGGGGGACGGTTGCCGAGGCCCTATCTCTTGCTTGGAAATCTGAACGGCAGGCATCCTCTCTGGGGAGATTACTCCATAAATCCCAGGGGACAAGTCCTAGCCGATCTGATCGAAGAGCTTGAGATTGGTGTCCTAAACGTGGATGAGTTTACGCATCACTGTCCGAGAACCACTTCATTTTGTGGCCTCGACCTATCTTTGTGCTCTTTGGATGCACAGCCTGATTTTGATTGGGAGGTGGTCGATGACCTCCATGGTAGTGATCACTTTCCCATTCAAATATCATTTTCAGGGCAACTGACGCCTGAGAGACCACCTCGGTGGTGCTTGGCGCGGGCGCGGTGGCCTGAATTTCAGGAAATGACTGAATTCTCTATCTCAGTCGAGGAGTTTAGGTCGGTAGATGAGGCCGTTGAGTTCTTCTCCGGCAACCTCATCGCCGTGGGCCTGACTACTATTCCTAGGACGTCTGGCCATTTTGCCACCCTAACCGCTACCATGGTGGTCGGCCGAATGTGAGACGGCCCTCAAACAGAAGCGTTATGCCTACATGCGCTATAAGCGCCGCCCGAACGATTTCACTGTCGCTAAATTTCGTCGGGCTAGGGCTAGGTTCCGGTATATTTCGAAGCACGCCCGCCGCTCTTCTTAGCGGGCATACGTGTCTTTACTTAACGGGAAGATTCCCTTAGCTGAGGTGTGGAAGCGAGTCAAAAGGATTCGGGGCAAGTTCTCGCAGGACCGCCTCCCGTTCTCCAGGAGAATGGGACCGCAATCTCGGACCCCGCGTCCGTGGCGGAATCCTTAGTGACCGCTTTTTCCGCATTCTCTAGCCGTGATGCTGCTCCGCCAGCATTCAATGCACGTCGTGATGTCGCGGAAGGCCACCGGCTGGACTTTACCTCCAGAGGCGGATAACCCTTCAACGACAAGTTTACTGTGAGTGAGTTGCATTCCGCTCTCGCTTCGTGCGCGGACACCGTTCATGGTCCGGACGATGTCCCGTACGCCATGCTTTGACACCTGGGTGAGCGAATCATGGCCTTTCTGTTAGATTTGTTCAACAGGATCTGGGGGGAAGGTCTTCTCCCAGATTCCTGGCGAATCGCTACTGTGCTCGTCTTTCGCAAGCCGGGAAGAGATCACTCTACTCCGACCGGTTTCCGCCCAATCTCTTTAACCTCTTGCGTGTGCAAGTTGATGGAGAAATTGGTAAATGTTAGATTAGCCTACTTCCTGGACAGCGGAGGCCATCTGTCTTCTGCACAGTGCGGCTCCCGCAAGTTCCACTCCACGTCGGATGCTCTGCTCCGACTGGAAAATGCCGTCTGCGAGGCTTTCCTTCGTAGACAGCACTACGCCGCGGTGTTTTTTGATCTGGCGAAGGCCTATGATACCGCATGGCTTTCGGTATCATGAAGACTCTCCGAACGATGGGGGTGAGGGGACGCCTCCCATTGTTTATATCTGAATTTTTGCGAGATCGTCGATTCCGCGTACGGGTGGGAGGAGCCCTCTCCGGCCCAAAGGAGCAGGAAGCGAGTGTCCCGCAGGGAAGTGTCCTCAGTGTCACACTCTTTGCCCTGAGCATCAACGGCATCACCTCGGTGCTGCCGGAAGATGTTCTCGCTACGCTCTACGTGGACCTCCTTTCGATCTCTTTTGGCGTGGCCCAGATGCCAACTCTGGAGCGTCGACTCCAACAGGCATTGAACCGCGTCTCTCGCTATGCCGAAGCGCACAGGTTTCGGTTTTCTTTGGCCAAGACTAAGGTGGTGCACTTCTGCCGCCATCCACGGCTTCACCCCGACCCAGATTTGTTTCTTAATGGGGTGCGCCTGGATGTGGTTGAGTCGCACCATTTCCTTGGTCTTGTATTCGACCGACGCCTCACCTGAGAGGCTCATATTCGCAGCCTTAGGGTCTCTTGTACCCGCGCCATTGATATTCTTCGTTCCGTGACGTTCAGCGCTTAGGGCGCTGATAGGGCTACTGCCTTACTTTTTTATCGATCCTTTGTTCGCTTAAAGCTCGACTACGGATGCGAGTTTTATGCATCCGCAGCCGAGCGTTTATTGCGGAAGGTGGATTCGATTCACCACACCGGCCTTCGCCTTGCGACCGGTGCCTCTCGCACTTCACCTATTGAGAGCCTGTTGGTCGATGCTGGGGAGATGCCACTCGCTCTGCGCCGCGTGCAGTGCATCACTCGCCTTTACGCGCGAGCCCGGCGCCTCCCTCAGTCGCCAACAGCTCTCACTGCATCCGCAGCTGATCTCGATGGTGCCTATGCCACCGAGAGACGCCAGTCATACCCTAAGCCCTTTGGGTTTGGGGCCAGGAAAATCCCTCGAGAGGTAGATATAGCTTTCGGGCTGGTGGCGCCCCTGGTTCTGCCCAGGACGCCACCCTGGAGGGTACCACATTTGGCTATTTGTCGCCACGCCTCTGCTCCCAAAGCTTGTACTGCGCCGGGAGTATTGCGTTCGACCTTTTTGGAGCACACATCGTGTCACGCTGGTACCGCGCCAGTGTATACGGATGGCTCCATGTCCCAAGAGGGGGTCGGCTTCCACGCCGTATCCCCTCTGTTTGAAGTCGGTTGGGCTCTACCAGGTGCTGCGTCTGTCTTCACGGCCGAGTTGGTGGCAATACACCACTCGGTACGGGAGATTACGTGACGTGCCCGGTTCGGAGACCGGATTGTGATCTATAGCGACTCACAAAGCGCCCTGAGTGCTCTCGGGGCATTGGAATCTCCGCATCCCCCGGTTCGCGAAATCCGTGACGCCACGGTTTTGGCGAGCCGGGCAGATGTCGAGATTATCTTCTGCTGGGTTCCTGGACATGTAGGAATTGCGGGGAATAAGCGCGCCAATGAGGGCTTCAAAGAGTCCGCGAGGACTCTGCGACCGGACCAGCGTTTCGCTCTTCCTCACACTGACTACATGGCAGGAATACGGGCAGCTCTTCGGACTGCTTGGCAAAGAAGATGGGAGACGGTCGAAAGGAACTTAAAGTTGCGTGCCATTGCACCGCGACTGTTCCCATGGACCTATCCCTCAATGCCGCGGCGGCTTCAGGTTGCTTTCTGTCGTCTCCGAATCGAGCACACTTGTGTGACGTATCGCTATTTGATGGAGCGCTCGCCTGTGCCCTATTGCAATGACTGCTTCGTCCCCCAGACTGTTCGGCACATTCTTGTCGAATGTCCCAGGCTGGGTGATCTTCGCGCAGGACACCTGTCTCGGTCCGGGATGGGCGGGGTCGCTACCGCCTGTCCCTTGTACTCGGGACGAGTGCGTGCACTTTGACTGGTGTACTTGTTGACTTTTTGGGGAAGGCCGGCTTTCTCCCTTTCATTTAACCAGGTTCAATTGTTGTTGTTGTTTTTGTCATTGTTTTTGTTATTGCTTTGTTATTGTTATTGTTATTTTTTTATTGTTGTTTCCTGGTCATTTTTTTAAAGTGGCCTAGAACTAGGCTGTTTGTTTACGGCGACTTATGCCTAAGTTGGCAGTCGCCAGATAGCCCCTTAATAAAAAAAAAAATCACGAGAATGACCGTACTCTTCCCGGAGGCAGACCTCCGGGCGCTGTTCGCCGGACAATGCGCTGAAAGCACTGTCGCCTTCGATGACATATTGGGAGAGGTTGGGCTCGCCATCCTCGTCCTTTCCTCCCTCCTCCTCGAAATCTTAGGCAAAGGGGAGTCTTTGGAGGCGGAGGTCCCGCTTTTGCAGGATTAACCGTCTCTTAGCCACCACCTTACCACAGGGTGTGGGTGTAGGAGCCGAAGCTCCTTAAGTGCTCTTATCGTTTTGAGGGGCAGCTTTAGGAACCCTGAAAGATGGCCTCACTACCCTCTTCAAGGGTGTTGCCTCCTGTAAGTCTAACAACTCGGTGGAGGCGCGCGTCTGTTTCGCCTTACGGGAAACGCTGAGGGAAGGGGGAAGACATGGTTTCAGTCGTGCTTGGGTGTGAACCCTTTGTGCTACCAGCTTTACCAGGGGAGTGGCCAGGGTGAGTAGAACCCGCAGAATGGTTCCGAATGGGCGCGGAAACTACCATGATCATAGGCCTAGAGTGGCCAAGACCAGAGGGTGTCTTTCTTAACATTGAGGCATAGGACGTCCCAGGCAGACCGGGTGCGCCAGGACCAAGTCCTTAGCCTCGCGAAATGAGAGACGATCCAGGGCCTGAACGGCCAGAATTTCGTTCGCAAGGAGATGCGGACCACATTGCTTCGAAGAAGTGGGGTACGGCTCTCCGCAATTAACACACATGGCCACAGGCGATTTGTATTTATCGCATGCAACCTTGGAGCAACTTTCACAGACTTCCGGAAAACCCGACTTTGCGCGTCTACAGGAGCGATTCGTATGTACAAAGCGGTGGCAGTAGTAGCACCTCCGCGGTAGTGGCACAAATGCCTTCACGCGGTAGAGATACCAACCTGCACACACCAACTCAGGGAGCTTGTCACAGTCGAACGCAATGAATAGTGTAGGGGTGGCTCTCGAGGCCCCTTTCTGTTTTCTCATTACACGTTCGACCTTGACCGCTCCATTGTCGGATAGCTCTAAGTTGATGAAATCTACAGAGTAGTCCAAAGTCCACGAGTTTCTTAACATAAACTACTCCTTTCACGAAGTTTATGGTAGAGTGCGGCGGCACACTCACCGCCGTGCCATCAAGTGTCCGAAGGGCACTAATCATGACAACCTCGGAGGGATTCGACGCATTCGCCAGAAGGATCTCGTCCGAGAAACGGGTCACCGTAGGCTCTCTACCAATCACGCTAGCTAGAGTTCTCCTCTGATGGATCTTGTTGCCCTTAGCCAACATGCTGCCACCAGTAGAGTGAATAACAAGGAAACGTTTGAAGCCAGGTGGTTCGAAAACGCCAGGTACCCTTTGAGAGGCCCTGATGTAATCGAGGCTCCGCCCTACGTACCTTCGGTCTTTGTCAGGGATTCCCCACTTGGGGGAGCACCGGGTCCGGACGTGCCGATATTGGCGGGGTTGCATACCGAAACGGCAGCGGCCCCGTCCGTCCACGCGGTTAGAGAGGAGCCTCGAGTCTTTTTCACCTTTATATGTTTTTTTTTCTTAGGAGAGGAGGGCAGGGAATAAACCCGCTTGTCTCCCCCGCCGATAGAAGCCAATAAGCCAGATGGGCAGGCCTCGGGAAGATCTTTCTCTAAAATGTATAAGATCTTGCCTGTCACAGGGGCACCAGCCGGAGGAGGAGATCCCTCCTCTCCTTGCAAGATCTAGGGCGCACGGGCTGTCTGAGGTGAAGCTTTCACAGGGGCGGACTCGAGTTCTGTGCTTGGCACCGAGCCCGTGTTCGACCCCATTAAAGATTTTACAGTCTGGGGATGGGTCACCTCAGGGACCATGTGCACCTCAAGGTGGGGCTTCCATGTGGCCATCCCTCTCAAGTGATCACAAATCTCTTTCGAGGTGCCTCTCGTTCTAACCTGAGTCAGCAAACCAGCATCCATCGGGGAAGAGAGAGGGCAGGTACAATGATCCCCTATAAGCTCGATATGCGCGCCCGCAGGAGTTTGAAGGGCACGTGTCGACAGGCCCTGTAATCCATCGCCTCCTTGAGGGGGTTGGCCCTATCGAGCCAATCCCACCGAGAGAAGTCAGTTATGGGCAGCCTGCCTGCTTTCTTGGCAGTTCCCTTGGAAAGCAAATAGGGGACTGCTGCTTAAAAAGGTGAGTCGCCCAAGGGCGACTCCAGAGAAGGGAGTGAATGCCAGGCCCCTGCACCCGCATGCATAGGAGAAGAGTAAATCTCCTCTACGGTCAAAGAGGTTTAAAGGGTGGCCTATGAAAGCACAGGGGGGGAAGGGGCTCCATTTTGGGCGCAAACTGTCCGAAGGCAACTCCGAACGATGTTACAGAGGAAGTAAAGGTTGTTTTTTTTACCATCATCGCGCATGGTGCCCTATAGTTTTCACGGGACGCAGACGCTAATCACCCTAAGCAGTAGCCATCTCTGCGAGCGATGAATACGGGGCTGGCAAAGCCAGGTGCTGCCATTTTAGGCCATTCCTTCGCCTAGTGATCTGGCAGCCATTCGGCATGGCGGCTCTACCTTAGGCACGGCGTAAAATCGATAGACTGTGAAAAGGAGAGAGAGAAAGGTATGTGAGGGTAGGGATGAAGCAAGTTGTTAAAAACCCATTACCCCAAACGGGAGCTCAGGCGAACCCCATTTAGAAAAAAGTCCGGATCAGGGTGGAGACGTTGGATAGCGGCAGAAGTGCAGCACCTTAGTCTTGATCAAGTAAAACCGAAGCCTTTGCGCTTCGGCATAGCGGGAGACGCAGTTCAATGGCTGTTTGAGTCGACGCTCCAGAGTTGGCATCTGGGCCGTGCCAAAAGAGATAGAAAGGTCTTCCACGTAGAGCGTAGCGAGAACATCTTCCGGCAGCACCGAAGAGATGCCATTGATGATCAGGGCAAAAAGTGTGACACGTAGGACGCTTCCCTGCGGGACACCCTCTTTCTGGTCCATTGGGCCGGAGAAGGCTACCCCCCTCCCCTACCCGTAAACGGAATTGACGAGCTCACAAAAGTTCAGATATAAAGATTGTGAGGCGTCGTCTCGCCCCGATCGTGTGGAGAGTCTCGATGATACCGTGTCGCCATGCGGTATCATAAGCCTTATCTAGATCGAAAAACGCCGTGGACTAGTGCTGTCTACGAAGGAATGCCTCGCAGACTGGCATTTTCCAATCTAACCTGTAGAAGTGTTCTGAATGGGCACGGATACGGCTGTACTCGTATGACTGTATGGGCCAGGATCAGAGGCTGTCTTTCTTAACATTGAGGCATAAGACCTCCCAGCAAAGCCGGGCGTGCCAGAACGAAGTCCTTAGCCTCGCGAAATGAGAGATGATCCTTGGCCTGCATGGCCAGGATTTCCTTCTCAAAGAGATACGCACCACATTGCTTCGAATAAGAGGGTATGCGGCTTACCGCAATTAACACATTCGGCCACACACGAATTTGAATGTGTTGCCTTGGCGCAACTTACACAGACTTCGGGTAACCCCGACTTTGCAGGTCTACAGAATCTATGCATGTGGCCGAAGCGGTGTCAGTAGTAGCACCTCCATGGCAGTTGCACAAATGCCTTCACGTGGTAGCGTTACCAACCGGCACGCACCAAATCAAAAAACATGTTACAGTCGAACGTGACGAAGAGTGTAAGGGTGGGTCTCGGGGGCCCCTCCCCGTTTTCTCGTCACACGTTTGACTTTAACCGCTCCATGGTCGGCCAGCTCTAATGCAATGCTATCTATAGAGTAGTCCATGAGTTCCCTCACATAAGCTACTCCATTCACAAAGTTCATGGTAGAGTGCGGCGTCACACTCTTCGAGGTGCCATCAAGTGTCCGAAGAGCCCTAATCTTGGCCGCCTCCGAGCGATTCGACCCATTCGCCAGGATGGTGCGGTCCGAGAAATGGGTCACCTTCGGCTCTCTACCAATCACGCTAGCTAGTGCTCTTCTCTGATGGAACATGCTGCCCTTTGGTAACATGATGCCATCAGTGGAGCGAATAACTAGAAAGCGTTTGAAGCCAGCGGGCTTGAAAACTCCAGGTATCCTCTGAATGAATAGCCGTAACGTAATCGAAGCTCCGCTCTGAGCACTATTGCTCTTTGTCTGCAACTATCCACCTGAGGGAGCACCGGGGAGGACGTACCAAACTTGGCTTGGTCGCATACTGAAACCACAGCGGTCCCGTCCGTCCCCGTAGTTCCCGTGGAGGGAGGTGAACCGTTAGTCTTTTTAGTCTTACGGTTTCTTTTCTTTTGGGGAGAGGAGGGTTGGGAATGTATCGCTCCCCCCGCCCCCCGCCCAAAGGATCACCCAGGACAGATGGACAAGCCTCAGCAATATCTTTCTCTGAAATGGAGAAGATCTTTGCTGCCATAGGGGCACCAGCTGGGGGAGAAGATCCCTCCTCTCCTTGAGGCCTCGGGGTCCCGAGCCGTTTGAGGAGCTTGCACACGGGCGGAATCGGGTTATGCGCTTGGCACCGAGCCCGGGTTCGACCCCATGTAAGATCCTACCGTTTGGGGCTGGGTCACCTCAGGGACAATGTCCATTTCAGGGGGAGGCCTCCAATTGGGCATCTCTCCCCAAGACATCACGGATCCCATTCGAGTTACCTTTAGTCGTTTCGTCTTGGACTGGCGAACCGGCAAACTAGTGACGCACGCAAGCAGGACATTAGGGGCCACGGGCCGGTGAGCCCTGCAATCTCTTGCTCCCCTAAGGTGGTTGGCCCTATTGAGCCGCTCCCGGGAGGCGGTCAATTACGGGCCGCCTGCCTGCTTTCCTGGCAGTCCCTTGGGAAAGTAAAGGGGGAGTTGCCACTGATAAGAGGGAGTCGCCCAAGGGCGGCTCCAAAGAGGGGAGGCGAGGAGGAGTCCCCTGTACCCTTAAGCATAGAAGAGGAGTAACCCTCCTCTTTGGTCAAAGTGGTTTGTAGGGTGCCCTACAAAAGCATACGGGAGGGGGGGACCTCCTTTTCTGCTGTGGAGCTGCCCGAAGGCGGCTCCGACGATGTTAGATAGGAAGTTAAATGAAGAGTTTTGGAATGAAAAGTCGCATCATTGTGCATAGTGACTATTGTTTTTTTACGGTACACAAACTCTAATCACTCCACGTAATAGTCCGTTCTGAGAGGGGTCAACACGGGGCCGAAAAAAACAGCTGTTCCCATTTGAGACCACTCCTCACGCCAAGTGGCAAGGCAGCCCTTCGGCATGGTGGCTCCACCTTGGGCTGGGCGTAAAATTGATAGACCGTGAAAGGAGAGAGAAAGGTTATTTGAGGAAGGTGTGGGTGGGGTTGAAGCAGGTTTTTAAAAACCCACCATCCTAAACCGGAGATCAGAGCTGAGGGGACATTGTCCCCTCTCCCTCAGCTCCATCCGGGATGGTTTGATTAGAGGATGCTGGTCGTCCTTTACCCTGTGAAATTAGAAGCCACCAGAGAAAGTTGTGGTACAGGTTGTAGGGAAAGTAAAGTGAGGGAGTAGGGTAAGAAGACAGGGTGTAGGAAATAAGAAAAGGCTAAGCTGGGGTCGTTCGGGGTGCTAAGTCCCTTCAGCACGGCGGCAGTCAGGAAAGCAAAGTGCCGTGCACAGGTAAGTGCTACGCCGGGTAAGTGCAACGCCAGGCCATTGCAACACAGGGTAACTGCAAGGAGAGGTAAGTGCAACACAGGGTAACTGCAATGCAAGGTAACTCTAACACTGGGTAATTACAATGCTTGATAACTTAACTAGCAATAAATAAAACAAAAATGCGTATTCGTCACTCCAATTATTAAGTGCAAGATTTCCCGCACACTCCCTTCCTCCATTCGAAGCGGTCTGTACCCGAAGGTGAGCATATGTGGGAAACTTGGGAAACACAGACTCTTTTGAACGAGGGGGTTCATCTGTAATGTTACTGAGGGGGAAATGTAGGACAAAGATTGTTTCCGAAGGTAAAAAAAACTGCCATCGAATAGAGGATTGAATTTTATACTTTGTGTCAAAAGAAACACGCTTCTCTTCTGTAATGAAAATAATGTCGCATTCTCTTTCAAAACGAGTAGAGGCAAAGTTAGGGAGGAGTTAACGAGAGAAATCACATTTCTCTTTTTGTCACAGCTCTTTTTTCAAAAAGTTCCTATTATTCGCTCCCAGTCAGTTATGAACTCTCTCAGCCGATCTATCGTGGGTCTAACAATCGCCTAAGCGGGATTGCATCTTATTTAAGATGAAAATGTTAAGAATTTAAGGCGAGATATATTTTTTCTATTACATTTAAATCATGAGAGAAAGGATTAAGGTGTGACAGTTGTAGAGGGACAAGATTATAAAAGCAGATTGCGTTCGTTCATTATTTGAAGGTGGAATATATCTAACAGTGGTCATTTACGCCACAAAGGTCTTACAAAAGAAATAGGCCCACTGATCATCCCAGTTTTCTTTCTATTCAAATAGAGGGGAATCTTCAACAAAGGGTTTTATTAATCTAAATTACAGAGTTCTGTGTGTCATTTATTATTTTTGCTTTTGATTTTGCTTTGAAGTGTAATTTGGTAATTGTAAACACTTTTTTTTTATATAAAGCATGAAATAAGATAAAGCCAGATTGATTTCTTTTATTTTTGAAGGTAAGCCCTGAAGAAAATTCAAAATTGTAAAGTAATCGGAGTGCATTGCGGCACAACAGCGTGTACAAATAGGATTAGATCCCAAAGAGCAAAATACCCGAGTATAAAATATTGATACGTATATTGAAATATTAATAGTGATGGGTATTAATAAAATTGATTGTGTAATGCTGAGTTAGTGTTTGCAAGATATAAAAACAAAGTATACACAGATGGGGGACTTGAAATACGAAGAAAAAAAGGGAAAATATATTCTGGATACTTGGACAATAAAATAAATTGATTTTAGGAACATGATTGGTAAATGACCTTGTCTGACAAGAGATAAAACAAGATTGCCTTTGAATGTGGGAGAAATCAAGAACAAAAAAAAGCCCTCGACTCTGATTGGTTAATTTAAAATGTGGCAGACAAGGAGTGGGATTGGTTGAGAACAACCGTACTGATACATAGTAAGTAGGCAGTATTGGAATGGCGTATACGAGTGTCCTACGCGAAATGAGTAAGCTCTTAAACTGGGAAAATACCAAGGACATTTTAGAGCTTTTGTACGAGCTGGCCAAAATGACAGCTGTTACAGCATGTTCCAGTGTCAAAGGAAGGCAAGCTTTCCGTCGGCGCCTGAGCACGCACCAAACCACAAGGCGTGTCAGATAAAATCAAGGAGCCAGCTTCTTCCAGAAAGTTCGCAAGCCTGAGTACACGAACCCTTTCCGAATAAAAGGGCGAATCGGTAGCAATCTCGCTCGTTTCATTACCGGGACAGTTAACGGGTATGAAGATCTCTCAGACTGGAACATTCAACAAGAATGTGCCGAACAGTTGCGGGGAGAACGAAATCATCGCAGTATGGTGCAAAGATGGCTCTATCAAATGGCGGTGCATCCTGCGAGTGTGCCCAATTCTAAGACGACAGAATTTTTTATTTTATTTAATAGTTTTTACGCACAGTCCTTATTTAGGCTCAGTGTGCTCCTTTTCTATTGTTCAATCATAATCCTTTCCAGTATTTCATCCTCTTCCACAAATTTTCGTATCTTTCCTGTTACTTTGGAGTCATCACCTAACATACTTTTTATGCTCAGAGGTGTAATGAGGCCATCCTTTCTGTAATGGCTTATTCGGCTCTGCCTATAATTTAGGCATTCACTCAAAATATGATGGACTGTCAAAAGTTGTTGTTCTCCTGTCAGTAGGTAGCCATGAGTGATTCTAGTGTGTCATGTGCGTAGTCTTGTTAGTAGGGTTTCATTTCTGTGTATTTTTGAGTGTGAGGTGATAAATGGTTGCACTTTGTCTTGGATATTTCTTAGTTTGTTTTGCGCTTCAGGTATTTCTCTCCATTTCTCTTCCCATTTTCTTAATATGACCCTCTTGATTTCAGGGTAAAGATCTTTTGCAGGTAAAGATCTTTTCTAGTGTCTGTTTCTATTCCTTGTTGCGTCTTTAGCCTTTCTGTCTGCTCTTTCATTTCCGGGAATGCCTACATGTCCAGGAGACCAACAAAGGTATATGTTTATGCCTCCCTGCTGATAAAATTCCCATCCAGTTGTTATTTCTTGAATTAGAGGATGGGTGGAGTACTTATTTGCTATAGCAGTAATAGTACTCTGGGAGTCTGCGAATATTACAAAGGTTAAGGATCCAGTATGTAAAGTATATGGAAGTGCCATGTATATTGCTCCGCAGTTCCGCACTTAGCACGCTGGTGGCTCCCAGCAGACGTCTTGAGTAGGATTGGTCTGGAAAGATAGCTGAGCATCCGACACCCTCTGCCTGCCTGGATCCATCAGTGTAGATAGGAGTTTGTCCTCTATGTTTGGTGAGTCTATGGGCTTCATGTTCCATCCGTAAAATAGAGTCAGAAGTACCTCCTCTGCTTTCAGTATATTTCTCACGTGTAGGTTGCAAAGATAGACACCAAGGCTCTCTATCGTGACGGACAGAGGCTATAATTGATGTTGGAATATTTAGTAAGTTAAGCTGGGAATCTAATTGTCTCATTCTATATCCAAGAGTTGTGTGTGTCCTTGGGTTAGCAAACAGGTGGTCATTACTAGTATCTGAAATGATACCATGCGCTAGTGTTACTGACATTCCACAGAGTCTAGTATATAGTTGGAGGCTTAATTTGTTTTCCCTATTATAAAGGGGGGGGGTTCTCCTGACTTAAATATAAGCTAGGAATTGGTGATGTTCTGAAGGCTCATGTACATAGACGAATTCCGAGATGGTGTACTGGGTCCAATAGTTGTAGGGTTGTTTTTGGAGCACATGCATATATAGGACATCCATAGTCTAGTTTATTCCGTATGATCGTTCCATAGATGTGGAGCAAAGATGCTCTGTCAACACCATCAGCTCTTATATGACAATACTTTCAGTATATTCATGTTCTTGAGGCATTGATTCCGTAGATTTACTATATGTGGCTTCCGTGAGAGTTTCCTGTCTATAGTCATTCCGATGAATTTAATTTGGTCATTCATTTCTAACTGATTTCCACCTAGATATAGGTCAGGTTCAGGATACGTCCCTCTTAGTTTTGTTAGGTGCATTTGCTTTATCCATAATAAATTTCTGTGTGATGTTTACATTATCCTCTTCCAATGGCTGTAATAAAATCGGAAAATGATCACTGTCATATAGATCCTTATTATTTTCCATTCAAAATGCAGTCTTACATCAACTGAGCAAAAAGACAGATCAATGTGAGATGTTGTACCAGTTTGAAAATGAAGGTGAGTTGGCTGGCATTCATTTAGTATATCGAAGGGGTTATTATCTAGGAATGACGCTACTATCTCTTCCTTACGTGTGGTAATTGAATCTCCCCAGAGAATATGTCTGGCATTGTAGTCTCCAAGTATAGGAATGGTTCTGGGAGCTGATTTGCCAGTGTTTCTAATTGTCTGCGGTCTATTTGACTATCTGGGGGAATATATATGTTGCATACACTGTAAAACTGATCCAGTTTGGTGCGAATTGCCATGGCTTGCAAATTTGTGCCCAAAGTTATTCTGTCATGGGGTGTCCCATTTCTTATCAAAATTGCAATACCCCAGGCATGTCTTTTTCCTGGATCATGTTGGTTCAAAAGACTAAATCCGGCAGGAGGTCTCAATTCATGTAAGCCTTCCATGGTTTCCTGGATACACGCACAACTGCAATTTGTGTCCTTGAGTATCAACCTTAACTGATGGTAGTTAGCACGGTATCCACGTATATTCTATTGAATAATAGACATCTTAGAGAAAAAGGAAAAGTCCATTTTACTTCCACCTGCTCTTCTTCTCTTCCTTCTTTGCTATTTGTTCTTTAGGTTGTTGAGTTTTGTTGGGATATATCTTAGTTATATCTTTATCTTTTATCATTTTATCATATTTCAGTTCTGTTTTTTTCATGTAATAGGGTAGCAGGCTCTGGGGATCAAAGGAAGAGTCCTGTGTCCTGAAACTTGCACTCTTAATTTCTGTATGGTGTTTAGATTTCACTGTCTCATGGTTATTATCTGACTTGTTTTGAGTCTTTTGTTATCATTGCTCGTTTTCTATTTATGGGGGTTTCTTCATTTTCTCTTGTCGTTTTGGTGTTTTCTGGTGCTTTTTTTGATGTTGGTTGGACTAAGTCAGCCTGAGACGTGTCTGCTGGTGGCGGCGGCTTAAGATCGTCCTCAGGAAAGTCCATGTCTCGCCCATCTACAGAGTGCCCATGGCCAGCAGAATATTCCATCCAATTTTGCTTTAAGTTTTCCTCTGCGTATTTTCCTTTCTTTTTTTCTTTCTTCAAGAGAATTTGCAGGAGTTTGCGAATTCTCCTTTTTGTTCACTCCTGAGTTTTGCGTTTGGTCGATAGGTGTGAGTCTTTTGTCTTCAAAAATACACCATCCGCCTCTCGAGGAGGAGTTGGGGCCCGAGAACCCCACCCGTAGATGACTCAGATCCTGTTACACAGTCATCAGTAGTCATCCCAGAAGTCACAGTCGCCGATGCTCGGTTATCGCCATCTCCATTATGTGATACAGGGCTAACCCTACATTCACTCGCATCCTCTTCTGCAGATGATGGTGTTATCTCTCCATTATCTGTATTTCCCCGAAGTGGTATAGGCACAGTTGTGCCAACATCGGCCATCTCTCTGCGAGGAGTCGGCGCTTCTCTTCCATTTGCACTTTCCTTAGCAGATGGGGCTGCTGCCCATCCTCCAGCTGTCTTCCGTGGAGGTATAGCCACCACTGAGATGAGAGCTTGGGCTTGAGATTTATTGCTATGTTAAGAGTTGGCTACTTTTCGTCTTTCACAATTCTTTAATGCCGATGCAAAGGTAATTCCTTCTCTCACAATCATAGATAATGCTTTTTCTCTTGCTTCCTTGAAGTTTATTCTCCCTTCGTTTTTTATTGCTAGTATTTCCCTTTCTAGTAGTTACTTATCACATGTTTTATCCTTTGGAGTATGGGGACCGCCACAGTTGGCACATGTTGGTCCTCTCTGGCATTCTTCAGAGCCTTGTTCTGGTAGTCCACATATCACACATATAATATATTCGTTCCTGCAGTAGGTACCAACATGGGCAAATTTCTGGCATTTATAACATCGTCTAGGTAGAGGTATGTATGGTTTCACTTTTGTCAGCATTCCTGGTCTTATTTGTACTTCATCAAGTAGTTCTACTTTATCGAATGTAAGCTTTGAAGCTACAGTATTTATGAGTTCGTTGCCTTCCCGTTTTTTTATTCTTTCTACCTTTATTACGCATCTATGTTCTAATCCTTCCCAAATTTCTTGCTCTGTATAATCTAAAAGTTTTACTTGTTTTATTATTCCTTGACTTGTATTAAACTTTGATTGTTCTCAACTTTTAACATCTATACCACATATGGTTTTAAGTTCTTTGATTTTCTCGCTTTGTTCTTTGCTGCGTACTTGAACAGTCACTGTCTTATCTCTATTGGAGTATGTCTTAGTTGGTTCTCCACCTAAGAACTTTGCAACATCTCTATCAAATTTGAAGAAGTTTATCTTACTGATGTCCGTCTCGTCTATTTTTGATTTTACTATAAAAAATTGCTTATAATCCTCTCTTGGCATAAATATTGTGTTCCTTTAATTTGGTGTAGTGTTATCATGTACATTTCTTTTCTTAACTTTCTCAGGTTGTTTCCAGTACCATTGAAACCAGAGACGGCCTGGTTACCACCGTTCCTCGGGGGGCTTGCTTAATTCGACTCAATGCCCAGACCTCCCGATGCAGCCCTTAGAACATCAGCGCTGCCGGCAGTAGTTCCTTTCTGCTCATGGGAGGAGGGGACCACCAAACGTTTTTTTCTTAGAGGACTTTTCAGTTTTTTTTTATTTTGTTCACGGCTTCTTATTTATTCGAAGCTACCCTCAGCCAACCATCGCACCGTGGATGTCATTTTCTTAGCAGAAAAGCAACATCAATAGCCAAAACGGACAGCTGACGACATTCCCCTATCCACCACCCAGGGGACGGGTACGTGCCCAGTAGAAGTATTCTCTCCCCTAGGCTAAGACGACAGAAAGCGACTTGAAGGTGCCGAGGCATGGGGGAAGGGGTGCTTTCGGGGTAACCTTCGCGCCGCGATTATAAGCACAAGGAACATTAGGTTCCCGTCGGACGTCTCCTATCTCCATGGGCGTAGATCAAAGATGGCTGGCTCGATTGCCACAATGTAATCAGGATGAGATAGAGCAAAATGTTTGCCTGGGCGCCAAGTCCTTGCGCCCTTAATCCCAGCAATCCTAACGTGTCCATGTCCAAGAAACCAGGAAATATTCTAGACATCCGCCCGACTCGCTGCAATCGTGGTTCCACGGATAACGTGAGCCAGACGATGTAGAGACTATAATGATCCGAGAGAAATCAAGACTATTTATGGGTCGCTAAAGATCGCAATCCTGAATACGAACCAAGCACGCGTTATGTCCCGTACCCACCGGTGAATCTAAACCAGTTCAACCATGAAAACAGACGCAAGGTATGGAAGATCCCGGCGAGCTCAAACAAAGGGAGTAAGGCGTGAAAATCAGCTCCCTCTTCGGAATTTGAATTATCTGTGTACACTGGCACGGATCCAGTTGAACAAACCTTAAAGAAAGGTCATACGGTCATGCCTTGCTCACCTAGTTGTCGAGGCATGAAATAAGGGGCATCGTCCTGACCAGAGGCAGTGTCCGCGCACGAAGCGAGAGCAGAACGCAACTCATTGAATGTAAACTTGTCGTTGAAAGGTTCTCTGCCTCTGGAGGTAAAGTCCTATCGTGACCTTCAGCTAAACCACGACGTGTATTGATTGCTAGCGGAGCAGTATCTGGGCTATAGAATGTGGAGAGCAGTAGCGACTGCCTACTAGGGCAAAATTTGCTGAATTCACAACAGAGCCAACTACTAGGCTAGATTAAAAAACAAATAACAATATGAAAATCACAAAGATGAAAAGGACAAAGGCTAAAGCGCAGGCTAACAAAACAACAAATAAAAAAAAAGAAAGCGAAAAGGCAACAAGAAGCAGGCACGCTCCTGCATCGAATGTATGCCCACCTTCCCCCGGCGCAGTAACATGCGACCTGAAACAAACAGTGGAATAAAATGAAGCAAAAATTCCTATAGTCAGCAAGTCTGTGTGCATGAACCAGTCCCGAGGGCAAAAGATAGCGACACCACGCGTTACGGTACAGGGACAGGTAACGTGCGCGAAGATCACCCAGATTGGGATATTCTACAAGAATTTGCCAAACAGTCTGGAGTACAATGCAGTAGTCACAATAAGGCGCAGGCGAGTGCTTCATCAAATGGCGGTGCGTCCCGCAAGTGTGTCCAAATTGGAAACGACAGAAAGCAGCCTAAAGGAGTCACAGCATTGGGGGCGGGGAACAGTATCGGCCGAATAGTACGCAAGTTTAAATTCCCCTCGGCCGTCTCTCATCTTCTTTGCCAAGCAGCCGGGGGACGGTGTGCATTCCTACAATGTAATCTGTATGAGGAAAGGCGAAACGCTTGTCCAGTCGCCTATTCCTCGCAGACTTTTTGACACCCTCATCGGAGCGCTCATTCCCCGCAATTCCTACATGTCCAGGAACTCAGCAGAAGATAATCTAGACATCCGCCCGGCTAACAAATACCGTGGCGTCACGGATATCGCAAACCTGGTGATGCGGAAATTCCAATGCCTCGAGAGCACTCAGGGCACTAGGTGAGTCGCAGTAAATCACAGTCTGGTCTCCGAACCAGGAACGTCGCGTTATCTCCCACCTGAGCGGTGTATTGCAACCAGCTCGAAAGGGAAGACAAACGAAGCACCTGGCAAAGCCCTGTTTACTTCAAAGAAAGGGGACACGACGTTGAAATCGACCCTCTCTTAGGATTTGGAACCATTCATTAACACTGGCGCAGTTCTAGCGTGACACAAAGTGTGCTCCAAAAAGGCCGAACGCAATATTCCCGGCGCTGTAGAAGTTTTGGGAGCAGAGGCGTGGCGACAAATGGCCAAGTGGTACCCTCCAGCGTGGCGTCCTGGGCAAAATCAGGGGCGCCACCGGCCCGAGAGCTATACCTAGCTCTCGAAAGAGTTTTCTTATCCTAAATCCGAAGGGCTTAGGGTATGACTTGCGCCTCTTAGCGGTATAGGCAACGTCGAGATCAGCTGTGAATGCAGTGAGAGCTTTTGGCGAACTAGGGAGGCGCCGGGCTCGCGCTTACAGGCGAGAAATGTAATGTGCACGGCGTAGAGCGTGTCGCATCTCTTCAGCATCGACAAGTAGGTTCTCAATGGGGGAAGTGCGGAAGGCACCTTCTACAGCACACGTTCGAATGCGGATGCATAAAACTCGCATCCGTAATCTAGTTTCGAGTGAACAAAGGATCGCTAAAAAATAATGCAGTAGCTCAATCAGCGCCCCAGGCGTTGAACGTCACGAAGCAAAGAATATCCATAGCCCAGGTGCAAGAGACCATAAAGCTGCGAATATGAGCCTCCCAGGTGAGGCGTCGGTCAAATACAAGACCAAGGAAACGGTGCGAGTCCACCATTTCCAGGCGCACCCCATTTATAAACAAGTCTAGGTCAGGGTGGAGCCATGGATGGCGGCAGAAGTGCATCACCTTAGTCTTGGCTAAGGAAAACCGAAGCCTGTGCATTTCGGCGAAAGAAGAGATGCAGTTCATTGCCTGTTGGAGTCGACGCTCTAGCGTTGACATCTGGGCCGCGCCAAAAGAGATCGAAAGGTCGTCTACATAGAGCGTAGCGAGAACATCTTCCGGCAGCAACTAGATGGTCCACATGATGTTCAGGGCAAAGAGTGTGACACTCATGACACTTACTTGCGGGACACTCTCTTCCTGCTCCATTGGGCCGGAGAGGGCTCCCACAACCCGTACGCGGAATCGACGTCCCGCAAAAATTCAGATATAAATATTGGGAGGCGTCCCCTCACCCCCATCGTGTGGAGAGGCTCCATGATACCGTATCGCCATGCCGTATCATAGGCGTTCTTCAGATTGAAAAACACCGGTGTGTAGTGCTGTCTACTAAGGAAGGCCTCGCATACGGCATTTTTCAGTCGGAGCAGAGCATTCGACGTGGAGTGGACCTTGCGGAAGCCGCACTGTGAAGAATGGAAGTGGCTTCCGCAGTTCAGAAAAAGGCTAATCTAACATTTACCAATTTCTCCATCATCTTGTACACGCAGGAGGTTAGAGACATTAGGCGGAAACCAGCTGGGGTAGAGGGATCTCTTCCCAATTTGCGAAAAGCAAACGCCAGGAATCTGGGAGGATTCCCTCTACCAAGATCAGGTTGAACAAATTTAACAGAAAGGCCATGCCTCGCTCACCCAGGTGTCGAAGCACCGGTGGTTTCTGCACGCTTAGCGAGAGCGGAGCGCACCTCACTCGGAGTAAACCTGTCATTAAAGGGTTCTCTGCTTCTGGAGGTAAAGTCCAGTCAGAGGCATCCGGGCTAGAGAATGCAGAGAAAGTGGTCGCGAAAGATCCCTCCACGGGCGCAAGGTCCGAGATTACGGTCCCATTATTCTGGAAAACGAGATGGGGATCCTGCGAGAACTAGCCCCGAATCCTTTTGACTTACTTCCACATTAGTGCTAGAGGGGTTTTCCCGTTAAGTGAAGATACGTATGCCCGCCAAGACGAGTGGCGGGCATGCTTCGGAGTATACCGGAACTTAGCACTAGCCCGACGAAATTCACCGGCAGATAGAGAAATCAGTCATTTCTTGAAATGCGGACAACCGTACCCGTGCCATGCACCACTGGGGCGGTGTCTCGGGCGACAGATGCCCAAAAAATGTTATTTGAATGGGAAGGTGATCACTATCATGGAGATCATCGACCACCCCCCACCCAAAATCGGGCTGTGCATCCGGAGTGCACAAAGATATATCGAGGCAGGAAAATAAAGCGGTTCTCGGGCAGTGATGAGTAAACTCATCCACATTTAGGACACCTATCCATCTCATCGATCAGGCCGGCAAGGCCTGGGGATTCATCGAGTAGTCTCCCCAGAGGGACTGTTTACCGTCCAGATCTTCAAGCAAGAGAAAGGACCTTGGCATCCGTGCCACGATGCGGCTGAAGTCCCCCGTGTCGAAGTCGGCTGACGGTAGAATGTACGCGGAAATAACAGTATATCTCATATCTAGGTGCCGCTGCACAGCTACTACCTGAAAGGAAGTATCTAAAGCGTAGAAGAGAACGAAGTCATCATGCCGAGTGTAAATTGCACATCCCCCCGCCCGGCCCACATCCCGTAGTGGTGGGGTCACAAAACCATTATACACCAGGAGGGTGGACAGGGTACACGCACCCAGCATGTCCCCTGCAAAAAGATAGCTAACGGGAAACGGGATGAGACGAGCCTCTGCAACTCCTCCCAGTTGGCTCGGACTTCCCTGTAATTCCATTGAAGGAATATGCCCTCCAGGCCTAGCTCGGATGAGATTCGGGGGCCCTCTTCCAAGAGAAGAACATCAGGGGAATGGCCGTACACTTCCCGGAGGCAGAACTCCGGGCGCTGTTGGTCGGACAATGCGCTGAAGGCGTGTCGCGTTCGAGCACTTATCGGGAGAGGTTGGCCTCGCAATGCGAGTCTTTTCCTCCCTCCGCCTCGAAACCTTAGGTGAGCGGGGAGGCTTCGGAGGTAGGGGCCCTCTTTTGGAGGATCCACCTTCTCCGAGCCACCCAGCCTATCGATGGGTGTGGGGGAAGGGGACGAAGCTTCTTTAGTGCTGTCCTCTTTTCGGGGGGCAGCTTTAGGAACCCCGGAAGATGGCCTTACGACCCTCTTCAGAGGTGTTGCGATAGCGATACCACCCGGCACGCACCGACTCAGGGAGCTTGTCACAGTCGAACGTGATGAAGAGTGTAGGGGTGGATCTTGAGGCTCCTCTCTGTCTTGTCATAACACGTTCGACTTTGACCGTTCCATGGTCGGCCAGTTCTAGGGTGATGTCTTCTATGAGGTAATCCACGAGTTCCCTCGGATAAACCACTCCTTTCTCGAATTTCATGGTAGAAGTCACGTCACACTCATCGGCGTGCCATCCATTGTCCGAAGAACACTAATGATGGCAGCCTAGGAGGGAATTAGCGCATTCGCCAAAAGGATGCCATCCAAGAAACGGGTCATCTTCGGCTCTCTACCAATCACGCTAGCTAGTTCTCTTCTCTGATGGATTATATTAGCCTTGGCTAACATGCCGCCATCGGTAGAGCGAATAACCAGAAAACGTTTGAAGTCAGCAAGCTTGAAAAAGCCAGCTAGTCCTTGAATGAGGGGCCCCGAGGTAATTGAGCCTCTGCTCTGCGCTGTGTGTTTCCCCTCCCCACAAGACATCTCATCTTGGGCCGACGAACTGATATCTGTCGGATAAGAGATAGTTTTTGGGGGGAGGGGGGGGGGGGCACGTACAGTAACCCCCTGTAAACTTGAAATTCACGCCAGCAGGACTTTAGAGGGCACGGGCCGACGGATCCTGTCATCCCTTCAGCCGTTCAGGGGGGGGGGGGGCCTTATCGAAGCCGCTCCCGCCGGGAGCGGTCTATTATGGGTCGCTGGCGTGTTTTATTGGCAGTCTCCTGGGAAAGTAAAGAGGCGAGTGCCGCCGGTAACAGGGAACCGCCCAAGGGCACCACCAGAGACGGGGGTTAGGGGTAATTCCCTGCACCCGTAAGCCTAGGAGAGGAGTAACCCTCCTCTCCGGTCAGTGGGTTTGGTTGGTCCCTTGAGAAAGCACACGAGGGGGAGTGAACCTCATTTTCTTTAGTGGACCTGCTTGAGAGCAGCTCCGGTGATGGTAGAGAAGAGTATTTAAAAAAACATCATTGGGCATAGTGACCTTATTAGTATCACGGGATGCAAAGGATAATCCTCCCCCCTCCCCACCCAATAGCCCGCTCTGCTAGGGGTGAACACATGGCTGGCAAACTAGCCGCCCCATTCAAGACCATTCCTCCCTCCCACCTTTGGCTGGGCGTAAAATTGATAGACCGCGAAAGGAGAGAGAAAGGGTATGTGAGGGTGGGGGTGAAGCAGGTTCTTAAAAATCTACTACACATTACCGGAGCTCAGGGTTGAGGGGGCGTTGCCCCCTCCAACCTCAGCCCTGATCCGGGATGGTTGGGTGAGAGGAAGCTGGTCGGTATCTGCTCTGTGAAATTAGAGGCCGACCAGAGAAAGTTGTGGGAGAGGTTGTAGGAAAAGTGAGCAAGAACAGAGCTGGATTACCCATAGGGCCAAATCGGCTATGGCGATGGCCCCGCGTTGGCAATTTACTGCCAACTTTTAAAATGACTGGAGACCGGATGTTTAGTTTTTCAATTAAAATTTAATTTTTCAACTATTCTGACTGAATAAAATCATTTAAAAAAAAAAAATTCAATTTGAACAGTATTTTTGACAGTATTATGGACAGTAATTTATTTACTCGTTAGTTGATAGTATATTATTAATTAATTTGCCGGAGTTTTCATATTAGAATTTTAGACATGTTGAATTTTGGGCATGTAGAATTTTCATTCTTGCTAACACGGGCTTTTAATTTTCTTTGTTTGCTGTTGACCGGTTGTTTGTCTCTTACTGTTCTTATATATATGGTTTCTAATATATTATTTTGACCATTTATTTATTTATTTCAAGTTTTTTTCAGATCTTATGTAAGTGGGTCACAAAAGAAAAAAGAAAAGTTCAAGACGATGAACGGAAAAAGAAAGATACAAATGGTTGCAGAAAGATCACTGATATGTTTTCAAAACTTACACATGTTTCTGTTAATACCCTTGTAGCTAAATCTGAAGACTCAGGCGAGTCAAATAGTGAAGATACTCCAAAAACACATCAACCCACAACATCTGCCCTATCATCTGTGCTCTCACGCAGTACTTCAGGACACTATGGATATTTCGAATGACAACTTTGTTCTATGTGATCCTAACTTGTGGCCTATGAAAATTTCTGATTCATTTCGACAATCATTCATTGTAGAAAACTTTAGTCAGAAACTAGATATAGATTTTTTAAAGTCAGCAAGAGTTTGCAATGATGGGAGAACTAGGTATTTAAACTCATCTGTTTTTCAAAAGACTTGTCAATTCTGAATCTGTGAAGAGGTCATGGATGGCTTACTCTGGAACCTCAGGAAAAGTATACTGATCAGCTTGCAAATTATTTTCAGATGAAAAAAAATGCATTCACACAGAGATTTGATGACTGTAAACATTCCCAAAGAATTGAAGGTCATGAGAATAGTGTTATTTCTAGTGTTATTTCAGTTCGAAAGAAAGTGCAATTATTGGAGGAAATTTCTTGAAAGAGAGATTGCTGTGGTAAAATTCTTAGCTGTGAGAGGAATGGCGTTCCGCAGTGAAAATGAGCTCCTTGGATCTAACAACAATAGGAAGTTTCTAGGGATAATGGAACTGTTAGCACAATTTGATACGTTTCTTGCTGAGCACCTTTCATGTTTTGGAAGTCCTAGACGAGAAATGTTTCTTATCTGCCATCCTCCACTTTTAATTAATTCCTTGTGTTGATGGCAATAAAAGTTCTCACAATAATAGTTCCTGATGTGAAAGCAGCTAAATATTTTACCATTGGTGTAGATTTAACCCCTCATATATTTCATATGGATCAATTGACATTCATTATTCGGTTTGTGGACTCCAGTGGAAAACCTATTGAACAGTTCTTATAGTTCATTCCTCTGGCAGGTTATGATGGTGAGACTGGCGAATGTGGTAACTGACACACTGCATGAACATTATCTCCCTATTAAGGACTATCGTGGTCAGTGTTATGACAATACAAGTAACATGTCTGGCAAATATTATGGATTACAAGCCCAAATCAAACAGGTCAACACTGGATGATTTTGTGCCCTGCTCAGCACACTAATTAAATCTTTTGGATCATGTGCTGCAGCGGGCTGTGTCAATGCAATTTCATTCTTTGGATTCTTACAAACATTATTGAACTTCTTTTCTGCTTCAACTCACCAATAGTGTATTTTGAAATCAACCATTCATGGCGATGTCATAAAGTTACCATCAACAAGATGGTCGGCAAGATTTGAAGAAGCAAATGCTCTGAAAGCTAACTTTGTTGAAATTCGCTCAGCTTTGATTCAGTTGGCAATATATAAGGACCAAACAACAACTACCAGAGGGAAGGCATCAATTATGGGGTAAAAGTGAGAATTATTAAACTGCACTTCTTTATGTAATCGGGGAGTGTATTTTGGGTCGATTGAATGGCACAAGCAAGAGTCACCAGAAGGTTGAAACTGACCTGGAAAAATGTACAACTCTTTATGAATGCCTGTTGCCGTTCGTCAGTTGTCTGTGCAATGATAAAACATTTAAGGGATTTGAAGAAAAGGCTAAACTACTAGTGAACGACCACAGTTACCGTGATGATCACCAAAGATCGAGAAAAAGGAAACGATTTTTTGAAGAGGCAGACACTGAAGCAGAGCTATCACCCAGGAATAATTTTAAGATATCTACATACTTTGCCATTTTTTGATTAATTAGCATTAGAATTAACAAAGAAAAAAGAAGTATTCCCAAAACTCAAGGAGAAGTTTGGGTTCCTATTTAGTATCACGACTTTGTCAGAGCCTGAACTTAGAGAAGTTGCTACAAATTTGCAGAAGCATTTATCTGCAGACCTTCAGGTAAAATTTGCAGATGAGATGGCTCAATTTTCTGAATATATAAAGCAAGCCCCGCTTGAAAACTGCAGACCACTCTCTGCTCTCAGACATATACACACCGCTGGAATTGTAGAAACTTTCCCAAATGTTGGCATAGTATTTCGCTTGTATTTAACACTGCCAGTTGCAAATGAAGAATGAGAACGGTCATTTTCAGTTTTAAAAAGAGTGAAGAGCAAGCTTCGCTCAACACTGTTACAGGATAAACTTTGTAATCTCGCCGTAATGACAATAGAATCAGATTTGAGCAAAGAAATTGACTTTCAGGATATAATTGACACTTTTGAAAAGTCCAAATCAAGAAAGAAGGCGGTCTAATCTCAGGCCAGGGAAAGTAGACTCACAAAAGGATAATGCAGCATACAACTAGTGGATGGAGAACACGACATTAAACGGATGGTTGGGGTTCGTCGCAAAATTGAGGGAACGAGACTCTTCATTTGATTTATAGGCTAGAAACGTCTTGTTGTAACGAGTGACACTGCTGATAGCATGTAAATGGTTAGCAAAAGCATTGCTGACCACTAAGCTGCTATTCACTAAGGATCCATGCAAATTTGGGGTGGGAGTATTAAGGTTGGCATACGATCCCGGATCTTGTTAATCCTCTTCCAGATCTTTGCGGTAGCGGTCATAGAGGAAATCAATGAAACGCAACGACGCCAAGGGCTCGGCGAGACTGACGAAGGGTTATGGGAAGCGCAAGAGCTCGGTTTCGGTAAACGTTGTTACACAAGGCTAGCTTCCGCCGGAACCGGACATGAGCTAATTTGTAGTTCTTAACTGCTAGCGCGCACTCCGAGGTCCACCATGGCAGAGTTAAGTGCCCAGTTACGTGTTGCCTGAGGGGAATGGTCTGTGTTGCCGCGTTGTAGATAAACGATTTGAAGTACAACACCACCGCGTCCACACCAATGAAGGTCCTTAAGGAGGCACTTGTAAAAGACGCCTTTCGGAAGCCTTCCCAATCAGCATGGCTCAAGTCCCACTCGATAAGCATGGCTGAATGAGGGATAGGATGGAAGGCCGACAAGACAATAGAAAAGTGGTCACTGCCATGGATGTCATCAGACAAGGAACACCTAAAGTCAGTGAGTTAATCCGGAGAACAAAGAGACAAGTCAACACACCTAAAAGAGACTGTTTGGGCATAATAAAACGCAAAATGACCGCAGTTTAAAATGCAGAGAAAGTCCGATAATAAAAGACTAAAACACTACCTCTGCCATTACGATCGTAACATCCCTTAAATATGGGTAACGGGCGTTATAGTCCTCTGGTAATAAAAACAAGGAGGGCAATTGATCTATAAGTTCTAAAAAGTAGAGTCTTAACAATAGTAAAGAGGAGGAGGTAAATGAAACAAACAGTAAAAAACTTTGTAAGAGTAACCATCACGGGGACAGCATGGAAGGTGAGGGGAGATATATGATATGATGATGAAACCACAACTGATATCCCACCATAAGCAACAGAGTTGAAAATGAAACAACCAGGCACCGCTAAAAAAGGTCAAGTAACTAGTTTGTTCTCCTGAAGACAAACAAAAGCGAAATGGTGAGTCAAGAAGACCTTGAATTTGGAAGAACACCATGACAATGCCATTCTAAAATTGATGATAGTATGTGAAACGGGTAGATACCATGTTATGAAGTTTTCTTCTCCCATGTGGCTGAGGGTGAGTTTGAAGATCGTCCTAAAGAGCCGGGTAGGGAACAGATTTCGTAGAGGCTGCTGTAGTAGAGGAAAGAGATTCTGGAAAGAGCAGTGACGAGGGACATTTTTGAATTCCAAGAGCCCCGAGAATCAGTCAGAGGCCCCTGTCTGAAACTAGGGCGCACAATCCGGCGGAAACGGACTGTTAAAGCATAAGATGGGGTTTGGTTAATGACTAAGCTAGCCTAGATAGCAGTCTTTAACCGTGCTTTAAATGAAGAAATGGATGGTAACGCGTTGGAAAAAAAACGAGGCCGGGCATGACAAAAGTAACCGGGTAGTTTCAAGGCAAGTAATTAGTTTTAATTTTTAACATCAGGATAACAAAGAGTAAGGAGTAAAATGGAAACACACAGTTGGAGTAAATGAATTATGAATGATTATTGATGAATTAATAATATGAGTGGTTAAAGAAATTATTCGATACGACGGTAATTAATATGAGTTGGTTTACATTAATATAAATGGTATAGCAATGTGGAAAATTATTTGTTATAGATTATAGTTGGTAAATTATGTTATAGCCACTGAACGTTGCACGAATTATAACCTCAAGCGGAACTAGAAATGTAAAGAAAGGAAGGAATTACATTCAGAATACTTAGGACATTCGATAAAGCTGATTAATGGGAACGTTATTACTACTGACCTTGTCGACGGGTAGGCAAAAAACACAAGTGGAAGATTGAAAATTCGAGTGAGGCAGGAACGAGGAGGTCTACACTGATTGGATGATTTGAAATACGTCATACAACGGATGTGATTCGCTAAAGGGGGACCGTACATCGTATATGGTAGTCGTACAGGTAAATAATATCGAATGTCGTACAAATGAATTTTAAGGGGCGAAATGCATAACTTCTTGATGGGGAAATACCAACTACATCTTTACGAACTTTTGTAGAAGCTAGCAAAGATGTTAGCTGCTACACTATTGAGAAACTCTCAGACGGTAGACACGGAATCGTGGGACGAGGACACTTTCGATGTCGGAGGAGTTGATCCAACAACCACGTCTGGCGATGCTGGAATATTATTGACTTCCATCGGATTATGAGTTGGAGGCTGACGGGGGAGGGAGGGGGGGAGAAAGTATGCGGCGCTGGATGGATTTTTTAGGCGCTTGGACCGGTAACGGGCCTACGTCATGTGAAGAACGGAACGAGCGTTATGACAAAGAATATTGAACCGCAAGAGAAGAGTCTATTCAAGACTCTGGAGGATCCCTCGATTCAGATCCAGAGGCAGCCGGATAAATGATGGCCAACGAACCAGGTGATTTTTGGGGGGGGTGGGGAGCCTATTGGGAGACTGCCTACTTGGACATAAGTCACCGTACACGACACAGCCTACTAATAGGCTATATTAGGAAACAAGTAACCAAAAAATAGTAATATGTAAATAACAAATAACAACGCTAAAAAGGACAAGGGCTAAAAAAAATAACAACAAGAAAACAAAGCAAGAAGTAGGCGCGCTCAGGCGTCGGTAGTAGGCCCGCGTCTCCCACGGCGTAGAAACATTCAACCTACAAAAAAAGACTCGTAAAGTCCACAAGGCAGTGTGCACGAAACCAACACAAGTACGATGGACAAGGGGCAGCAATCATGCTCCTCCCTGTAGCGGCACAGGTAACAGGCGTGAAGATCGCCCAGACTGGGAGATTCAACAAGAATGTGCCGAACAGTCTAGGGGACAACGCAGTCTACACAGTATGGCGCAGGCGAGCGCTCCTTTAAATAACATTGTGTTCCGCGAGAGTTTCCAATTCGGAGACTACAAAAAGCAACCTGAAGCCGTCGCGGCATGGGGGATAGGTCCATGGGAACCGTCGTGGGGCAATGGCACGCAACTTTAAGTTCCCCTTGACTGTCTCCAATCTTCTTTGCTAAGCAGCCAGGAGAGCTGCCCGTATCCCTGCAATGTAATCGGTGTGAGAAAGAGTAAAACGTTTGTCTGGTCGCCCAGTCGTCGTGGACGCTTTGTCCCCCTCATTCCCCGCAATTCCTACAGGTCCAGGAACCAAGCAGAAGAGAATTTCGACATCCGCCCGGCTCGCCAAAACCGTGGGGTCACGGATATCGCGAGCCAATGGATGGGGAGATTCCAATGCCTCGAGGGAACTCAAGGGGCTTTGCGAGTCGTTATAAATCAAAATACGGTCTCCAAACCGGGTACTTCGCAGTATCACCAGTTCCGAGCGGTGTATTGAAACAAGATCGGCCGTGAAGACAGACGCAGTGCCTGGCAGAGCCCTGATAACTTCAAACAGAGATGATACAACGTAGAAACCGACCTCCTCTTGGGGCATGAAGCCATCCGTATACATTAGCACAGTTTCAGTGTGACACGAAGTGTGCTCCAAAAAGGTCGAACGCAATACTCCCAGCATTGTAGAAGCTTTGGAAACATAGGCTGGCAAAAAAATAACAAAGGTGATATCCTCCAGGGAGGCAACCTGGGCAGAACCAGGGGCGCCACTGGCCAGAGAACTATACCCAGCATGGGCACCGTTGAGATCAGCTGCGGATGCAGTGAGAGCTTTTAGCGACTGAGAGAGGCGCCGGGCTGCGCGTACAGGAGAATAATACACGTAGGCTCTCAATGGGAAAAGTGCAGGAGGCACCGGTCGCCAGGCGAAGGACCGTGTGGTGGATCGAGTCGACCTTCCGCAATACACGCTCATCTGCGTATGCATAGCTTCTAAAAAAACATAAGATCGATAAAAAGGTAAGGCAGTAGCCCTATCAGCGCCCCAAGCTCTGAATGTCACGGAACAAAAAATATCAATGGCGTGGATTCGAGAGATCCTAAGGCTACGAATATGACCATCCCAGGTGATGCGTCAGTCAAATACAAGACCAAGGAAACGGTGCGAGTCCACCACTTCCAGGCGCATCGCATTGAGAAATAAGTCTGGGTCAGGATGGAGCAATAGATGGGGTAAGAAGTGCACCATATTAGCCAAATAATTCGAAGCCTGTGCGATTCGTCATAGCGAGAGAGGCGGTTCAATGCCTGTTGAAGTCGACGCTCTAAAGTTGTGATCTGGGCCGCGCCAAAAACGATTGAAAGGTGCTCCACGTAGAGCGTAGCGAGAACATCTTCTGGCAGCACCGAGGTGATGCTGATGATGCTCAGGTTAAAGAGTGTGAAACTGAGGACACTTCCTTGCGAGACACCCTCTTCCTGCTTCATTGGGCAGGAGATGGCTCCCCCCACTAGTACGCGGAATCGACGATCCTGAAAAAATTCATATATAAAGATTGGGAGGCATCCACTCGCCGCCATCGTGTGAAGAGTAAAGATGATTCCGTATCGACATGCGGTATCAGAAACCTTCTCTAGATCGAAAAATACCGTGGGAAAGAGCCTTTCTACGAAGGCCTCGCAGATAGCATTTTCCAGTCGGAGCAGACCATCTGACGTGGAGTGGAACCAGGGGTGGTGTCCGCTCATGAAGCAAGAGAGGAATGCAACTTGCGGTCCCATTCTCCTGGAGAATGGGAGGGGGGGTCGTGCGAGAGCTTGCCATAAATCATTTTGACTCGCTTCTAAATCTCTGCTAGACGATTGTTTCCCGTTAAGTCAAAACACTTATACCCGCCAAGAATGGGGCGCTTATTGCGCATGTATGCATAACGCTTCTGTTTGAAAGCCGTCTCACACTCTGCTGACCACAATGGGAGTGGTCGGCGTGAAAAACGGCCAGACGTTCTAGGAAGGGTAGTTAGGGACCACGGCGAAGAGGTTGCCGGATAAAAACTCAACGGCCCCATCTACTGACCTAATTCCTCAAATGAGAAAGAAATCACTCATTTCCTCAAATGCAGACAGCCGCGCTAAGCACCACTGGAGCGGGTTCTCGGTCGGCAGCTGCCCAGAAAATGATATTTGCATGGGAAAATGCTCACTACCATGGAGGTCATCGACCACCCCCACTCAAAATCATGCTGTGCATCCTGAGAGCACAGAGATAGATCAAGAGAGGAAAATGAAGCGGATTTCGGGCAGTGATGCGTAAACTCATCCACATTTAGGACAACTATCTTCAGCTCGTCAATCAGGTAGGAAAGGACTTGACCCTTGGGATTATTCGAGTAGTCTCTCCAGAGGGGGTGTCTACCGTTCTGATCTCCGAGCGAGAGAAAGGGCCTCGGCAACCGTGCCACGACGCGGTGGAAGTTCCCCGCGTCGAAGTCAGTTGACAGTGGAATATACGCGGAAATAACAGTATACCTTCTATACAGTTGCAGCTGCACAGCTACTGCCTGAAAGGAGGTATCTAAAGCGAAGACAAGAACGGAGTCATCATGCTGGGTGTAAATTGTGCATCCTACCACCCGGCCCCCTTCCCGTGGGGTCGCAAAAAGATAGCTAACGGGGAACGGGAGGAGACGAGCATCCGCAGCTTTCCCAAAGTCTGCGACAATTTCATTTAAGGAATATACCCCCCAGGCCTAGCTCGGAGGAGATGCGGGGCCCTCTTCGAAGAGAAGACCCTTACGGGAATAGCCGTACGCTTCCCGGAGGCAGAAAGAACTCCAGGCGCTGTTGGCTGGACAATACACTGAAGGCGCTGCGCCTTCGAGGACCTATCGGGGGTGGTTGGGCTCGCCATGCGAGTGTTTTCCTCCCTTCGCCTTGAAACCTTAGGAGGTGAGGCGGCTTCGGAGGCAGGAGTACCTATTTTCGGAGATCCACATCTCCTACCAGTGGATGTGGGCGAAGGAGTCGAAGTTGCTTTAGTGCTGTCTCCCTTCAGGGGTCAGCTTTAGGAACCCCGGAAGATGGCCTCACAACCCTCTTCAGGGATGTTACCTCATATTAGTTTAACGATTCTGTAGAGGTGCGCTGGGAGAAGAAATGGGAATATTGTTCTAAGCCGGGGCTGAGTTTGAACACTTTGGGCCAGCAGCTCTAATAGGGGAGCGCCCGGGGTTGGGAGAACCCGTAGAAGGGTCCTAAATGCGCCCGGAAACGACCGTGCTCGTATGTGTGGCCTGGCCAGGAGCAGATGGTGTATTTCTCAACATTAAGGTATAGGACGTCTTAGGCAGCATGGCCTGCCTGGACAAAGTCCTTAGCCTCGCGAAATGAGTCACAATCCTGGGTCTGAACAACCAGATACGCACCACATTGCTTCTAAGAAACAGGGGCGACTCTCCGCAATTGACACACTTGGCCACACACGATTTGGACTTATCGTGTGGCCTTGGAGCAACTTACACAGACTTTGCGTCGACAGTGGCGATTTGTATGGCAGAGGTGATAGTAATAGCACTTGCGCGGCAGTCGCATGAATGGCTTCACGTGGTAGCAATAGCAACCACCACGCACCGACTCAGGAAGCTTGCCACATTCGAACGTGACGAATAGTGTATTGGTGTGTCTCGAGGCCCCTCCCAGTTTTCTCATCACACGTTCGACCTTGACCGTCCCATGGTCGGCCAGCTCTAAGGTAATGTCATCTATGGAGTAGTCCACGAGTTCCCTCGCATAAATTACTCCTTTCACGAAGTTCATGGTAGAGTGCGGCGTCACACTCACAGGCGTACCATCAAGTGTCCAAAGGGCACTAATCATGGCCGCCTTGGAGGGATTCGACGCATTCGCCAAAAGGCTCCATTCCGAGAAACAGTCTCCTTACGGTCTCTACCAGTCACACTAGCTAGAGCTCTCCTCTAATGGATAATGTTGCCCTTAGCCAATATGAGACATCAGTAGGACGATTAACAAGGAAACGCTGAAGCTAGTGGGTTCGAAAACGCCAGCTAGCCGATGAAATCTCGGCTCTGCTCTACGCATTTCTTGTCTTCATCGGCGACTCTTCCCTGGGTTAGCAACGGGGCCGGACGTACCGATCTTGGTTTGGTCACTTACCGAAACGGCAGCGTCCTTGTCCGTCCCCGCGGAAGGAGGGGAGCCCAGTCTTTTATATTTTCTCTCTTTAGGATAGGAGGGCGGGGAATGAACCAGATTTCCTTCCCTCCCGGCCTCAACAAGATCCTTATCTGAAATGGAGAATGTCTTCCCCATCATATGAGCAACAACCGGGGGAGGAGATCCCTCCTCTCCTTCAGGCCTTGGGTTCCCGAGCCGCCTGAAGAGCAGCTTGCATTGGGACGGACACGGTGCTGTGCTTGCCACCGAGCTCAGGTTTGACCCCATGGAAGATCCTACCCTCTGAGTCGGAGTCACCTCAGGGACCATGCGTCCATCTCAGGGGGAGGAGGGCTCCATATGGAATCCTTCCTCTTACCACAGGGCCATGGGGCACAGGTAGAACCATCTATGGTCGATACCTAGGATTGGATTCTTTCTAATAATGTCGAATGTCAAGGCTCTTGCTCTGAGCGGCGGTCCTAGCTAGAGCCGCCAGGGAGATGGGAGCAATGCTAGGTATCTCGGTATCAGAGCGATGCTTCGAAGGTGGATCGGGTACACTACTGACATTAACGGAAGATGGCTGATGAAATGCCACAGATGTGTGGGGACTGAAACGTGACGGTTAATTTCGTCTAGCGTCGCGCAAAACCTCCGAGAAAATACGGCCAGAGATGAAACTTTGTGCTCGAGCACGTTAGCTAGCCTGTGGCACTCGAATTGTGAGGAAAGTAGGCCTATGGCAGCCAAATTGCAGGAGAGGTAGACCCAATGAGGAACCCTAACAAATGGGCACTCGGTGTATCTATGAAATCCTGAAAAGGGGCACTCGCATGAATTAATAAACATTGGATGTGATACATAGTGAACAAAAGAAAAATAGAGAAATAATATATCACAATTGTATATTTATTAATAAATATGTATAGAGCAAGCGGATCGCCAGTCTCACGCGGACACACACTAGGTAACAGCTGCAAGACGATAAGGTCTCAATGAGGGCCAACAGGGACAAGCTGAACAAATGCAGGGTAATGTATGCTTTGACTGGTTAAAATTTCCAAGGAACTGAAAAACAAGCGACCCCCTTAATACGGAATAGGCCCAAAACGTGGAAAAATATGTAAGTTCAATAGTTGCACATAATTCTTGTAGCTCCGCCCAACAAAATTCCTGATCTTTGGCTCCGCCCCACGTCCAGGTCAAGTGAAAAAGGACACACCCCTTGGATACAGGACGCATGTATATTAAAACACACAGAGGAAGAAAAAAAAGTTAAGAAAGAGAAAAATCAGTCGCCGTCGTTCGTCAGCAGGCTGTTGACATTAGTAACGTTACGAATCCGTCCCCTCAGCCTTGAATACTACTCCCTTTAGACTCCGCTATATAGCCTTAAAACGGAAAACTTACATATAACCGCGTAGAACTCGAACGTTTCCACTTGCTCCCATTTTAGTAGGCCCAAGCTAAGAATAAAACCCATTTATATCTTCCTTCTTTTTCGAAGTCCTTTTCTTTACACACGATTCCCGATACACCTTCGGGAACATAGCCCAAAAGCGTATTCCCCTGCCTACAAGCCCTCGATACCTGTCACGTCACCCTCTGCCAGACGCCATCACTCACACCACTGACTTCGAGAAATGCAATAACATCGAGGACCTAGGGGGAGGGGGGATATCCTTATTATCATTTTTATTTATTTATTAATATTTTTGTTCATCCTTATTTTCACTATGCAGGTTGACTTGCTCGAATCCATTTTCTTCTCCTTGACTGAAATTCCTTATTTGTTTAAGCTGGCCCTTCAAACATTTGTCTTCACTTTTTCTTGACTGGGTTGGTCCTTAATCCTCGTTTTTCTTCCATTTATCTATAGTTGCTGATTTCTTTGTGCTTCTTGTTGAATTGGTCCTTCAAGCGTTTTCTTTCTTGAGAGATCTTCATAAAAGTTTTTGGACTTATTGAGTTTCGAACGCGGTACCTCTTGATTTAAATGCCAATACTCTAGCCACACGACTGGCCCTTAGTCGGTCTTTGGTTGGTAAGCTTATCGACCATTTATATTTTCGAGTTGGAAGAAATTTTTTCTCTGATACATTCTTCGCACCACTACAGACCATCCATATGCCTCCCTCACGTCCAGACACAGAGAGAGGGCCTCCTTTTCGTATGAGAAGTTTGGGCAGGTTTTAGACGCAGCAATGAGCACCACCGCAGTTGGCACAGCGCGGTGTTCTGGCGCATTAAGGTCCATTGTAATAATAACCACAACTCACACAGTCACGGCCAACGAGTCTAAATTGGTTGCAGTTGAAGTAACGTCTGGGTATTTCGTCGTAGGAGTTACCGTGACACGAAAGTACCTAGCTTAAATAAACCGGGCAGTTCCTGTCGTTCAAATCAATATGGCAGTTGGAACTAAAGCAGAACCCGCAATTGTAGTCACCCTGTGTACATGTGTAACGCGTTGAGGACTAAGTTTACTCTAGGACGCGTGAGATCACAGTCCCTAATTCATTCGAACAGAAGCCTTTGAGAAAATTCAGACGTGGGTGAGACGATGTGGTTACGGAATTTCGGCAAAGACAGATTTCGGACAAGGTTGTGTTTTGAGTGATATGACACCTTAACTACAATATCACCACTATCTCTTAGCAACATCCGTCAGAGTTCTCCACAGCAGGACTCAAACGCTCCGTTGGCGTCAAACATATTCACTTTTGCAAGCCGGGTATCAGGCTAGGAACTCAAGACCAAAATGCCTAGATAATCTAGGTCTGGGTCCACATCGTTGGCATAGGGATCCAACGAGCGAGGGGAGGGTGAAAGGGGAACTGACGAACTCTTGGCACGAGAAACCTTATGAAAGTGGGAAGTTTTAGGTTTAAGATAAGCCATAGCAAACAAAACTTTCAGTATTTATGTTTCCTTTAACAGTGCGAGTCGTTGACAGCATGTATAAGTGAGATGAGTGCGCAGTTGGATGAAGGTTATGAGGAGAGTGCGAAAGAATGCGAGTGGTCGTCGTCCGGTGAATTAGAGAATCTGACTCATCCAGAAAGGAGGCTAAAGGATTTGTGGAAATAGAGGAATTTATCGGTGTGAAAGATTGTGTAGATGGTGCTGGAGTGAAAGATGACCGACAGACACGACGAAAACTTGATGGCAGTAGGGACGCGGGTAGGCCGTTAATAAAGAGGCATTGCGGAGTAGAATTAGGTGAATGACAAAAGCTTTGGAATGGTTATGAGGGTTAATTCGATCAGTATGAAAGAAATGATTTGTGGAAGTTGGGGGCAGGGTGAGATGAGGCGCAGTTAGGAGGGAAGGATGAAGTAGGTTTTTGTTGTCTGCCTCAGCAAAACTGTGCCCAATTTAATGTCCACATTTTATTTCATGTTTCGGCCATTCAGAGATGGATAATTGCACGGAAACAGGGTGAAAAAGACTCATTATGGCTACTGAGTGTAACTCATCCTCCCATAGGAATAACAACTTAACAGGTATTTTCTAAATCGGAGATCTCTAACTAATAGTAAATGAATTTACGATTTCGTGAAAAAGAAGTCCACGTATGTATAGGTGGGCCAAGCTTATGTCTACGTATGGGTAGGAGCGAGGGGATAAGGAGTTTTAATTTAAATAAGAAACATTTCAAGTAAAAACAAACGGGGGGCAACTTGTTCTGCTTTGGGCCTATTGCCTCGTGTGGATGTGTACCTATCTATATATACATAGACCGTCCGCTAGAGAATGAGTCACCCTAAGGTATATTAACCGAATTCCTTTGCTTTTCCGATGCCGCAGACAAGGCAATTCTATTATGGTGGTTATTTCCAAATAACTTAATGTTCTATCATCCTTTGTAGGGTCTATCCAGAACATGCAACACTAATAGAGATAGGGTCTGCTATAGCCAGCTTTATCAACCTCGAATGCCGGGTTCTTGAGAGATCACTGGACCACCTCCACCCCTACCTAAAAGAATGACCACAATGAACATTGGGTACCCAAAAGTCCAAATTGGACTTCCTGTTAGGCTTTGTGATCCGATTCTTCTTGATATCGTCCCAAGGAAAATAAAACACCTTAGATGACACCATTTACTGCGTGGGGTTTGGTGGTTATCTTTGTGGGCTCAGACTGCGCAGAGACCCACATTTATACCGAAACTCCGTATCCATGAGCTTCCTGACGAAGGCAATTCCTGGTAGTGCGAGACCAGTGTTTAGAAAAGCCTTGTGGTGGCGGAATGGACTTTCAAAGTTTATCATCACCTTACAGATGCTGGAGAATTTCAGCTCTCTTCCCGTAATGGTGGAAGAGACCAGCTGCAGTCACCTTGTAGATTATGAAGAATTCCCTATACAGTGTTTTTTTACATGTCTTTTAAGGGCAGATATTAACTTTGACTGATATGGACATAAATTGCATTTAAAAGGTTTTATCTTGGAGTGCACAATTAAATGCTGTGGAATATTACTTTTGTATGCTGACCGATAGGGATTGAAACTGGATATAGAAGGCTTCTCACCCGTGTGGGTTCTTTGATGTCTCTGAAGCGTCGTCATTTGTGCAGCTCGATAAGGACAGGAACTGCATATAAAAGGCTTCTCACCCGTATGGGTTCTTTCATGTACATGAAGATTTCCCATATGTCCTGTTTGATAAGGACAGTAACTACATTTGAAAGCTTTCTCACCTGTATGGTTTCTTTCATGCGTCAAAAGATTATCCCTAAAATCTGCCTGGTAGGGACAAGAACTGCATTTGAAAGGCTTTTCACCAGTGTGACTTCTTTCATGTGTCTTAAGATACTTCATATACCCTGTCTGATAGGAACAGTAACTGCATTTGAAAGGCATTGCGCTCTTATGGGTTCTCTCGTGTATCCGAAGATTCCGGCTAGAGGCTGCTTGATAAGGACAGGAACTGCATTTGAAAGGCTTTTCACCGGTATGAATTCTTTCATGTGTCTGAAGATGCTCCTTATTCCCTGTCTGATAGGAACAGTAACTGCATTTGAAAGGCATTTCAGCAATGTGGGTTTTTTCGTGTCTCTGAAGACTCCACAATCGCAATGTTTGATACGAACAGGAACTGCATTTGAAAGGATTGTCAGTAGTTCTTGTCTTCTCAAGCTTCCTCGGCCTGTCACAAAGAAGCGATTCAGAGTTAGATTGCGACAAACCAACTTCAACAACAATTGTAGGTTGGCATTGCATCTGAAAATAAAGTAGAGATAATTCTTATTAAAGTATCATTTAAATTTTTTGCTCTCTTCTCACTTTCCCAAGTGTTCAAACGCAACGAATGTAGGCACAAAAAACTTTGGCATTCGGGGGGGCAGATATCTCCTAAACACGTCCCCATGCGCATAACTAATAATGACGCTATCATTTCCCTTCCAGCCTTCATAGCACAAGAAATCCAGTATCTGTTCATTCGTCCTGCCGAAAGGGCACTATATCCACTTAGCCTTCGTGCCCGCGAGGGAGGGGGCGGGGGTCAGGAAGAGTTGTTGCACAATCATGGTTAGCGCCCACTAAAAAACACCACTATCTGGAGACCTCGCCTCTTCCAAAATGGTACCAGCCATGGTGTTTTCGGGCTCACCGGCTTGTCATTCTGATCTTTATATCAATTTTATTATCCGGTCCAGTTAAATCCTCCTCAGGATGAGGGGTCACGTCCAAGAGGAAAAGGTAGATGGCACAACATTAGTTCCATCTTCCCTACTACAGCATCCAAACCAACCAGGGTACAGCAACTGAACAATTAATAGGTAAAAACAAAACCTAATTAAATTAATTTAAAACAAACTAAAAACAATTAAAAGGTTTAGGGTAAAGAATTAGTGGGTGGCTGCCCAATCAAAGTGGATTCTATATGGCAGCTAGGATAAAACGAGGCAACTTATCTATAAAAGGTGGGAGACCACTTTGTGATAAAAAAAATTTAAAAACGAAGGGTTAAAAGATTCCTGTCAATATGATTTTTTTTAAGAGCAACCCCAGAAGATGGCCTGGCGACTAACTTTAGGGATGTTGCCTCCTGAGTCTAACGACACGCGGGACGAAAGGGGGTGAGCCCTGGTTTTAGCCGGGGCTGGGTGTGAACCCTTTGTGCCGCCAGCTTTACCAGGGGGCGCCTGGGTTGAGTAGAACCCGCAGAAGGGCTCCGAATGGGCGCGGAAACAACCGTGCTCGTTGGCCTAGATGGGCCAGGAGCAGAGGGTGTCTTTCTTAGCATTGAGGCGTAAGACGTCCCAGGCAGAGCGGGGCGTGCCAGGACTAAGTCCTGAGACTCTCGAAATGAGAGACGCCCCTGGGCCTGAACGGGCAGGATTTCTTTCCCAAGGAGATATGCACCACATTGGGTCGAAGAAGTGGGGCGGCTCTCCGCAATTGACACACTTGGCCAAACATGATTTAGACTTATCGTGTGCGGCCTTGGAGCATATTACACAGACTTCGGGTGACTCCGACTGTGCATGTTTACATAAGCGATTCGTACGGCTGAAGCAGTGACAGTAATAGCGCCTCTGCGGCAGTGGCACGAATGCCTTCACGCGGTAGCGGTACCAACCGGCACGCACTGACTCAGGAAGCTTGTCACAGTCGAACGTGACGAAGACTGTATGGCTCTCGAGGCCCCTCCCTGTTTTCTCATCACACGGTCGACCTTCACCGCCCCGTGGTCGGCCAGCTCTAGAGTGATATCTTCTATGGAGTAGTCCACGAGTTCCCTCGCATAAACTACTCCTTTCACAAAGTTCATGGTAGAGTGCGGCGTCACCCTCACCGGGGTGCCATTAAGTGTCCGAAGAGCACTTATCTTGGCCGCCTCAGAGGGATCCGTCGCATTCGCCAGAAGGCTCCCGTCCGAGAAACGAGTCACCTTCGGCTCTCTATCAATCATACCAGCTAAAGCTCTCCTCTGATGGATCATGTTGCCCTTGGCCAACAAGCTGCCATCAGTGGAGTGAATAACTAAGAAGCGTTTAACGCCAGCGGGCTGAAAAACGCCAGGTAATCTCTGAATGAGGGGCCCCCACGTAATCGAGGCTCCGCTCTGCACACTTTTGGTCTAATTTTTGGTATTCCCGACCTAAGCGAACACCGGGGCCGGACGTGCCGATCTTGGCCCTTCTGGCGAGGGCCCCGCACAGGAGCAGACTCGGACTCTGTGTTTGATGCCGAGCCCGAATCTACCCCCATGGAAAGCCCCACCTTCTGAGGCTGGGCTGCGTCAGGGAGCATGTCTATCTCAGCGGGGGCCTCCATTTGGCCATCCACCCCCATGGCATTACAGGTCATGTCAGTCTCGTCCATGTTCTTTGGGGGGAGGGCCATAGGCCTTCATCCCCGTTAGATTCAATATTCAGGCCAGCAGGTCTTTAGAGGGAAGCAGCCGATGGGTCCTTTCTTCCCTCTCCCCCCTAAGGAGGTTTGCCCTACCGATCCGCTTCAACGGGGAGCGGCCGGTTATGGGCTGCCTGCTGGCTTTCCTAGCAGTCCCCTATTAAAGCCAAGGCGTGACTGCCAGATTTGAACTGGATTCGCATGGTGACTCCAAGGAAGGGGGTGAGGGGGGGCCCGCTGCACCCGTGGGCACTGGAGAGGAGTAAGCCTCCTCTCCGGTTAAAGAGTTATGGAGGATCCTCTGGGAAACCAGAGGGGGGGAAAGGCTCCATTTTTTTGTGGAGCTGCCTGAGGGCACCTCCATCATTCTTAAAGGGGAAATAGGGAGAGATTTTTTTATTTTAAGTTATCATCATTGGGTATGGTGACCCTTTTTTTACAGGATGCAAACGCTAATCACCCCCCGCAGTGGCCCTCTCTAAGAAGGGTGAGTACAGGCATGGCAGAGCCAGATGCCGCTATTTCGGACCACCCATCCCACCTGGTGGTCTGGCAGTCCCTCAGCATAGCGGCTCCACCTTGGACGCAGCGTAAAATGGATAGTGTCTGAAAATAGAAAGGAAGAGGAGGTGAGGAAGATGTGGGTGGGGATAAAGCAGGTTATTAAAAAAAAAACATCCCAAAATTGAGCCAAGGGGAGAAGGATCATTGTACCCTTCCCCCTCAGCTCCGATCCGGGATAGTTAGCTGAGAAGAAGGTCAGCATCTACCCTGTGAAATTAGAGGCTGACCAGAGAAAGTTGTGGGAGGTTGTATGAAAAGCGAGGAAACAGGGGGAAAATACAAGTGTCCTGAAGGAAGGAGAAGAGGCTAAGCTGGGGTCGGACTGGGTGCTGAGTCCCGTTAGCACGGCGGCCAGGATGGCAAATCGCCGCGCCCATTACGGGGAAGCCGATGAGTAAATTTGACAGCCATAGTCCAATTTGGACTGGACAAGGGCTGTGTATAATGTCCACAATGTTTGACGGTCACTGCCCCACGAAGTGTGTGAGAGTACTTTCAAAATGTCTTGAGCCCGCAGACAGCCTGTTCGAAGACGGCATAGGTGTGGTAACCAGGATAAGTTTGGATCGAAAGCTACGCCAAGAAACCGAAACTCGAAGACGAACTCTATATCTTCGCCTTGTAGGGAGATAGATGGCGGAACAAGAACCCCTCTGTCCCGGTGAAAATACATTGCTTTGGTTTTGTTCGTGGAAAAGCGGAATACCTTAAGTTGTGCTCCTTTGGAGACAGCATCGACCGCCAGTTGTAGCCGACGCGCTGCTAATGGAAGGCGAGGTGAGGAACAGTATAGTGCCAAATCATCGACAAACAGAGTTGCCGATACAGCCTCTGGGAGAGACGAAATAATATCATTGATCGCAATTATAAAACATAAAACACTGCCCTGAGGAACTCCCTCCTCTTGGGGTGCAACTCAGAGTATGCGTCTCGAACACGAACTTTGAATGATCGAGATGCTAAAAAACTTTGAATAAGTGACGGTAAAAGGCCTCTCAAACCCCAGAGGTATAGCTGCTTCAAGATGCCGTATCTCCATGTGGTGTCGTAGGCTTTCTCAATATCGAAAAATATGGCCAGAACTCGGTGCTTTAATGAGAAAGCTGACGGCGCGGAAATGGTCAGCAAAAGCATTGCTGACCGCCAGGCTGTCAATCTCCAAGGAACCGTGTAAATTGAGTGTGGGGGTATGATGATCAGCATAACAGTAGGTGTCATAGAAGAAATTGCTGAAATGTAACGGCGCCATGAGTTTCGGTGAGCCTGACGAAGGGTTCTTTGGCGAAGCGCACGAGCTCGGTTTCGGTCGACCTTGTTGCACAAAGTTGGGTTCTTTCGGAATCGGGCATGGGCTAACTTGTAATTTTTGATAGCTGTTACACACGCCCAGGTCCACCAGGGCACGCTTGAGCGACCCGTGGAGGGTCGCCTTCGTGGAATGGTCTGTGTTGCTGCATTATAGATAGTCGATGTAAAGTATTCTAAGGCCGCATCTAATCCATTGAAGGTCCCCAAGGATGCACTTGTGAAGGACGCATCTTGGAAACCTTCCCAATCTGCATGATCTAAGTCCCACTTCAGGGGCATGGTTGTATGAGAGCTAACTTGAAGGGCCGTCAAGACAATAGGGAAGTGGTCACTCCCATGGAGATCGTCAAGAATTGACCATCGAAATTCCGTGAAGCAATCCGGGGAACAAACAGACAGGTCAACACAGCTAAAAGAGTCCGTCTGGACATGATAAGAGATAAATTCGCCAGTGTTTAAAACACGAAGAGTCAGATAATAAGAGAGACTCTAAAACACTGCCTTTGGCATTCTGAGTGATGTCACCCAGTATGGGTGACGGGCGTTAAAATCACTTAGTAATAAAAATGGGGAGGGCAACTGGTCTATAAGTTCTAAAAGGTCGGGTCTTGACAATGATAAACAAGGGGGTAGGTAAATAGAGCAAACGGTAAAAAGCTTAGTAAGAAAAAACCTCACGGCAGCAGCCTGGAGGGTAGTATGTAGTAGGATGGGAGATACATGGTGGGATGAAGATACCATGAGTGACCCCCCCCCCCACGAGAGGAGCTTCCAACAGGAGCAATAGAGTTGAAAGTGAGAAAACCGGGTACCGGCGGAGAGGGCCGTGTACCCAGTTTATTCTCCTGAAGACAAATAACAGCATGGTGGAGAGTCGTCAAAAGAATTTTGAGTTCTTCCCACTTTGGAAGAATGCCTTGACAATTCCATTGTAAAATGGAAGATATTATGTGGGACGGTTAGATACCACTGTAGATATATTTTTCTCTTTTGTGGCCGATATTGTGTTTGATGTTCGTCCCAGAGCTTGGGGAACGGAGAGCAGATTTTAAGGAGCCTGCTTTTGCAAGGGAAGAGATGCTAGAGGGAGCAGTAACTGGGGCTTTTTTCGCGGGTTTTGGAGAACCGACCGAGGCCCTTGATTGTAATTCGTGCTCACATCCTGGCGGAAAAGGAAGATCGAGAAGGGATTTTCGGCCGGTAGATCCGGATTCATGAGTCGAGGGGTTTTTCAATGTCTGAGGGGTTGGTCCAACCACCGCGATTGGTGATGTTGGAGTATCAACTGCTTCCATCGGATCATGAGTAGAAGAAGGGTGAGTGGAACGAACAGGCGATCTGAGCGAGGTGTGTGGAGCTGGGTGTATAACTGCCATCGTTTAGATCAGGATGGGGCCTAAGACCTGTGTAGGGTGGGACGGACTTTAAGGGCATAGAATGTTCAGCAATAGGGAAAGAATCCATTGAAAATTCTAGGCATTCGGTAGACAAAGGCGTTGGAGATGCCCAGCCTCTTCCACCTTCATGAAAGAACAATTCGGAATCAATCCATAAAACGAGCAGAGGTCGGGTATCCATAAGGATCACTAGATAGGTGAAGAAAGAGGGGGAAATAAAGGGCAGTGGAAGAACGTAATAGGAGAGGAAAGAAAGAGGGGCATGTTAAAACTCTTGTTGACAGCACCATGAGGTCCCTAAGGGGCCCAGGGCTGATCCCCCTCGCCACGAGAATGCCAGAGCCTCTCTGGGAACAACTCGTCAAGAAAAGATCCCAGAGATGAAGAGGAAAAACAATTAAAATGCATTCTTAGGTAACCCTGCTTCTTCAGGGGCCCAAGCAAGCGACCAACAATTTTTTTTTTAAATTGATGGTACAGAATAGGTCCTTTACCTCCAACCCCCACCCTACCACAAGAGACAAGTAGTATTTATGAAGAGGGTGTCAATCCTGACAGCTCCCCCCACCCTCCTCTATCAAGATCATTAACACAACTCAGATCACACACACCCCTTAGAAAGTGTGTGAAAGGATACATTTATCCCACTCACTACAAGGAAAAAAAAATGCTCTTCAGGAAATTCATGCAGGTGCAGGATGTCAGAGAAAATGGGTTAAAGTCCCCATAGGATAGTAAACCCCAACACAAATTGTTTACAAATCGATTTCTTATGAAATTAATCAAGAGTTTTATAATGAAATAATTATTACAAATGAGCTGAGTTCTATATTTATCATTTCAATTTAGACTTCCTGCAAAGACGACATTTTCACAGGAAAATATTATACACACTAATTAAAAGTATTATATAAGACGCTGTCTAGGATCTGGACACTGTTTAGACCCTAATGCTGCGGTCACACATAGCCGATTGTGTGCCCCGGAAGAGCAGGAAGGCGATTATTTTGTTCCGGGAGGCTTCCTGGGCCAAAATCGGCAGGACAGTAGCAGGAAGCGGGGCCGGGCCGGTCCGGCAGGAAAATCGCATCCACCGCGGTATGTACGGGGGATGGAACGCGAGTACCGTTACGTTTCCGGCCAGACACGCGCGGCAAACCGCGCCTTCCTAGGAAAAGCGCGGAATTTGCCCCCCGGATGCTCCAGGAAGGAGCTTATTCCGCGGCGTTCCAAACCTGCCTGGCCGGATACAAGGAAAGCCGCGACATGTTGCAGCGGATTTTAGGACACGCGGGGATGTGCACGGCGTCAGCAGCGAACCATGGCAGGAAGCATGCCCCGGAATCCCAGGATTAATAAAGGAAACGCCCACCTTGGCACCATCACTTTTGCCTGAGCACTCGTACCTTGAACATCACCATGGATAACGCCACCAAGAAGAGGAACATCACCTTGGCCCTATGTGTCATGCACCAAAGCCTTATGTCAGCATTGGCTGTGGAAGCCCTCGATGCCTCCCCACCTCCAAAAAAGAAGAAAAGGGCTTGGGTGTGGCCCTATTTGCAGAAACGATTACAATATGGCCACTACGACACCTTGATGGATGAACTCTACCGAAACTACACCCGGATGGACAGAGAACAATTCCAGGACATAGTGGCTAGAATAACACCCATCATCGAGAGGAAAACAACCAGGTGGAGGCATGCTATTAACCCCAGCACAAGATTAGCCATTACCCTAAGGTTTTTGGCCACAGGTGATTCCTACAAGTCACTCCAATATGCATTTCGGGTAGCCCACAACACCATCTCGGGGATAGTTCCAGACACGTGCAACGCCATCATCACCGCATTGGCCCCTGAACTCCTACAGCTTCCAGACTCAGAAGACAAGTGGACCAACATTGCCAAGGGGTTCACTGATAAATGGAACCTACCCCATTGCATTGGTGCCCTTGATGGCAAACATATCAGGATCCAAAACCCCAACCTGGCAGGCTCACATTTCTTCAATTATAAGAAATTTTATTCTATGGTGCTCATGGCTGTTGTAGATGCTGACTACAAATTTATGTATATTGACATGGGAGCTGTGGGTGCAGAATCAGACGGTGGTGTGTGGGCTCGGACCCATCTGAGTGCCATGTTGGAGAGTGGCCAAGCTCACCTACCCCCACCCAAATGTCTGCCCAACACACCCCCACTTCATCAACTTCCCACTACTACCTAGTAGCCGACGATGCCTTCCCACTGAGGCCCTACCTCATGAAGCCTTTCCCCTGCAGAGGGTTGACTAAAGAGGAGAGAATATTTAATTACAGATTGACAAGGGCACGACGAACAGTGGAGAATGCTTTTGGCATCCTTGCCAATCGGTTCCGTGTGCTCCACACCCCCATCTGTCTCCGACCAGACCGTGTAGAAGCAGTAATAATGGCAGCATGTGTACTACACAACATGCTTAAGATGAGCCTCGAGGGAGATACTGTGGATCCTGAAACCCACGACAGGACTGATGGCTCATGGCGAAGTGACCCACCACTTGGAGAACCCATGCAACGAAGTGCTGGCAACACCTCTACCAACGAAGGCAAGACACAGAGGAACATGTTGAGAGATTACCTCAGTTCTCCACAAGGAGCAGTACCATGGCAGGAAGACAAAATATAGGTGAGTCATTCATGTACATCTACTTTAACCACAGTATCCAAGATGACGAAAAATGGCATGCAATAACATTATTAACATTATGGAAGGGAAATTACAGACAACAGCTCAAATAAAAGGTTTATTGCAAAAAAATATATACACATATAAAAACATACAACCATTCATAAATAATACAGGTAGACTCTGGAACTCTCTTCCTCTTTCTGTGTTCCCCACTGACTATAATAACTTGTTCTCCTTCAAAAAATATGTGTCCAGGCACCTCGATACACTCCGAACTTGATCATGGCTTTGGATTTGCTAAAATTATTTCTGGGGAGTGTTAAGGGAACCTTGTGCTGAGGAGGGTGTGTGCACTGGGGTAGATATTGTAGTGTGGGCAGGGCTGCTGAAGCTGAAGTTGGGGGGCAGATGGTCCACCATATAGCTCCCCAGGCTCTGCAGAGATGTGTTGGGCTCGTACGGGGTGAATGACGTGGGTGGTCGGTGCAACACCTGCTGTGGTTGCGCCACCACCTGGTGCTGCTGGGGAGCCACCTGCTGGGGAATTGCCCTGAAAACGGTGGAAGCTAAGGCTGGCTGTAAGGGGTTCGTGCCAGGGACCAGTGGCATGGCACCACTGGGCACTGTGTGCATTGTTTGGGGGGCTCACGCATCCTCTTGGGGTACTGCCTTCTTCCGGTCATCCACTGCCGCTATCATGTGGAGCATGTGAGCACTCCCCGCCTCCTCTGCACCAGTTCCAGCCCGCTTTTTCCACCTGTTGACCAGTGCCGTCATCTCCATGGTGAAGTCCGACCTCAGGTTACCCTCAATGGACAGGCACTCATACTTTAGGTGGCTAAAGTAATCGTCCCAGTACTGCAGCTGGGGTTCCCTGGGGCCGGAAGTAGGAGCAAGGGCACTGGAGACCAGCTCCCTAAACGAATTGTTTTGCTCACGGATCTAAAGAAAAGGGGAAAAAACATTAATTTTGGATTGTAACTACTGCTTGTCAATGCATGATACCAAACAATTACACCACAAATGTTATTTATATAATATATATTATATATTTATATATATGTATATATTATATATTCCACGTACTAGTCCTCATACAAATATATAGTTATATTTTAATTAATTATTACATTCTCTTACCTCTTCAAGCAGGGCGGCCCGGTGTCCAGCCTTTGTGCTATTCGCCCGCGCCAGCTGGAGACCCGTGGCACCCTCAGCAGAAGGCACCGTGACCACAGGAGTAGGCGCCACCACAGCTCCATCCTGGGGCACGTCAGCAAGGGAAACACTGGCTTCGGGGGCACCTTCTTCAGGAGGGACGTCACCGGGCTGTTTGTGGAAGAAAGTGGAGTTTTGTTAATGTTTGAGTATTGTATTTAGTTAAATTATAAACATTGTCAAAATATAATATTAGCGTAAATGTTTAGCGGACTAACAACATTATTAAATAAAGTATAAATAAACTACCAAATCTTTTACTGTACATCCTTAAACTTCGTAGAACACTGGTAAATTCATATATTTGTGTGTAAACATCCACTGCTAATAGCACTTAATAATTACATAGTACATACCTGCAAACCTAGGGTGTTGGTGCGCCGTTGGCGAATAATGTGAGGGGTGAGGAAGGCGAAGACCTGGGTTATCCACTTTTCCCTCATCGTCAGGAGTTTGCAAGACGCCCCCTGACCACTTTTCTCGTTGGGCTTGGTGGCTTTTGAGAACCTGGTACGCACGGAATCGTACCAGGTAGAGAGCTGGGTGCCTGAGAGAGGTGGATGTAGGGAGGCGCCCTTCTCCTCCCAAGCTCTGTTCACTTTCAGTTTATCCACGTGGTCCTTGTGCGACTTCATGTAGATAAACGGCACCTCATGTTCCAACCACTCTGCCAGGTCACGCTCTTGTTCTTCTGTCAGGATCACTGCAGCAGCTTTTCTCCGTTTCTGGGTGGTTTTGGGGTGTCTGTTTTTGATGGGTCTCTTGCGTGTGGGGAGTCGATCCACATCCTGGCTATCCTGGACCTCATCGTCCGAACCTTGGGGGTCAGTGTCCGTTGAAAGTTCTTGCTGGGTACATACTTCGGCGTCATGCAATTCCATTACAATTTGTTGCTGGGGGCCTTCGTCAGAGGTACCTGGTGTGGGGCTGGCGGCAGGTGTTGCGGTGTCAGGTGAAGAAGACAATGGGGTCGGTGGTGGTAGCTGCGACGCTGTAGTACCGTAACTAGGGAGAGCTGGGTGGCAGGTTCGGTGGAGTGGCGACGGAGCAGAGATGTGTTTGGTAGGACGCGGACTGAGCGAATGGTGTGACTGGCTCCCGGAGGCCTTATATAAACGCGCGACAAGACCCCACGCTCCGCTCCTTCCGCTTGGCGGGAACGCGGGTGCTGCCACCTACCTACGTCATCCCAGGAAGCTTCCTTTTCATCGCGCATGCGTCGGCGGACTACGCGTTTGGCGCGAACTGGAACGCGCCAATCGCGCCATACGCAACGGACACCCCCGTTTCTCCCGGAATGTGACATATTCCGGGCGGTTCGGCAAAATTTTTCAACACACAATACTTTTCGCCACGGACCGCCAGTCACGTCCGGATACCCCCGAACACCCCCGAACATGTTTCCAGTTTCGAGCGATTCATGCCGCGAATGCGTTTTTTCGCCTCACGAACGCCACGAATCACAAAATCTCACATCCGGCTCTATCGGAGGCACACAATCGGCTATGTGTGACCGCAGCTTAAGGAACAACTCACACATAGCCTTTCCAAAAAGGAAGCGGACATGCAAACGACTAGAGGTGCTAAGAATGTTAGTCAAGTCCACGGCGATGAGGTTAACGGATAATTCAATTGCCTCATCAACCGAAATAAACTCCTTAACTGGGGACCGAAAAATCACTAATTTCTTGAAACGCGGACCACTCCGCCCACTCCAAGCATCACCGAGCTGATTTCTAGGTCGACAGAGGCTCAGAAAATGATATTTGAATCATAAAGTGATCACTACCATGGAGCTCATCGGCCACCTCCCATCCAAAATCAGGCTATGCATCCGAAGAGCACAGAGAAAGATCAAGACAAGAAAATGAAGCAGTTCTCGGACAGTGATGTATAAACTCATCCACATGCATTACTCATATCTCTAACTATGATAAAGTCGGCAACGATCTCAACCCAGAGATCAATCCGGTAGTCCCACCTCCAGAGGAGGTGTCTACTCAGCAACTGTTTCACGAAATCGACCGCGTCGAATCAGGCTGAATGAGGTATGTCACGAGAAATAAAAATATACCTGCTATCTTGGTGTAAATCGCACATCCTCATGCCCGTCCCACATCCCGCGGTAGTGGGGTCACAAAACCCTTATGCCTCGGGTGGGTGGACAGGGGACACGCGCCGAAGATGGTCTCCTGTAGACAGCTAAGGAATAACGGGAAGAGACGAGCCTCCGAACCTCTTCCCAGTTGACCCATAGTCCACGATAATTCCATTGAAGGAATATGCCCTCCAGGCCCAGTTCAGAGATGCGGGGGGCCTCTTTGAGATGAAGAACTTCACGGGAATAGCCGTAGACTTGCTGGAGGCAGAACTTCGGGAGCTCCAAGCTGTCGAAGGCGCCGTCGCTGTGGTAGTTTTTGTTGGTTTTTTTCGCCTCAACTCACCTGTGCTCACTCTAATGCCCACCTTGGATTTCAGGTTATGGGGAAGGAGGGAGGACAAGCTGCCTGGAAGAAGTATCGGGCCCCCGTCTTTGAAAGTAAATTGTGAAACAATTGTGAAATTTAGAAAAAAAAGACATTTTAACTTTTGAGCGAGTGAACTAACGCAAGCGGAGCTGAAGGGAAAGCCAGGTGTATATAAGTAGGCGTGCGTGCGTGGTATATATGATTATGAGGGTAATTTCTTTTCCCCTTTTTCCAGCTCCTAAAGTACCACTAATTACTCTCATTTCGGAGTAAGGAAGGAGGCGAGGAGTGTGGGACTGAGAGACCTGTGTGTGGCGCGATTTTGGAGTCACAGCCGTCCTCCCTTCTGGTCCATCATTAGTAAGAACGAGGACGAGACGGATCAGCCCAGAGACAGAACGAGGACGAGACGGATCAGCCCAGAGCCAGAACGAGAACGAGACGGATCTGCCCAGATCCCGAACGAGAACGAGGACGTCACGGATTAGGCCAGAGCCAGAGCCAGAACGAGGACAAGACGAACCAAGCCAGAAGCCAGCCTAATATTATTGCTTTAGTCAGGGTTATTTGCGTTTTTCCTTGTTTATTCTGTATATATTATTTTTCTGCTACTGTATCGGGTGGTGGGGATATAGATATATTTCGAAGTGTTTTTTATTAATAAAATAAATTAAGTATTCACGTTTCCTTGAGCCTCTTTCCGATCTAACACGCGTCTCACGAGCGAGTGAGCAGACCCTTGTAACCGGTGGTTTCCGGTCGGAACCATCCGCGACATCGCCTTTGAGGAATTACTGGGGGAGGTTGGGCTCGCCATGCAATACTTTGCCTCGTATAAACAACGCCTTTTCCTACATTTATGGTAAAGTGCGGTGTCACTTAAAGAGGCGAGCCATAGATTGTCAGAAGAGCACTCACCATAACGGTCTTGCAGGGAACGTCATCCGCAGAGGAAGACCCTTGAAAGAGATCTAATAGAATGGAAACTGAGGGAATGAAAGAGTGGGACAACTGTCCTTGGAAGGCGCCCCAGTGATCCTCAGAGGAAAGGGCCGCGGATACCATAAGGGAAAAACAGAAATGAGAACATTTGGGGATAGTAATTTTTTTTTTTGGGGGGGGGGGCAGAGCTGGCGACTGACTACTTGGGCATAAGTCGCCGGACACAACACAACCTACTACTAGGCTATATTTAAAAACAAATAACATAACGATAAAAAAGGGCAAAGGCTGAAAAAATAACAAGAAAACAAAGCAAAATGTAAGAAGGAAGCGCGCTCCGGCGCAGGAACATGCGACCTACAAAAAAAAAGTCAAAGGGGAGGAGACCAGCCTCCTCCAAAAAGTTAGCAAGTTCACAAAATTCAGTGTGCACAAACCTGTCCCGAGTACAAGGGACAGGCGGTAGCGACCCTGCTCATCCCGAGGTAACGTGCGTGAAGATCACCCAGACTGGTACATTAAACAAGAATGTGCCGAACAGTCGGGGGGACAACGCAGTCGTCGCAACAAGGTGCGGGCGAGCGCTCCATCAAATGGCGGTGGGTCCCGCGTGTGTGTCCAATTTGGAGACGACAGAAAGACACCTGAAGCTGCCCGTATTCCTGCCATGTAAACATTGTGAAGAGCGAAAAGCTGGTCTGGTAGCCCAGTCCTCGCGGACTCTATGGAGTCCTCATCGGCGAGCTCGTTCCCCGCAATTCCTACATGTGCAGAAACCCGTCATAAAATAATCTCGACATCCGCACGGCTCGCCCAAACCGTGGCGTCACAGATATCGCGAACCAGAGGATGCGGAGATTCCAATGCCCCGAGAGAACTCAGGGTGTTTTGTGAGTCGTTATAAATCACAATCCATCTCAGAACCGGGCACGTGACGTTATCTCTCGTACTGAGCTGTGTATTCCAACCAGCTCGTCCGTGATGACAGATGCAGGACATGGCAGAGCTCCGCTGACTTCAAACAGAGGGGATACGGCCCCTCTGTAGAAATTTTGGGAGCACAAGCGTGGCGACAAATAATCAAAGTTGGTACCATCCAGGGTGGTATCCTGGACAGAACCAGGGGGGAGGGCACCGGCCCGAGAGCTAGACCTAGCTCTCGGAGTCTCCTAGCCCTAAACCCAAATGGCTTAGGGCATGACTGGCGTCTCTCGGCGGCATAGGCACCGTCGAGATCAGCTGCGAATGCAGTGAGAGCTGTTGGCCACTGAGGAAAGCGCAGGGCTCGCGCGTACAGGCGAATAATGCATTGTGCACAACGAAGAGCGAGTGACATTTCCCCAGCATTGACAACTAGGCTCTCAATGGGGAAAGTGCGGAAGGCACCGGTCGCCAGGCGAAGGGCGGTGTGAATCGATTCCGCCTTCCGCAATAGACGCTCGGCTGCGGATGCATAAAACTCGCATTCGCAGTCGAGCTTCGAACGAACAAAGGATCCATAAAAAAGTAAGGCAGGAGACTTATCAGCGCCCCAGGCGCTGACCCTCACGGAACAAAGAATATCTATGGCGCGGGTACAAGAGACGCTAAGGATGCGAATATGAGCCTCCCAGGTGAGGCGTCGGTCAAATACAAGAGTAAGGAAACGGTGCGAGTCCACCACTTCAGGCGCACCCCATTGAGAAATAAGCCTGGGTCAGGATGGAACCGTGGATGGGGGCTTAAGTGCAGCACCTTAGTCTTGGCTAAGGAAAACCGAAGCCTGTCCCTTTCGGCATAGCGGGAGACGCGGTTCAATGCCTGTTGAAGTCGACGATCCAGAGATAGCATCTGGGGTGCGCCAAGAGAGATTGAAAGGTCGTCCACGTAGAGCGTGGCGAGAACATCTTCCGGCAGCAATGAGATGGTGCCGTTGATGTTCAAGGCAAAGAGTGTAACACTAAGGACACTTCCCTGCGGGACGCCCTCTTCCTGAGCCATTGGGACATTGGGAGCCCCCACCTGTACGCGGAATCGACAATATCGCAAAAATTCAGATATAAAGATTGGGAGGCGTCCCCTCGCTCCCATCGTGTGGAGTGTGTTCATGATACCGTGACGCCATCCGAAGAGCACAATGACAGATCGAGGCAGAAAAATGAAGCGATTCTCGGGCAGTGATTCGTAAACTCATCCACATTTAGGAAACTTATCTCCAGCTCGTCGATCAGGTCGGCAAAGACATGACCCCTTAGATTAAGCGAGTAGTCTCCCAAGAAGAGGTGTCTACCGTTCAGATCTCCGAGCAAGAGAAAGGGCCTCGGCAACAGTGCAACGACGCGGCGTAAGTCCCCCGCGTCAAAGTCGGCTGAGGGTGGAATGTACGCGGAAATAACAGTACACCTCCTATCCAGGTGCAGCTGCCCAGCTACTGCCTGAAAGGAGGTATCTAACGTAAAGAGAAAAACGGAGACATCATGCCGGGTGTAAATGGCGCATCCTCCTACCCGGCCCCCATCCCGTGGCGGTGGGGTGGCAAAAGGATAGCTAACGGCGAACGGGAGACGAGCATCCGCAGCTCCTCCCTGTTGGCCCAGAGTCCGCGGCAATTCCAATGAAGGAAAATACCCCGCATCTCTGAAGAGATGTGGGGGCTCTCTTCGAAGAGAAGACTCACAGGAATGGCCGTATACTTCCCGGAGGCGGAAGCCTAGTTTTAGCCAGGGCTGGGTGTGAACCCTTTATGTCGCTAGCTATACCAGGGAAGCGCCCGGGGTGGGTAAGATCCGCAGAAGAGTTCCGAATGGGCGCGGGAAAAGAACGTGCTCGTAGGCCTGGAGGGAACAGGAGCAGAGGGTGTCTTTCTTAACGTTGAGGCATAAGACGTCCCAAAGGAGAGCCGGGCGCGCGAGGACCAAGTCCTTAGCCTCGCGAAATGAGAGAGGATCCTGGGCCTAAACGACCACGATTTCATTCTCAGGAGATACGCACCAAATTTCTTCGAAGAAGTGGGGTGCGGCTCTCCGCAATTGACACACTTGGCCACACACGATTTAGACTTATCGTGTGCGCCCTTGGAGCAACTTACACAGACTTCGGGTAACTTCGACTTTTCGCGTCTACAGGAGCGATTAGTATGGCCGAGACAGTGACAGTAGTAGCCCCTCCGCGGCAGTGGCACGAATGCCTTCACGGGGTAGCGATAATAACTTGCACGCACCGACTCAGGGAGCTTGTTATAATCGAACGTGATGATGAGTGTAGGGGTGGGTCCGAGAAACGGGTCACCTTCGGCTCTCTACCAATAACGCTAGCTAAAACTTTCCTCTGATGGATCATGTTGACCTTAGCCAACATGCTGCCATCAGTGGATCGAATAACGAGGAAAAGTTTGAAACCAGCGGGCTCGAAAACGCCAGTTAACTTCTCAATGAGGGGCCCCTAAGTAATCGAAGCTCCGATTCAGGATAGTTGGGTGAGAGGAAGCTGGTCGGCGTCTACCTTGTGAAATTAAGAGTCGACCAGAGAAAGTTGTGGGAGAGGTTGTAGGGAAAGTGAGGAAGTAGGGTAAAAACACAAGCTGTCATAAAGAAGAAGAGGTTAGCTGGTGCCAGGGATAGTGAACGAATGCCTTTCTGTTAGGGAAGGGATGCTGTGCTCGGCACGGAGGCTCGCCACTCTGGAAGAGGGAAATGCCACTGCCTGGTTCAGAAGTGGAGTGAGGCGAGAGAGTCAAGGGCGATGCGAAGCCACGCACCTGACAACCAAAGTCCAGCTTGGACTGGATCAAGAGACCTGAGAGGCGAAGTAGTATGGCAATCAGTGCCCTCTGTATCATGGGAAGGATGACTAAGAAGGTTGAGTAGGCTGGGTGGTGACAAAGAGGTGGGAGACGGGAGGTTTTCATGAGGTTTTCAATGAAGATGAGAAGAACCCTGCCAGCCCCAATGTCTACTGGTTGACTTGCGGCTATCTTCCACTATTGTCACAAAATACAGTGCAGGGGAATGTTTCATCCTGAGTGCGCCTGATTCGGAGGATAGAGAAAATTACTTAAAACCCTTAAAGCATAGAGCTAAGTAAACAGGAAAAGTTGGAGCGCAATGGCAGTCAACTTTAAATTTCCGCATGCCATCTCCATCTTCTTGGTTGTGGAACCTAAAAGGCCATTTTGATTATGGCCATCAGTGGCGAAGAGTAAAAGCCAGGTCCAATTGACAGCCTGACACCCTCATTCCCTGCATCCATTACATGCCAAGGAACTCAGCAAAGACAATCTTGACATCCTCCAGACTTGCAATGGCAATGGAGTCACTAATACTGTGAACTAGGACAAGATGTGGAGATACTCATGGCAAAGAGAGTGAAACTGAGGACACACTCCTTGTGGGACACCCTCCCTTTGACAAATAGGACTATCTTCTGCAAAATCAATGATCTTGTAGGAACTCTTAAAACATTGGACGGGGTTTCAAACCTCATAGAATGGAGGGTCTCCATGATGCCATCTCACCATGCAGTAATATAGGCCTTCCAAATAGAAGAATACTGTGGTAAATTCCTGGCAACGTATTCTCCAGCCACAAAGTAGAACATTTAACACAAAGTGAAACTTATGGAAGAGAATTTGCAGAAGACATGTGAACTGTGCAGTCCTGGAAATAAATACACAACCAAATTTTCCATCATGAACAGGCAAAAGACTAGAGAAATTGGGCAGAAATGAATAAGGGTTGACTAATATCTCTTTGTGGCTGGTGAAAACAAAAAAAGAGTCACCATTTACCAAGAATCTAGGAAGATACCCTAAAAAAATTAGCTAAAATATTATCTTTATTAAATTACAACAATTCTAACTAAATAAACCATTTCTTTTCTTCCTTGAAATGTGACAAGAGTATCTTTTATATCTAATATTTTTATCACAAAGTTTTTCTTTGCAGCTGCCATAAAATCTTATCAGAATTAGTATAAAAATTTAATAGTAAAAAATAAATTAAGCAAAATTACCAACCTTTTCTTGAAGGCAGTTTGGGATCAGTGTTTCAGGAGTGGCATTTGCTATCAAGCTTTCATTTTTGGAAATGAAATTCTCTTCATTTTCTTCAAGAAGACATTGATCTTCAAAACATTCTTCTTTAATCTCTTCTTTCATTAAAATCTCTCCATAGTCCTTAAGTAAATAATATAAATTAAATTCAAGTACCTGAGCAATAGTTGATAGTAACTAACATTTTTATTGATATACAATGAAAAAGAATTAGGGCTAAATGAGATAGACCAAATATATTTATACAGAAGTTCAAGTTATTGATCCCCGAGATTCATGTCCCACTATAGGAGGGTCCTAATAAAAAAAGCTAATGACCATTCTTCACATTTTTACTTCTATAACCTTTTACTAGTTTCCTTGCAAACTTCTATTTTAAAAATGATTAAAGATGCCTTTATTTTTTGCTGTATTTGTTTAAAACAAAAAGAAACATAAGGATACTTTTATAACAACAAAGAGTCTGTCAAACTCCACTCCCTCTTGGTACCCCAAAATAGCATGTTCTTCCTCTGGCAAATTCCTGTCCTTTCATACATAGTCAAAAAGGACTTCCAGCTCCCTTGATTCATGATGCAAATATGAGGGGCGGTCAATAAGTTTTGCAATTCGGATATAAGGAAATGAGATATGAGGAAAAGTGTTTTATTATTTTTCAATATAACTACCTTCGACTTGAATGCACTTGCGCCACTTGTCCCTGAGGCTTCAAACTCCCGACAACCAGAAATTTCCCCGACTGCTGTTCAATCCACTCCTGGACATCTTCATCATCCCCAAACCGGCGTCCACGCAGTGCAGCCTTGAGCTGGCGGAATAAAAAGTAGTTGCTAGGGGCCAGATCTGGACTGTAGGGGGGGATGGTTGAGCTCCTTGAATCCGCACTCACGCAGGGCAGCTTGTGCAACTCTGGCCTTGTGGACTTTACAACGTTGAAGTTGATCATGGGGCATGAGGTTTCTAGGGACCCAATGGGCAGAGACCTTGGTCATGGACAAATTGTTGTAGATGATGTTGAGAACACTTCCATGTGATATTCCAAGTTTTCGCTCGATTTCTTCGACCTTCACCCGTCGATTTTCGAGGATGATCCACTCCACACGGGCCACATTGTCCTCGTTAGTTACGTCTGACAGGCGTCCTGGACGGGGGGTCATCTTCAAGGGACTCACGACCATGGCGGAACTCCCTATTGCAGCGAGCAATGGTTGCATAGGAAGGGGCGGTGTCGGTGTACACTGCAACCATGCATTCATGGATCTCTTTTGTATTCTTGCCTTCCTTGGTCAAAAATTTGATCACTGCATGGCACTCAACCTTCTCCATTGTTGAAAAATTTGTGACTGACGATCTTCGATCAGCTACTGCTTCTTAAATAGACGAGACAGGAGCGTGCGGCTGCAGGTCCTAACTTGTCATAACTTGTCCTAACACTCCCACAAACAGCCATCCCCCTTCCTCTGTTTTGCCCTAACGATTGGCAAAACTTATTGACCGCCCCTCGTACCATCTCTTACATTACTCAGACAACAATACTACCTTAATGGCATATATCCAGGGACTAGTATCACAGACACCTTAAGCTATTAAACTTCTATATATTTTCACCCCAACTGAATTTACAAACCTCCTTTTAAATACTTGCTGCTATACATCCTTGGCTTTCACTTATCTTTTATATGATCTTTTTCATTACTGTGACACTAACCAATCCTCATCCTTAAAGTTCCAGAGGTGAATCATATTTAACATCCAATAAATGAATAGTCCAAATCCAGAGGAGAGTGTAAGATGGCTACTAACAAAACTGAATGATCAAATGTCATCATGAATAGGATAATACTTCAATTCCCTCTTTGAGCGACATCTTGAGTCATTCATTCATCATTTACAAGAACCAACATATGCTTATTTATGATGACTCATTCGGTGTTTATTATTCCCTTTCCACCAATCAAAAAGCTTTTCCTTGATTTTTTTAGCTGGACTTTCTTCACAATCCACAATCAAAAAGTTCTTCTTTGATCTTTTTAGCTCAATTGTCTTCACAATCAAAAAGCTCCTTCTTGATCGTTTTACTTTGACTTTCTTTACAATCAAAAACTCTTCCTTGATCTTTTTAGCTCAACTTTCATCACAATCAAAAAGCTCTTCATTGATTATTTTGCTCAATTTTCTTTACAATCAAAAAAGCTCTTGCATGATCTTTTAGCTTGACTTTCTAAAATCAAAAAGTTCTTCCTTGATCTCTTTAGCTTGACTTTCTTGATAATCCAAATCCAGAGGAGAGTGTAAGAAGCAATTTCTCTCATATAAAACTTCACTCAATTAAGATTTTTTATTTTTTAGAATTATACATTTGCTTGGTGAATGCCAAATAGCGTACAGATACCCAAAAGGCAAACAATATTTATCACTACCTTTATCAATGACCTAACCATAAAGCCAACAATTAACATAAAACCCATTCAAATACTAGGGAGGAACTGGACCTCACTCAAAACTATTACAACTCCCATGTGTATGAGTCAGCCACCAGGCACAAGTGTAGTGATCTTGCTCATCACAGTACGGCACAAGAAGTTATCCCCAACTAGGACATTCAACCAAAATGAGCCATACAGTGTGGTGGACCAAGTAGCCATTGCAGAAAAGTTATGTAAGTACTCAGTCCTGCAATGGTGTCTAATTGAGAGACAAGAGAAAACGACAACACAATCGAGGCATTGAGAGACAGGGTGCAATGACAGGCACAGTCTCCTAACCCAGGCTGGTTGCTCCACCTGTGCAGACAGCATGGTCACCTCATCAACACACTCATTCGCAGCAACTGCAGAGGCCTTGTGGGATAGGTATAGTGTGCTGTCAGTATTTGTTTACATGATGACTGTCAAGAAAAAAAGGTTTTATTTTTCGATATATTTATCAAATTTGAATCAGTTTGTCTTCATGATGTTATGTCAATCTCGCTGCATGAATCCGCCTGTGGCCTCTGAGATCCTCCAAGTAACCTCGGAATCAGCCACAGGACTTTATCACTATCTCCTATTTTAGGGCCTTGAACAATGAACACCCTAGTAATTCTGACCCTCAACTTGTCCGTCATGTTGTAGCTGGATTTGTTGGTCTCTCATTCCATCTCACCCCACACAAAAAAGTTGATGGTGTTGAAAGCAGGCGAGTTGGGAGGCCAAATGTTTCAGGTGCTACTTAATCAATGAAATTATCTGACAGCCAGATCTGGGACTTCTGGCTTGTGTAGCTGATGGCAGGAGTCTTACTGCCAAATGTAAGGCCTCCCTGCAGCTAACCAGTTGATCCTGGGCTTCACCACTTGACTCAGAACACAGATGTAGCCTCATCTTGTATGAATAGTAGCTCATGTCCTTATGCAACACCAATCTGATGAGCTTTTCACTCACACTCTTCTCCCTTGTAATGGCTATGATCCACTTTATGGGATTATCATTGATGATCTCCTGGATTTCGCTGATGAATCCTGGCATTTTGATGATGGCCACCTTTTTCCACCATCTTTCTTCTGATGCTGAGGAAGTCTGAAATCTCTTTGTTTGTCCTTCCAGTGTGGCTTTCAAGGAGGACTCCATGCCTCTTCCACAAATTGGGGTGGGTTAAAAAATTTCCAGTCAATTATTTTGCAAAAAAACTAAAGCAATAATGGTTAGTGTATTTAAGAAGAAAAAAAAATGTGGAAAATTAGGAGTTGAAAATTATGAATGAATGCCATCTGCACCCTGTACATAGCACCACAGAAAAGGTTGGGGCACAATGGCATGGAATTTTAAATTCCTGAGCACCATTTCCCATCTTCTTCGCTATGCCTCTGTTTTTGCTTTTTATTTACACTTCAAGCAATCACTATCAAGGGCACTCACCAAAAATGACAAAAAGACTATCTTTAGGCTGTCATTAAAAAAAAAGAAAGAAAAAACAAAGCAATAACAACTACAAGCAAATAAATATCTAAAAGCAATACTCATGGTCCTGGATAAAGAGGATAGCTCCAGCATGGGCATAGAGTTGAGGGGGGAGGGGGGGCTTTTAAACCTGTATACCCTGAATTAATTTTTTAAATTGAAAAACATAAATTATATCTGTTTCTATTAAGTAGTAAATAGTTAGTAGCAAACAGGGCGCAAATCTGATGCAACCCGTGTGTGAACCTAAACAGAACATGTGTTGTACTCATCATACTCGCTTGCTAGACTCCACACATGGAATTTCTCTAGCTATAAACCTATATTTTTTATGTGACTAATTCGTCACATACCAGCATACAGGGTTAAGTGTCTGTCATTAAGGGCACAAGTCAGAGAAGTTAGCTTTAGCTTACAATTAAGCTTTTTTAAAAAAAAAAAAAAAAAACTAACACAAAAGAAAAACATTATCAGGTGCTGAAAGGGAGGCTTGCATATTACGGGGGCTGAGCATACCCCAAAAAACCATACATAAAAATCTGCAAGCAAATTCAATGATATATTGGGTTTAGTCATAAGTAATTTCCATTTTTTTTTAGATATATTTCTCTATGTATAACTGAACAATTAAATAATTTTAATCAATAGCATACTCACCATTTTTTTCAATCACCTCTTGCCATTTAGCAGGTAGCTTAATAATTCTGCTAAGGTAAAAATTATCCGGTTTTGAGTTGAAGAAATTAGCCACAAACATTTTTACCTGGTCTATTTCAGAAATGTTTTACTACTCAAAGCATTTTGCAGGGAGCAAAAAAACAAAAAGATGTAAATCAGTTGGTGAAAGGTCTGATGAATATGGTTGATGGGGTAGGACAGACCAGCTTTAAGTCCAATATTTTGTCCTGGGTTATTCTTGCTGAATGCAATCTTGCTTTATCATGAAGAAGCACAACGTGTTTTTTGTTGACAAGTGGGGACGTTTTCTTAACAGATTTTCATGCAAACATTGCAGTTGTTGACAATATAAGTTTGCATTTAAGTGTCTGAGTGTGGTTGTGGGAATTGCAGTCCACCAGATCTCTTAAAGCATTTCCAACAGTCGTATGATCATCCTGGTTTTGGTTCATCTGTCAATGAATGATCGCTAGAATACTACAAATTTGGGGGGCTGTGTCTGATGCATTTATTTTTATTCTTAAACTCCCACATCATCACATGTCGAATATGCATTTTCGGATCATCCATTTTAGGACATGAAATTGTAGTTTAAATTATGATGACCTGCGAATTCAGTTTGGTAAAGATAAGAACACTGTAATTTAAAAATGTGTCATTGTGTTTTGCTTCCAAAAAAACAGAAATTACTTATGACTCAACCCAATACAATGGAAAAGGCCAGGCTGCTTTAGGAACTCCAAGTCCACAATCTTGTGTGTACGAATCTGCCCCAAGTAGAAGGTACAAGTGGGAGTGACCCTGCTAGTCCTGGCAACAAGACAGGTAACATGCGCAAGGATCCTGGAAGAATAAGTACTAATCCAGTCATCGCAGTAAGGTGCATGGGATTGCTCCATCACATGGAGGTTGATCCTGTGAGTGTACTCAATTCAGAGGCAACTGAAAATGACCCGAAGCCAATGAGAGATAGGTCCACAGGGAAAAGTTGCTGTGCAATAGCATGAAACTTTAAGTTCTCTTAGCTGTCTCCCATCTTTACCAGGAAACCCGAATGGCTGTAATGATTCCTGCCAAGTAGTCTGAGTGGGGAAGAGAAGAAATGCAGATTCCAGTTGGCCAGTACTTGAAGACTATTTGGCATCCTCATTTCCTGGAATCCCTACATTTCCAGGAACTGAAGCAGAGGACAATTTCAACAGCCTCTCAGCTTGTGGCAGTCATAACATCAACGATACCATGAACCAGCATGTGTTGAGATACCAAAGCCTCAAGGGCAATTAGGGTGTTTAAAGAGAAACTATAAATCATAAGTCAGTCTCAGAACTAGGCGCCTGGCATAATCTCCCATACTGAGAGGTGTATTGCAACCAGATCAGCACTGAAGACAAGCAGCGCCTGGTAGAGCACTGCTGGATCCAAACAAAAGGGCCACTGGATTTGATCTAAATATTACTGAGATAATCTCATCTCTCAAGCAGCAGCATCCTAACAAAAGATATTTAAATAAAGTAATTGCTACCATAGAAGTCATTTATCCTATCCCATACCTACAAAGTCAATTTGTAAATCAGGAAAGCACTGGGACAGGGAAAGATAGAAAGACACCAAGCAGTTCTGTTTTAGGGCAGAGATATGGGAATTCTGATATGGAGGCCTATCTCCAGGTCTTCAACCAGTTCCACTAAGATCTGCTCCCTGTAATTCAATGATGGTGGGCAAATCAAAAAACCTGGGTTTTATTCCCAGGTTTTAGGGGGCTTTTTCAAGTGAAATTTGAAAACACCTGGGTTTTGGGTTGTTTTTCAAAATTACTTTTTTTTCAAGAAATGAATGTTACTTATCATTATTTTATTCAAAATTCATATTTGTTTATAATTTCAACAAATATGTATCAAATTAAGGTTATTTCTCTGATACTGACCCATAATAATTCATCCCTCCTTCTATAGGTTATAGCTATCATGGTGTCATGGTATAGGAAGGACCGAGTGATGGCTGGAGTTTGTACGTATGGGTGGTTTACATACTTCAAAACACTGCGATTACATTTTATCTCTAAGAGTGCTATATTTATTAATTATGATTAATTATTTGATTATTTCTTCTTTAATCTTTGAGGGTTCCTAGAGCCTTGCTTAACGTTTCGAGGATTGAATAAAAGTTTGTTAAAAAAAAACAACTTTAATTAAAAAAAAACAAAAAAACATGAACCAACAAAATTTGACACCTTAAATGCACAGAAATGACTTCAATAAATTTAAGTGAGGCTTTCTAAAATGGCATACTTGAAATTATAGTGATGGTTGACCCACCGCTCACTTTAATATAAAAAAAATGCAACTGGACTTTACTGAAACGGATACCGGGGTTTAAATACCTTTGTAGCTTCATACTAGAATCGGGTTTGAGTCTCACCTTGAACTCAATCGTTACATCACCTCAGGAATGTTGTTGTCTGGATGATGTGTGCCGATTGTCCAGATGTTTTTGTCGGGGCGAAATAGCTTTAAAGCCACGGAGGCCCTTGGCGAGTGTGAGAGCTGGAGAGACTCACGCCTTCGGTAGGAAATGAGCTCACCATGGGGCAGTGAAAGAATGTTTCTTTCTTCTCTTTGGATTACTCTGGGGAATAATTCGCACTGGCTAGCAATGAGTCAATGCTTGAATCCTTTGACTCAGGGGAGTGCTGGAGGGAGTTCACTTGGGGTCTTCCTCAAGGGTGAGTACTATCTCTGTGCTTTGGGATACACCAGGATAGGGAGGTTTCTCAGACAAGGGTAAAGACTATCTCAGTGCTTTGGGGATCCACTAGGATAAGGATGGGGGGGTTTCTCTTGATGAGAGTTAATTAAACTTGCTTCTTAAAACAAGTTAACTTAAAGTTCGGTGTGACCACCAGGAACTGGCTCAAGGATGAGCTTCTTCTTAGTTTCGGTATTTCTCAAGGGCAAGGACTATCTCGGTGCTTTGGGATACATCAGGATAGGGGGGTTTCTCTGACGAGAGTAAAGTGAACTTGATTCTTAAATCAAGTTAACTTAAAAGTTCGGTGTGACCACCTGGAACTAGCTTGAGGATACGCTTCTTAGTTCCGGTATTCCTCAGGGGTGAGGACTATCTCGGTGCTTTGGGATACAACAGGATAGGGGGGTTTCTCTGATGAGAGTAAGTTGAACTTGATCAATTTAACTTAAAGTTCAGTATGATCACCAGGAACTAGCTCCGGATGAGCTTCTTCTTAGACCCTTCTGTTAATAGCCCGCCCTCTTGCCAGGAACTTTGTCGCCTTGCTGACTAACATAATCTACCTCGTTTTTCCAAAGATATTTGCTTTTATACGTCGCCACCCCACTGGGGTAGAAGCAGGAGGGGGGGATTTGTGGACAGGCCGCATGAAGGTTCCTCCTCCAACATTTTTTTCTCAGCACGTTGTACAGCTGGCCTTGAGGGACCTTATGGCTTTAGGGCGACACTCCTCTAATTTTGTCTATGCGGTGAAATTGAATATCACCTCTTAGGGGAAATCTTGCTGTTCTTAACCGATGTTCAGGTCTCGAGACCGACCTGAGCTGATTAGCGCATTCTGAGGTCTCAGCCGGCCATTCAGCTTTTCATCGGGACGAGGGTTGAGAAGGAAGGAGGTTAAGGCGTCAAATTACGGCATCTCCACTGCCAGGATGTTGTGGTTAACAACAAGTGGCTCAGTTGTGAGGAAGGGGGGGAGCATCTATTCCCTCACACATGGGTACCCACAATTCTCGACCAGTGATCTGTTCTTACTATAATATAATTATTAATATTATATAAAAATAGAGATAGATATTCTTTTTCTGTTATTCTATTGCTTGAGCATTTGTTTTTAGAAAAAGCCCAGAATAAAACTCGGGTTTGGGTTTTTTTTTTCAAAATTACTTTTTTTTTTCAAGAAATAAATGCTAATTATCATTATATTCAAAATTCATATTTGTTTATAATTTCAACAAATATGTATCAAATTTAAAGTTATTTCTCTGATACTGACTCATAAATCATCTCTCCTTCTACAGGTTATGGCTATCATGGGACATGGGTACCCCAAATTCTCGATCAGTGATCTGTTACTGTGATCTATTCTTACTATAATATAATTATTAAACTAAGTAATTATTAATATTATATAAAAATAGAGATAGCTATTCTTTTTCTATATTATTCTAGTGCTTGTAGCATTTGTTTTTTGAAAAAACCCAAGATTTGAAAAACCCAGAATAAAACCAGGGTTTTTTTGTTGTTTTTTTCAAAATTACTTTTTTTTTCAAGAAATGAATGCTACTTATCATTATTTTATTCAAAATTCATATTTGATTATAATTTCAACAAATATGCATCAAATTAAGGTTATTTCTCTGATACTGACTCATAATAATTCATCTCTCCTTATACAAGTTATGGCTATCATGGGTACCCACAATTCTTAATCAGTGATCTGTTACTGTGATCTGTTCTTACTATAATATAATTATTAAACTAAGTAATTATTAACATTATATAAAAATAGAGATAATTATTTTTTTTCTATGTTATTATAATGCTTGTAGCATTTTTTTTTTAAAAAAAACCCAGAATAAAATGTGTTTTTTAAAAAACTTGGGTTTTATTGGGCTTTTTCAAAATTTGGGGGGGGTTTGACAACCCTGAATTCAATGTATAGTCACCCCAAAGAGGGTTTCTACTGATCAGTTTCCTGAGTTGAAATGGCTTCAGCAACAAGCCTATGACATAGCAAAACTACTGTATCAAAGTTGGTTGAGACTCGAAGCTACATGGATAAGGGAAAACCAATCCAGGCACTTTGAACTAGCTTACTTACTGGATGGCCAAATATTCAGTAGTGAGAAATGCTACCTACACTTGGACATAAAAGGATAGAATAAAGAATAGATAAGGGAAATAGAAGGGGTATAGAGTGGATGGAGTGCAAACATGTAAAAATTACATCAATAAAAGTGAAGAAGGAAGGGGGGAGGGGCTAACCTAACCATGGTAGAAAATTGGTTGACTTAGCCTACAAAATTAGCAGTCAAAGAGAGATTAAATAAGTGAAAAGAGGTTTGTAAAGATGGCCAAAAAGAATGGTAAAATGCAAATATCTACAAGGACTAAATATGGGTACTGGGGTTAACAGTCTTTGCCCCATCCCCCCCCCTCCTCTCTTTGCAGGGTTCAATCTTAGTGAATAATAATTTGATTTAAGCTGATAATGAGTAAAGACAAAACAGTCAGGAAATAATAAGTATTGTTGTACTCCTCTCACCTTTTTATCATCAAAATCACAAAAAAGTTGATTTTCACAGAATTCTTGCTTGATTTCTTTGATTTCTCCAGAAGGATCCTGAAATGGATGAAAAGTAAAAATACGTTTTTCACTTTATAAATCTTTATATTGTCAGAAGCTCATATCGAGGAATTATGTTGATACTCCTCAATGCCAGGATGGAGAAAAGAAAAAGGTGGAATAAAAAAATAGTCTTGAAACCACCTTTCACCACCATACCTCTAAACTCAGTTTATCAATGAAACTCTCTAAGCAATATGGCTCCAAACACATCATGCAAACTTCCTAACTTAATCGAGTTAAGTGGCTGTGCAGAATTGGGGTTAAGGCTTACCATCGTGCGAATGCCTTCCAAATAACCTGGTTTTGAGTAGCTATCAGTGATTGCCCATCAAGATTGAATTAAAAGTGTTTTTCAACATCAGGCACTCAAAGTTCCAAGAAAGGAACCGATTCCACTCAATCTGGAATCAGCCATTTAAATGTAAAGATCATTTTGCCTCTCTATTAATTATTCGCATCATTCAATGCAATAATTGGAGATCAATTGATGGTAGAACATACGGCAATACTAAAAATCAAAGCACAATAAGAATAAGCTTATGAACCTAAGGAAAGAGGCAGTCTTACTTAATCATTAAATATCTTAAAAATCAAAGTATCTCACCATTTTATAATCCAATATTTCAGTATTATATAAAGTGTTTCTATTGTTCATTTCCATTTCCATATTTGCTTCAAAATTTTGTGTTTATTCTATAAATTTTAGTGGATGAATTTCTTTCATATACCAGACTCCTCCTTTAACCTGCAATATACAAGGTTTATAGTCTGATTCAACCATCAGATGCTATGTCATCCTTCAGAAACGCTTAAAAAAATGTGTGTAACCACAGGTGTGGTTGCAAAATGGAATCAAAATTCAGGCCAACTCCTTATAGTGAGTAACTCATAGTTTAGATTCAATGTAGATGTAGGAATACTGTGAGAAATAAAAATACATTAAAATGAGTGTGGATTGGTTGTAAAAATCCTATTATTAGTTTAATTCAACGAAGATTAATTGTGAGACAAAGATCTCACTCTTAAACTTTTCCTTTCATACAGTACTTTTTCATCTCCTAAATTCGCATTAATGTAAAAAAAAAAGGCTGGAGGAGGGACATGATTGTATAAGTTTTAAGGAGTGATGCATTTGGACTGGCAATCCAGGATCCTTAGGTTAGTCTGTAAATGTTCAATTTTTAAAATGAAAATATGTTTGATAGCTAAACTAAAGTTGTTATCTAAAGAATAATTATTTTTTTGTGTAAATGAGTATTTCTTGATACAGTGATACCTTGACTTACGAGTTCAATTCATTCTGTGACCAAGCTCATAACTCAATTTGCTTGGATATCAAAGCAGTTTCTCCCATTAAAATTAATGGAAAGGCCATTAATCCGTTCCCACCCCCAAAAAAAACACTACTGACCTTGTAGAAGTCCCTGGTGCAGCATCTACTTAACTACTGTAGCCAGCTATGGTCACCCCACAGAAGGGAAGACATCCAGCAGCTGGAGGCAGTGCAGAGGTCCTACATCAGGCAGATACGGAGCATGAGGATCCTCAGTTATTGGGACAGACTGCAGGAGATGGGTCTATACTCCCAAAAGTGCAGCCCTACACCACATGGAGGAAGGGGCACCAGTGTAAGAGATGCAGCCTGCGACCAACAGCCCCAGAGAATATCAAGACATTGCTGACAGCCAGCTGGGCTTATGAGGGTCCCAGGATCTTCAACTCACTCCCAAAGGAGATCGTCAAAGGCCAGTAGAGAGGTTCAAAGCAGGACTGGATAAGTTCTTGAAAACAATACAAGATGAACCTACAGTGCTAGGGTACACACCCCAGTGCAGAACCTCCAACTCATTACCTGACCAAGTAACCCTGCAAGAGAGGAAAACCAGGTTGGGCAGCAGCGGTAGACCACTGTGACTCTTGAGGCAGTACCTCTAGACAATGACAAGTATGACAAGTAAGTATAAAAAAATAACCACACAAAACATGATGGGTAAAGCAACAGTGATACGACAGAGCTGCTTGCATGGCAAAGTAACCACGTGAACTGAACGAAGCTGGGTGAATGTGACAGTGCACTCGCTACGCTACCTAGAGGCGGTGTATGTGAAGTTTGTTGCTCACCTGTAACTCGTGCCTCAGATCTTGGCTTGTACCACAAAGCAGAAAATCAACCGAGCAACAGCTTGTACCTCTGAAAACTCATAAGTTGGTTCACTCGTAAATCAAGGTACCACTGTATATGCCAATCAAGAAAGGTTGATATTCAGAGAAAAATAAATACAAATTCTTTAATAGTAACTTAATCCCTTACTCACAACTTGCAAAAAGTGTTACAAGTAACAAAATACTTTTTTTGTGAAACTTCAGAAGAATTACGCCGTGTTTTTAGTATTAAAAACAGTACTAATGCAGTTTTTAGGCATTGTAGTCATCATATATGGTTTTGGTTTGACATGGAAAGTACATATTTTTTAAGATTCTCCACCTTGATGGGGCGAAAATGAAATTAAAATGAGAGTTGATTTGGGATTTATAAGCTGCTTGGCTGCTAATTTATATTTATAGATTATTCATATATGCGTTTGGTTAGTGGAAGCCAGTTTCGAGCCAGGCTATGAGTTACTATATTGGGTAGGGGAGGCTCCCCCCCCCCAACTCACCCTCAGGAACAAGTAGTATGATTGTGCTTTCGTCCTTTGTTCCAAAAATCTTTCACTGTACTACTTGTTCCTGGGGGCAGAGCAGCCTCCATATAGTACCTCATAGCCCGGCTTGAAACCGGCTTCCAGTAACCAAACACATATACAAGTAACCAAACACACATCTGAATAATCTATGAATGAGCAGCCAAACAGCTTATCTTCAACTTTACCGATTATCTTTGGACGTCGGTAACGATCAAACATGTTCTACAAGCTACAAGTCTTCTAGTATGGACTTCAGTCGATTATGGGCAAAGTATGCATTTCAGGGAAAAATTAGTGTCAGACCTGAAAAGTACATATAAAACTGCACAGGAAAAACATTTTTAAATTACTGTGCATATTTGTGTTAAAACAAATCTTTACCTTGGATAGTGAGGAATCAAAAATGAAAATTTTAAAAGCCCGGGGGCAAATAAGAAGCCTTGAAGACCCTAGGAAAAATTGTGTATGAATAATGTCTGATAAGACTTTCAAGGAACAAAAAGCTCATGCCAAACTGACAAAAAACAGGGATGCGAAGAACAAAGAACTTCTAGACACGGGCATCAAGGAGAAGACCTGGGTAATACGCAATGGAAGGCTAAAGCAAATTGCTGTCCAAGCCCAAAATTAAGGCCACCAGTGGAAAAGCTCGAGTGTGTCTACACAAATATGGATTGAATTAACACCTCAAATAAGAGTGATACATTGGATATCATAATTAAAAGAGAAAATCCCCATGTTATATTTGTTACTGAAACAAAGTCAAGGGAGAAAGAATTAACTTCACAATTCATTGACTGTTATCTGTATACTGTTAACAGAAGAGATAGAAATAGGGAAGGTGGTCGTGTTATTATTCTAGTATGTAAGGACATTGTTTCTATTGATTATGAAGATACTATTTGGGATCATATTGAAATGGTATCATATATGATTAATCTTAAAGGTGATAATATTTTGTTAGGGTATATTTATAGGCCTCCTGGTTCTAATGCGGAATACAACAATGGAGTGAGGAAAGTGAGCAAGTAGTCTTCCATGATGCTTGCCAAGAAGCATATCTCCATCAACATATGACAGAATTTACTCGTTCACACAGGACAGACACTCCTTCACTGCTCAACCTTGTCTTTACAAAAGACAAACTTGATATAGACAATATTGAATATTACGCCGCCATTGGTGCTAGTGACCATACAGTGCTGGTCTTTCCTCTCTGGGTTAAAGGTGTCATGACTCATGAGGATGAGTGTTATATTAAATTGAACAATTTCAAAAGGAATTATGAGAAGGTAAATGAATTATTTGCAAATGTTGAGTGGGCCCGCGAGTTTCAGGGTGCTAATGTGAATGAAATGTGAACCAAATTTATTCACAGATATATGGAGGTGACGCTAATGTTGGGCTCAAGGATCCAAGTGGATAACTCGCTATGTGATAAACCAGATTAGCAGGAAGGAAAAGGCATGGGAGTTTTATTGTAAAAAGAAGACTAGAATCAGATATGAACATTATTGCTCAATAAGAAATAAAACAACTACTGTAGTCAGAAAAGCAAAATATCACTTTGAACATCAGCTGGCCAAAGATATCAAAAGTAACCCAAGAGCTTTTTATGCCTATGCCCACAGCAAAACTAAGATTAAGGAGGGTGTAAACTGACTAATGATAGAGGATGGAACACTAACTAGTTCTACCTTTGAATCATGTGAGGTGCTGAATGTGGAATTTTAGAAAGTCTTTGTGAAGATCATCAATCCTGATACAATTACCGAGAACTAGTTTCATGATGATGTACTCACCCACTTTAATTTTACAGTGACTGATATCCAAGAAGTCTTAGAACAACTCAAGGACACATCAGCAGCAGGTCCAGATGGGGTACACCCTAAAATGCTTAAAGAATGTGCCACTACCCTTTCTCTGCTACTTCTATATATTTTTAAAGAGTCAATAACATCAGGAGTAATCGCAGTAGATTGAGCTAAAGCTAACATTACCCCAATATTTAAGAAAGGGAATAAAACAAAGGTCCTAAATTATCCAATATTGAAGAAAGGGAATAAAACAAAGGTCCTAAATTATCGTCCAGTAATTATGACGTACATCCCTTGCAAGGCCTTAGAAAAACTTAGGAAGAAAAAAACATGGAGCATCTGGATAAGTATAAGATTCTGTCATGTCACCAGCATGGTTTTCAATCTGGAAGGTCATGTCTTACTCAACTATTGGAATATTTTCAGGAACTGGAAGATGCCATTGAGGACAAGGATGAAGTGGATATGAATTATCTGGACTGCAGGAAAGCAGTCTCTTACATAAGTTAAAAGCAAATATAATCATTCAAGGACTACATGAACCAAGGGAAGAGACAATGAAGAGAGGTATGCTTCTGATGAGGCTAGGGTCAAGGATATTGTAAGTGCTATTGGTGTACATGATGAACTAAGTTAAAACAATGGTGCAGTTAAGGAAAACAAGGGATAGGGGCGCAAGCAGTGATGATGCAAGGCTGGAAGTGCCCAGGCTTCTTAAAGTTGTACTTGAGAGTGAAGAGATAAAGTGGAAGATCTTGAAAGCTAGTGCAAATCTAAGGAATCATGCAAATTCGGATCTGAGAGACATACATATAATGTCTGACAGAACATATAAGGAAAGAAAACTGTATGCCAACTTAGCTAAAACCAGAGATGAAAAAAAACGAGAATGAATGAATACCTCACTCACAGCTCTCATCCAACTCAAGGTACACTCTTGCGAAACAGACAAATCACTCACATCCCCTCTACTCTCAGCGGCTACACCGGAAACCCCTTCAACTGATTCCCACCAGAAGCCAGAAAAGTCAGTCTCCTCCTCATTCTCCGCATCAAACTCACCTTTATCCTTACCATTCGCAAAACCAGAAAACTCAGCCACACTAGATTCATTCTGCCCAAACACACATCATTCATACTGTTCCCAAAACCAGAAAAATCAGCCACAGGCAGCTCACTCACTTGTCTACTTACACCAGCCAAATCACTCACCTGCTTATGCAAACACTCAATCTCTCTCTCTCAAGATCCCCCAAACCAGAGAGACCCTGCTCAGACTTACTTTCATTCATACTTGCATTCTTCCTTTCACTCTTCTTTGTATGCTTTCTACTTCTCAAGACCAAGACAAGCTCTTTCCCAGAGAGATCCATACTATCACACTCTATCTCATCATCATGCACCTTATTTCTCTCTTTGCACAGTTCATACACTGGATGGCTCACCAGGTAGTCAGGAGGTTCTCTTCACCTCCTCAACTGATTATGATGAGCCCAAACTCTCTGTTACACCTTCATTCAAACTTTCCAAAACATACGCCACACCATTCTCCCAGACTCTCACAACTCTTATATGGCCTTCAAACTTTTCACCCATCTTTGACACATTGAACCTACCTTTACTTCTTTTACCTTCAATACTTTTGGACCTATTTCAAATGAACAAAATCTTTCAGGTGCCTCACGCCATACACTCTGCTCACTTTCACTCAAATGAAACCTATCTTTCACTTACCTTTTAAAATTTATAACAAACTAACACAGGGACACCCCAATTGCAATATACACCATTAAATTATACACCCATAACACTCTACTCAACCATTCATCCCAGTCATTCAAAGTCATACTCATCATTCTCAACATCTCACACAAGGTCCTAATTGTACGTTCAGCCAATTCATTAGGAGATGGTACATGCAGAGTAGTCGTCACATGCTCCACACCATTCTCTCTCAACATTTGCTCAAATACTTCACTCACAAACTCAGGCCCATTATCACTCAGACATCTCCTAGGCTTCCATACACACATAGGAAAAAACAACCACACGCGCAACAGTCACACTCCTTTTATCTCTCACAGGCACCGCATACACAAACTTACTTTTATGATCAACCATAACAACCATACCAACATTCCCAGCACTCATACGCGGTAAAGACACACAATCAATTGCTACTAATTCAAACGGTTCTTTCGCATCAACTTTCAACATTTGCATACCTTGCACCTTTCGCTTCTGACACCTTTCACATGTAGTCACAACATCATTCACAACCGTCATCAGAAACGGATGGAACACACGCTCCTTCATACACTCCCACAACTTATACTTATCCATATGCCCATAATTATCATGCACAACCTTGACCAGACCAATCATACCAACCAAGGACATCACAGGTACAAACATCATCCCCATCCTTCATATGCCTCACAAAATATACAAAATCCATACAAACAACAAAATCCTTAGCATACCTTTTAAAATCAATCAAACACTCAGGCCATTCATTCAAATCACACACCTCTTCAACTCACTGACAAAAAGACACATCTCTTGCATTTCTAGAATATCATCATCACTTAAAATCTCATTTTCATCATCAATGACCAATTTGATCATACCGCAAAACTTGACAACATTCTTTGCACACTCATTCAACCTCATCACCTCACATTCACCTTTCATAACACAATCCTTATCAGCATCTAAAGACAAATCATTCAATCTTATAAAGTCCAGACCAAGCAAGAAATAACACCGCATTTGCTCATCTTTCAGAATCACAAAGTCATGCTTCACATTCACACCACTGCCCAAACTCACTCTCAAACTAACCTGTTCCCATGCCGCTATCATTCCATTCCCCAATCCACTTATCCATAACTTAACAGACTTACTTTCACAACATCTAAACTCATCGTACTTACCCAGAATCCTTTCATTCACTAATGACACTTGCACTCTAGTATCAATCAAACCACACAAGAACCTTTCACCAACTTTCACTCTCTCTACCATCATATCAGGTCCACCATGTCCGCAATACACTGAAGGAACAACCACACCAACATCAGCACTGACATCCACACCATCATCACTCACCACACACTCATCTTCATCCAGACAATCATTCTTTTCTCTCATATACGAACACTTTTCAATCACCCAATTGTAATGCACACCGCTCAAACACTGCAGATGCACCACATTAGCATTCAAACCCTTCATCTTCTCATCTTTGTACACAATTGGCCTCTCACCACCAAAGTGCACATAAACAATCATTCCATACAAACGACTCCACTACAATTAACACTTTCTGAAATGGCAAGACCCCTGGCATACACATCGCTCTCAATTCTTTCATAAAGTTCTGTACCCTAGCCAGATCAATACTTTCAGGCTTCCTACATACTTTACTCATTACCTCCTTCCTTAAGTCATCTACACTATCGGGCACTCTCACATCTACTCCATCACTTTTCAAATCTTGCAAACCATTACATACGCTCTCAAACAAGGAATCACCACCACCCTTACTCCCCTTTCCATTCATAATCCCTTTCGGCAAATACTCAGGATCACTCACTCCACACACATTTTCATCATTCATACCAGGATACCTTGACATCATATCAGCCACTCCATTCCATTCACCAGGCACATACTCAATCACATAGTCAAAATCACTATCACTCAAATCTTCCAAAGTCATCACAATTCTACTATCAGCCCATTTCATACATTGCAAATACACAAAAGGTTGGTTATCTGTTTTTATCACAAACCTCACACCATACGAAAATGGACGCAGCACTTTCAAACAATACTTTATTGCAGCCAACTCTCGCTCCACAATCGAATACTTACACTCTGCCACATTCATAACCTTGGATACATACCCAATTATTCACCTGACATTCTCTCCGTTCAAACGCTGCTCTTGCATCAGAAAACCTCCCATACAGTACTCATTCGCATCCATATACAATTCAAGCATCTTAGCATTCACACTATAGTCTGGGTATGCCAATTCAACATCTTCCGCCGCTGCCTCGTTCAGTCTCATATGCTTCATTCATCTTATCACTCCACCTAACAATCATACTACTTTCGCTGCAACTCAATCAAACCCAAAAATGACTTCAGCTGCTTCGCAGTCACCAGTTTTGGAAACATTCACACTTTCTCAACATACCTCAGCGACTTTTGTAACCCATTCTCACTCACCCTATGCCCAAGGAATTCCACTTCTTTCGCAAACCATTCACACTTCATTACTTTCACCTTCACACCAACATTCTCAACACATCATTCACCAATCTCATATGCTCCTCAAAACTCTCAGTCATAATCAAAATATCATCTATAAACACAATCACATTCTTACTCAAACGTTCATCACCCGCTGAAAGGCTCTGGGAGCATTAGCCAACCCAAAGCTCAGGTTCCGGAACTGATAATGCCTTTTCATAGAGGAAAAGGCAGTAACCAGCCAGCTCTCCTCAGCAATGGGCATCTGGTAATACCTCCATACCAAATCTAGCTTTGTAAACCACTTCATCCCATGCATACTATACACACACTCAAATACCACACACATCAGAAACCTTTCTTTCACCTTTTGATAATCTACACACAGATGCAATCTTCCATCAGGATTAGGTATAGGCACAATTGGACTATTCCATGCACTCTCACTTTCTTTAATCACTCCCAATCGTTCTAATTCCACACAATGCTCCTCAATCTCATCAGCAATCAGATGCCGGAAATGTCTCAGCCGCTGATAGATTAGGGTGTCCTCCTTCAGGATAATCTTGAACTCCAGAAGCTTTGCAACCCCGAAATCCAGAGTGCCTTTACTGAGGACCCCCTTTCGTTCAAACAGCATTCGATACACATCCTCCTTCTCATACTCAGTTAAACATTCATCCAATTCCACCATCCTTCACACTTCCTTATACGTCCATTCACACATCTTTTCATTTGTAACATTTACCCTGACATCCATGCTATCATCCATACCTACCTAACTGATAGTGGAGAGGTGACCCAGTACATCTCTGACTTGGATCCCCCTCAACTGCCCTTTCACAATGGGATCCGCCTGCACACACACAAAAGGATCATTCATTCTCATCAAGCCATCAAACACACAAGCAACACGCCTTACCTTATAACATGCATCCTTTCCATCTAATATCACAGTGTTCTCACCCATATTCAAACTCATATCCTTATGCCAACTCACTCTAACTGACACCCTTTCACCCTTCACAAGCCTTACATTCTCCATAGCAGTCACCTCAATACCAGTAAACACACTCCTCAAAACACTACCATCTTTCCCTACATACAACTTATACACCCCATTTTTACCAATCTTTTTCTCAATCTGATCACTTGCAGGATACACAACCATACGGTTCATTTTCATAAAATCATACCCCAAAATCACACCATACTCACTACTCACCTTATCAATCACAGAGAATTCACACTCATTCATCAACATACCATGCATTAGAACAGCTGACCTCATCATTCCAATCACAGGCACTCTCATACTACCAATCCTTACCAAACAACCTTTACACTCAGACAGGAGGGATTTTTCACTCAACTTGTCATACACATCATTATATATCAAGTTTGTCTTGCACCCGGAATCTATCAAAGCCAAACACTCAATCCCATTCAATTCAACTTTCACACTCAAGAGACTCATACTTCCCACTAGACACCACTTTCACACTAGACATACTTACCAACACATTACTTGGACTCATGCACCCAGAGGATACTTCACCAGGTACCTTCTTACAATTCAGTCTGGTCATGACACATCCTGGCATAATGACCGGCCTTTCCACAGTTACCACATGCAAATCTTCCACTCGTCCAGCATTTGCTCCACCATTCAACTTCGGACAATCTTTCTTCAAATGGCCTCTTTCTTTACATTCAAAGCACTCTTTCACACTTTCCTGGCAATCCTTTATCATACACCCCTTCTTACTAGATCCAAACACACACCAGATGCCCACCTACATTCTGCCAACATATGACCCTTCCTTCCATACCTACGACATTACACAATCTTTCTTTCCATTTGGTCTCTCATTTGCTGGGACATACCTCGGCTGCTCCCTGATATACCCATTCACGTGCTTACCAGTCATCTGTCCCCTTCCATTCACCCATCCAGTCTGCCAGCCCAGGAAGCTCGACATCACCCCAGCTGATGCAGCCCTCTGAGCATCCCAATAACTGACAAACTGCTGTGGTGGAGGAAAGCTCCTGGGCTTCTTACCTCCAACATTCACACTGTACCATCCATCCTCGTCTAAATCACTTTCCGCATCAAATCGCTCATCTTCAAACAGTTACAACACATCCTCCCACACCAACTGTTTACCTGTCAGCCTCATTCTCTCCTTTCTTTTCCCATTCAGCCATTCACTTACCTTTTGCGGGACTGTATCAAGGAACTTTCTCATCAATTGTTTACATTCATTTACATCATCATCACCATACCTCTTTCTTACCATACTCTCAAGCCTATGTGCATACATGTTCACACTTTTACTCTTCCCGATTCGAGCCTTCTCAAATTCATTCACCCTTTTATACTTCACACTCTCTTTCATTTGTTTCACCTGCCCAATCACTCTCCTTCACCACTTCATACCTCGGTTCCCCCACACTCGTGATCACGCGGAAAAACTTGAATACTTTCCATCCAAACATTCCCCTAAAACATTCATCCAGTATCCCTTATTCTCCAGGTACTTGAGCTTCCACACTCTTCCCATCATGCAACCTAAACTTATTCACCTTCGGCACTTCCCTTATCAAAATACCCTTCTGCACATTCACTTCACTCTCACTTAAGCTGCCTTCACTCCCACTCATACCATCACTCTCTCCTTCATCTGAGTACAATGAGTTCACACAACAAACAATAACACAGCAAACAAAGAAGTCATTAAAAAGAGGCCTAAAGCAAACAAACAGACAATAAAAGAAGAAAGGCCTCACGCATTACCCAGGTAGGTATTAGCGTCTCAAGCGTTTTACAAAAAAAAAAAAAACTGCCGCCTCCGAGCTTGCACAATATTGCGACCTGGTCGCATCTTGAGGCTATCAAAGCAAAACCTCCTGTCCAGCCAGGACTCACAAAAACTTATTGCACTCTTTACAAAAAGGAAAGATTAAATTTTTCAAATTTTTACACTCATATTTGCTCCACCACAACATTTTTACATACTTACAGAAACTTAGAGAAGACTTCATGGAAGAGGCTTACGTCTGTGACTCCAGATCTATATTATCAACTTGTGGCAGTGTGTGGTGGATTATCTTTGCTTTGTAATTGTATTTCAATTCTTGATTAAACCAAAATTTATCAAATCTAACCTCAAACTGGTTGACTGATGCTGCTGCAATCACTCACTCAGGCAACTGATTCCAGTTATTTATCACCCTACACAGGAAAGCATACTTCCTTATATCCAGCCGGGACCTTGTCTTAAAAAGCTTCAGTGAATTCCCCCTGCTGATGTTTTCTTCTCAAAGTTTCAATATGCCTTGACTACATTCTCCATCATATTTTCCAGTGAGTATCTTGTAGGTCTCTATTAAGTCTCCCCGTGCTCTTCTGTATGCCAGTGTTGGTAGGTTTAGCTTCCTTAGTCTCTCTTTATAATTAAGTTCTTTAAGTTCAGGCACCATCCTTGTAGCCTTTCACTGCACATTCTCCACCATCTCAATGTCTTTAACCAGGTGAGGACTCCATACCTGATTAGCATACTCTACATGTGGTCTTACCAACACTACAAACAAAGCTTTAAATATCGCTGCATCCAATATAACAAAGGTCCTTCTGATTATTCCCACTAATTTGTTGGCTGTATTTACTTTCTCTGCCAGGTGATCTACACAACTCAATTTATCATTGATTATTACTCCCACATCCTTCTCAGAAGTAATCTTTTTCAATTGCTTCTCCATTTGGTAGCCTTGATCTTCAATAGTCGTTCTTCCTATTCTCATATAACTACACTTATCCAGATGAAAACTCAGCAACCATTTTTCACTTCATGAGTATACCTCCTGCGCATCCTGCTGCAGCTTTTGATAATCCTCTTGATCTTTTATGCATCTAAATATCTTTGTATCATCTGCATACAGGTATACTTCGCTGTCATTTACTATACTATCGGGGAGGTCATTGATAAACAAAACAAACAACAATGGTCCAAGAACAGTGTCCTGCAGCACTCCACTCGTCACTGGCTTCCATCTTGACCTTTCCCCCCTCACCACCACTCTTTGTTGTCTCTGTGTTAGAAATGCTGCAATCCACTCTTGGTACTCCTTTCCAATTCCATAACTACTAATTTTACTGAATAGTCTTCTATATGCAACTCTATCGAAAGCATTCATAAAATCACAATATATTACGTCCACTGCATGTCCATCATCAATAATTTCAGGCCATCTGTCCAGAACCTTTATGAGCTGTAGCACTGTTGATCATCCTGAGATAAAGCCATATTGCTCTTGTCACTAAATAAACTATTGATTCTCATGTGTGCCATTATCTCCTACCTTATCATTGTCTCAAAAATCTTACAGATTATACTTGTTAAACTGACTGGCCTATAATTCTCTGGATCATACTTGGAACCCTTTTTAAATATAAGAGTAATATGAGCAATTAGCCAATCTTGAGGGAGTTCCTTGTGTTTAAAGGAGTACTAATAAAGTATTTCTAAAGGCACTAATAATTGTTAAGAACATAAGAAAAGAAGGAGACTGCAAAAGACCATTCATGGCCTACACTTGGCAGCTTCTTTTATAATCCTAGAGTGAATCCCGTCAGGTCCTGGGGATTTATGCCTCTTTAGATTTTTAATGATCTTAATTTTTTCCTTATTAATTTCCAGGTGATTCAGTGTTGGTACATTTTTCATCACACAGTATGGTACTTCATCTTCTGGCTCCATGACAAACACCTTCAAAAATTGCTTTGGCAATCTCCCTTTCTTTTAGCTTCATGACATTTCAGGTTTCTTTTCTAATTTGATTATTCAGTTTCCTATACTCCTTCTCAGTCTCTATATACTCGTTCCTAGTAGATACATTCAGATTACTCTTCAAGGATTTCATTCTCATCCCTAACCTATGTTTCTTCTTTATCTTAGACCATAATTTCTTACTCATTGGTAGATTGCTATTCGTCCTTTTCCTGGATTGATTCAAATTCCCCATCTTTCTTGCGGGTACACTCTTATCTATTGCAACATACAATTGAATTTACTCCACATTTCCTCAATATTGGTAGCCTCAGATAGGTATTTCACCCAGTCAATATTAATATTAAGTTCCCTTCTCAGCAACTCATAATCTGCTTTTTCATACGAATACATAGTTTTTCTATCATGAGCCACGATCTCTTCCATATTACATGTAACTTGTATCACAGCATGATCACTTCTCCCCAGTGGATTTCCAATCATGACCTCTTCAACTATTGATTCTTCATTTGTAAAAAATAAATCTAGTGTATTACCCACATTTTCACCCCTTATTCTGGTAATTTCCTCCACATGCTGGGTTAAAAAGCAATCATGCACCTTTTCCACAAATTAAAGTCTCCCATCAAAATCTTAAATGTAGCCTTCATCTCAGTTACCTATTGCAATAAATCCAGCAACAGTTGGTCATTTTCCTCCTGGCTGTTTGGACTCCAATATACTAGAGTTAGGTTAAGTTTCTCTCCTTGAAGCATAATTTCCAGACAGCAATACTCACAGAAACATGAAACCAAATCCCCCTTGTTATACTTAATGCCACTTTTCACATATATCAAGAGACCTCTACCTTCATTACCCAAAACATTACTTTCTTCTATCTCATACCCTTCAATGTTGTATTCTTCAAGTTCTCTTCGATATCTAAAGTGCTTAAGTTTAACTTCAGAGAGGGCAATAATGCTTGGCTTATCACTTAATGTATCAAGAAATGACCTTAATTCTAAAAACTTATCAAAAGTATATACATCCACATTTATAAATATAATGCTAAACTTTCTATTTACATTATTTACATTCCCAGCACATGATGTACTTGAGTCAATTTCTACTGTGGCTATGGTCTTTGATCCTCCACCTTGATGACCCTTCGGTTCCAGGGTGGACCTCTGACTACATGCTTCCCCTCTCCCATATCTGTTAAGTTTTTTGCCTTCTTTAACAGTTCTTTGTCCATTTCTCTCTCTCTCTCTCTCTCTCTTGGTTAAATCATAGGCCACTCTAAAAATTTTCAAGTTTTCATCCTTGCCCAATTCATTTATTTTTCTGAATATATCATTTCTCACTTCTGAGTCAGTGAGTGCAGCCAGTATTGGGCGATCTCGACCTTATACCTTTTCCCCAAGCCTTATCACTCTCATCATATTATCCTCATGAACCTCACATGTATTCAGAATTTTCTTAACAATCTGTCTGTCATAATTAATTCTTTCCTGGAACATGTTTGAATTGCTTTCAGGGACATTGTACACCACAATGTTGTTTTCTCTCTTCTTCTTATCATTTAGTTCTTCCAAAACTGTAGTCATATCCATTACCTCCTGTTTTTTCTGAGATGCCTGATACCCTCCAATTGCCCTGTGTACTACATTTACTTCATCAGTACTTGATTCCTTTATTTCAAGTATATTGATTTCAGCTCTCTCCATCTGTGAACTCAATTCTTGTACAGTCTCCCTGTCTCCATTCATATGTTCATTAGTATCCACTGCTCTAGCCTCCAATACTGCTACTCTAGCAGTAATGTTGTTAAAATCTTCTTTATCCATTTTGACTGTCTCTCGTATCCCCTTAACCTCTTCCTGCACTACATCTTGTTTCTCAATTAAGTCTGCTTGTATCTTCTCCAGTTTCTCAATATGAGATTTTAATTTTGCTATCCTTTCTTACAGGAGACACTGCCATGTAAACTGGGATCCTGCCTCTTCTTCCACCATAAACTTATAAACATCCTCAGGTATCCTCTCACATTTAGCATGATACTAAGTTACACATATCACATAAGAGTGCCATATCATTATCTCTTACCAGTCTACTGTATCTCCCACAGCAATCACCTGCATTTTCTGTTTCCTTTGAAGATGTTTCTGTTGTTGTTCTACTTGCTTTTCATCTTCCTCCACCAGAGTCCATCTGCTTACTCGCCATATTTCGCTAGATCACCAATATAAATGCAAATTTAAAGTATACCTTGAGTTCAAATATATCTCAAGCAAGCTTGTGGTGTCTGAAGATGATAATGTATAGCAGTAAACAACCTCAAAGGCATAAATTCATGAGAGCACAAGCAGCACATCCACTACACGCCACCATGAATATCATGCCTTGAAATATTTGAAAAATTACTTAGCAGATAGAAAATATTGTGTATAAATTGGAAACTCATTTTCATCATATGAGATTTTGCATAGGGGTGTACCTCAGGGAAGTGTTTTGGGCCCTATATTGTTTTGTATTTACACAGTAGGTTTGTCAAAGGTTTTAGATGGATTTGGTGTAACACTTAAATTATTTGCTGATAACACAATTCTATTTTTCAATATATAATATTAACAATACAGTTATTACAGTGAATAATATTATGTCACGTGTTAAAGAATGGATGGATCTTAGGCAATTAAAGCTTAATGAAAAGACTGAATATATGATCATTGGGAATGAATATAAAATTAGTCCGATAGGTGATACTAATATGGTTGTTAATGGCACTTTAGTTAATACTAAAAAGAAAGATGTGACCTAGGGGTCCGAATAGATTGTAACTTGTCCCCCAATGCTCAAGTGAATAATGTGGTTAGGATTGCTGGCTACCATCTAAGAACCATTGCATTGATTAAGAAGTATATTGATGAAAGCTCTTTAAAAAAGATTGTGGCAAACTGTGTGATTACTAGATTAGATTATTGCAACTTGGTTGCTGTAACTTGCTGAAGATACAACTTAAGAAACTACAAAATATTTTGAACAGAGCTGTCAGGCTGATTAAGGGTGTGTCTTGGCATGATAGAGTTGCACCATTGCTAATTGAGCTCCATTGGCTGCCCATAAAGGGTAGAGTAAAATTTAAAATATGCATGATGACTCATAACATAACATAACATAATTTAACGGATGACAAAAGCCACAAGGGCCTATCAAAGGTCATCCGTATCCATCAAATCCCACCCATATAATGCATCCATAGGATTTTGTCAGATCATGCAGCTACAATATACAATTTAACAATCCATAGGAATGTCCAACCATGCATCTACAATATATAATTTAAAGCCTCCATAGGAGTCTGTCAAAAACAAAATCAAAATCCCCCAAAATATACAATAAAAAGAAACTGCATCCACAGGAATGAGTCAAGAAACATATCCACATACCAAAAAGTAAGAAATTAACCCTCCATCCCCATATAATCATCCAATCTGCGCTTGAAAACATTCAAGTTTGGGCTGTCTACAGTCTCAGGTGGCAAACTATTCCAATAATCTACCACTCTGTTAGTGAAAAAATATTTTCTAACATCCAGTCTGCACCTCTGTTTTTTAATCTTTAAGTGGTGGCCTCTAGTTCTATTACTACCTTCTAACTCAAATAACTTGCTGAAATCTAATTTATCCATCCCAGAAAAGATTTTAAAAAGCTCAATCATATCTCCCCTCACACACCTTCTTTCAAATGAAAACATATTTAATACCCTCAGTCTATCTTCATATTCAAGGTGCTTCAGGGATGGTATTATTTTTGTTGCCCTCCTTTGTACTGACTCTAATAAGTTTATATCATGTCTAAAATGTGGTGACCATGCCTGTATACAGTACTCTAAATGTGGCCTGACATAAGAGTTGTATAGTTTAAGGATGACCTCCTTACTCTTGTAGCTAACATTTCTTTTAATGTAACCTAGTACCCTATTTGCTCTATTTTTTGCCTCAATACACTGCTTTGAAAATTTCAGTGACCTATCTACTACCACTCCTAAGTCTTTCTCATCTTCAACTGAATTAAGCCAATATCCATCCATCTCATAGCTAAATTCCCTATTATCTCTCCCCATGTTAATAACTTTGCATTTATTAAGGTTAAAAGTCATCTGCCACTTCTGAGCCCAAGCTAACAGCTTATCTAGGTCACCCTGCACTTTAAAGCTACCCTCAACCTCTTTGACTACAGCTGCCAATTTAGTGTCATCAGCAAAAATTGACACTTTGCTATTTACACCTTGCCCAAGATCATTTACATAGATTATAAATAATAAAGGGCCTAAAACTGATCCCTGAGGTACGCCACTAATAACATTCCTCCACTCTGACCTCACTCCATTCAGTACAACTCTCTGTTTCCTATTTTTCAGCCATTCAGTTATCCAATTTAAAACGTTCCCACATATCCCATGCAGCTTTAATTTATGAACTAGTCTTCTATGTGGAACCTTATCAAAAGCTTTGCTGAAATCTAAGTAGATCACATCAACTTTCTCACCCCTATCTAATTCTTTAGTTACATAATCCATAAAATCCAGTAAATTAGTTAAACACGATCTATCTTTTCTAAAACCATGCTGAGCATCATTAATTAACCTGCTACTCTCTAGATGATCAGAAATTCCCTTCTTAACCATCTTCTCAAGAATTTTACAGACTATAGAAGTTAAGCTTACTGGTCTAAAGTTATTTGGGTCCTCTTTGCTTCCCTTTTTAAAAATTGGCACTACATTTGCCAATTTCCAATCATTTGGTATTTCTCCAGACTCTAGTGATTTAATAAATATCTTCTCGAGAGCTACTGCAATACTTTCTACACCTTCTTTGAGTATCCTAGAATGAATGTTGTCAGGGCCAGATGCCTTACTAGTATTTAACTGAATTATAAGCCCTTTAATTTCTTCTCTGTCTATATTAATAGAATTTATCACTACTTCCCTTGACCTAGAATTATCATCAATTAATCTAACTGGTTTCTCTTCTGTGAATACTGAAGCAAAATGAACATTAAGGACCTCTACTATTTCCTCATCAGATTCTTTCAAAACCCCTTCATATTTAATAGGCCCTATTTTATCACTGTTAGATTGATTATTGATTCTATAATAGCTAAAGAATTTTTTAGGATCTTTATTATTATTTTTAGCTAAATTAATTTCTGCTGTCCTTTTGGTCTTCTTAATAATCTTATTTAGTTCATTTCTGGTTGACCTATAATGGTTTAAATTATCTAAACTACTCTCACTTTGTAATCTCTGGTATGCCCTTTTTTTCTCTGAAACTTTATTAGCTATTTCTTGGTTCCACCATAATGGTTTCCTACATTTCTTCCTAATAGACTTCATCGGAATACACTGTTCCTGAACCATGTTTAATATAGTCTTAAAAATATCCCACATCTCATAAGTATTCTTTCCATGGAATTCTATATCCCACCTAATCTGATTTAGCATGCTGCGTAATTTATCGTAATCTCCCCTATAAAAATTTGGAATTTTCGTGGAGTTTGTCGTTGTTCTACCCTTAACTATTTGCAAATTAAACCGAACCATCTGATGATCACTGTTTCCCAATGATTCCCCTACACTCAATCCTTGAACTAAGTGATCATCATTTGAAAGAATTAGATCTAATATATTGGCACCCCTTGTTGGCTTATTAACAAATTGGATCAAAAAGTTATCCTCAAAACACTCCATAAACTTACAACTTGCTCTATCTCTTCCTATCATATTTTCCCAGTCTACAGAAGTTAAATTAAAGTCACCAAGAATAACTGTATCTTCTTTGCATCCTTTACTTATTTCCCTAATCATTAACTCATCGATACAATCAGTCTGTCCTGGTGGTCTATAAAAAGCTCCCAAGTGTATTTTCCTATTTTTACCAACCTTAATATCTATCCATAATGATTCACCTTCTCCTTGCTTTATAGAGTTATTTAGATTTGAAGAAATGCTATTTCTGATATAAATAATCAACCCACCACCAGTCCTATCTCTCCTTTGACTAATGTACATAGTATAACCCTCTAGTTCAAATTCACTGACATTATCATTAAATATATTTTCATTAACCCATGATTCAACTATACATATTATATCTATATCTTCATGAATGATATAACTAAATAATTCATCCTTCTTATTTCTAAGACTACGAGCATTTGTGTAAAGACAACTCAGCCCACCTATCCCTGAAGCACCTGAGGGCCTATCTCCTCTGCATCTCCTTTCTCTCTTTCCCCGACCCTGTACTCTTGTATTTCCCTGACCACTATCACTACTCAAGTAGTTTAACCCTAAAGCACTTCCATTAGCCTGCCTACCTTCTACAAATCTGTGTTTGCTTCCTTTCTCTGCCTCACTTTGAGCCATTAAATTTCCCTGACCACTATCAAAACCTAGTTTCCCGCCTCTAAAGACCTAATAACACTATCTATTTCACAAGTTCTTTCAAGTTCTTCAGTCTAGAAAACTATTGTATTTGAGAAGTCTCCTGAAGATAGTTGACCCCACTGAAGAAGGTGTCCACACTCATAGAGACGAATCTGGACTGACCTTGTTTGAACCCAGGGTTGCATCAAATATTGGTTTTCATTCTTTTAAGTCAGCTGCCCCAAGATTTTATAATAGTCTTCCTCAAGAAGAAATGCAAGAGGTCAGTAGTGATCAGATGTGTTCTCAGCGAGCTCTCTATTCAGTAACGTTTTTGTTTTGTTTTTTGGTGTAATATATTTACATTCGGGAAGATAGTTAATGTTGAGTGTTAGACAAAATATTCAAGGAATTTTTAATTATATTTTCAACTAAATTGTGAAATAGCTCCCATTTGTTTAAGTTTTAGAGCAGCCTAACTTTCTCTGTGAGTAAGAGGGACATGGAACCTGTTAGGTTGACTAACAGATTCAATGCCCTGAGAGATGAAGAGGTTGAAAGTGATGTGGCTGTGGCAGAAAGTGGAATAAGTGGTAGTTTGAATGAGAACAGGAGGGAGGGTGAAGCTAAGCCTAGGGGGACTAGGAGGATGACTGAGGGGCTTGTGATGGGTGACTCTCAGATTAGATATTTAGATAGGAAGTTGAGTGAGAGTTTGTTTGCCGGGTGCTGATGTAAATGATGTGTCTGAGAGGTATGATAGTCTGGTGTCTCGGTGTGAGAGGGATGCAGTTGTGATTACACAAATGTGTGAGTAAACATGTAAGGAAGATGGCTTCATATGAGTTATGAGAGAGGTACAAAAGGTTAGTTAAAAGGATGAGTAAAAGTAGAGTGAAAGGCGTTGTCTCAGGTGTGCTTCTGAGATTGGATGTGGGGATGGAATAGTTGTCTTGTGCAAATGGACTGAATGAGTATGTGAAAGGCCTGTGTGAGGAGTTGGGATTAGTGTTTGTAGATGTTTGGAATGGGTTTTATGAGAATAAGGCATTGTATGCATTGGATGCACTCCATCTAAGCCAGGCTGGGGTTGACATGTTGTGGCAGGAGTTAGATAGTGTCGTTGGGTCTTTGCAGGCCGGAAACTTGCTATTGATAGTGGTCAGGGAAATATAAAGAGTACAGGGTTGGGCAGGAAAAGGAAAGAGATGCTGAGGAGATAGAGCAGAAGGTATACATTCTAAAAGAGGTGCTTCAGCGATAGGTGAGCTGAGTTTGAGTTGTCTTTATACCAATGCGCATAGTCTTAGAAATAAGAAAGATGAGTTATTTAGTTATATTATTGATGAAGATATATATAATATATGTAATAGAATCATGGATTAATGAAAATAAATTTAATGACAATGTGAGTGAATTTGAACTACAGGGTTATGATATGTACATTAGTCAAAGGGGAGATACAAGAGGTGGTGGGTTGATTATTTATATCAGAAATAACATTTCTTCAAATCTAAATAATTCTATAAGGCAAGAAGTTGAGTCACTGTGGATAGATATTAGGAACAGTAAAAATAGGATAATACACTTGGGAGCCTTTTAAAGACCACCCGGAGAGATTGAGTGTATTGATGAGTTAATGATCAGGGAAATAAGTAAAGGATGTGAAGTAGATAGTTATTCTTGGTGACTTTAATTTAAATTCTGTAGACTGGAAAAATATGATAGGAAGGGATAGAGCAAGTTTATAAAATGCTTTGAGGATAATTTTTTGACTCATTTGTTAATAAACCAAAAAGGGGTGCCAATATATTAGATCTGTCTCTCTCAAATGATGATCACTTGGTTCAGGAATTGACCATCAGGGAAGCATTGGGAAATAGTGATCATCAGATGGTTCATAATAACTTAAGAATAGCAAAAGGTAGAACATCAACAAACTCCACAAAAACTCCCAATTATTATAGGGGAGATTACGATAAATTACGAAACTTGCTAAATCAGATTAGGTGGGATATAGAATTCAGGGCAAAGAATACTTATGAGATGTGGGACACTATTAAGACTATATTAAACATAGTCCAAGAGCAGTGTATTCCAATGAAGGCTATTAGGAAGAAATGTAGGAAGCCATTATGGTAGAATCACAAGATAGCTAGGACAATTTCTGAGAAGAAAAGGGCATACCGTAGATTACAGAAAGAAAGTACTTTTGAGAATTTAAATCATTATAGGTCGACCAGAAATGAGCTAAATAAGATTATTAAGAAGAGAAAAAAGGGGGCCTAAATTAATTTAGCTCAAAATAATAATAAAGATCCAAGAAAATTCTTTAGCTATTACAGAATTAATAACAAATCTAACAGTGATAAAATAGGGCCTATTAGATATGAAGGGGTTTTGAAAAAATCTGATAAGGAAATAGTAGAGGTTCTTAATCATAGATTAATTGATGATAATTCTAGGTCAAGGGAAGTAGTGTTGAATAGCATTAATGTGAACAGGGTAATAATTAAAGGGCTTATATTGGAGTTAAATACTAGTAAGTCATCTGGCCCAGACAACATTCATTCTAGGTTACTCAAAGAAGGGGTAGATAATATTGCAGTATCTCTTGAAAAGATATATACTAGTTCACTAGAGTTTGGAGAAATACCTAATGAGTGGAAATTAGCGAATGTAGTGCAAATTTTCAAAATGGGAAGTAAAGAGGACCCAAATAACTTTAGACCGGTAAACTTAACTTCTATTGTTTGTAAAATCCTTGAGAAGATAGTTAAGAAGGGGATTTCTGACCATCTAGAGTATGGTAGGTTAATAAATGATGCTCAGCATAGGTTTAGAAGAGGTAGATCATGTTTAACAAATTTACTGTATTTTATGCATTATGTTACTAAACAATTAGATAAGGGAGAGAATGTTGATGTAATCTACTTAGATTTTAGCAAAGCTTTTGATAAGGTTCCACATAGGAGACTAGTTCATAAATTAATGCATGGGATATGTGGTAAAATTTTGAATTGGATAACTGGATGGCTGAAAGACAGGAAACAGAGTTGTGTTGAATGGGGTGAGGTCACAGTGGAGGGACATTATCAGTGGCATACCTCAGGGATCCATTCTAGGCCCTTTATTATTCATAGTTTATATAAATGATCTTGGGGAGGCTGTAAATATTAAGGTGTAAAGTTTTGCTGATGACACTAAATTGGCAGCTGTAGTCAAAGAAGTTGAGGGTAGCTTTAAAGTGCAGTGACTTAAATAAGTTATTAGCTTGGGCTCAGAAGTGGCAGATGACTTTTAACCTTAAAAAATGCAAAGTTCTTAACATGGGAAGGGATAATAGGGAATTTAGCTATGAAATGGATGGGCATTGGCTGAATGTTTACAGACCGCAAAGACAGTCAGAAAAGTTAGACCTCAAGCCTGTAAGCAAAGCTCACCGACCTGATAAATAGTCGCACGAGTTTGGTAATTGGTGATTTCAACTGCTGTAGGACTGACTGGAAGAACTGGACAGGCGATGTGGAAGGGAGAAGATTAATCGAGTTTGCTCAGGATAACTTCCTGACACTTCATTTTGGGGCTTGACATAGAGGTCTTTGAGAAATTCTATAGCTGAATTATAGGTAGTACACTATGCAATGTAACCATATACGGTTGGAGAGACAAAATTGCTCAATGTATCCAGCTTGTTAGGATTAAGGCTTGCGATAGATTCTAGGAATGCAGAGAAAGTACAATTCCAGTGATTCCATTCTCGTGCAGCAGTAGGCAAGCTGGGGGAAACATTCAGGTCTCAGGAATTTATCCATCTTTAGAGCAGACACAGCTTGTTTTTATTTTTATGAAGCTATGATAGGGCTCCCACTATTTATTTAAAGCAACGGTATAGCCTTTGGATCAGCACTGGCAGGCTTGTTAGTTGAATAAATTGCGGCGATCATAATAAAGCGTCAATACCTTTCTCTAGGCTTTATTCAACTAATAAAACATCAATAGAGTCTGAAGATAAAAGAGAAACAATATAAGTAAACATACACATTCTAATCAGTTTAACAAGCACAATTAGTTATAAGTAAACAAAATAATGTTGCGCAACCCATTAGGCAATTATACGTATAAGGTTACATGAAGCTTAGATCACCACAGTTTGCTATAAGAGTAAAGAGATTATGCTTAAACTCTACAACTTGTATGTCAGGACACATTTAGAATACTGTACACAAGCATGGTCACCACATTTTATGCATGACATCAACCTGCTAGTCAGTAGAGGAAGGCCACAAAAGTGATACCTTCCCTGCCGCAGCTTAAAAATTAAGATAGACTGAGGACAATAAATATGTTATTTGAAAGGTATGAGGGCAGATATGATTGAGCTTTTTAAAATCTGTTCTGGGGTGGATAAATTGGATTTTAGCAAGTTATTTGAGTGAGTATTTCTTTTTATATTTTTCTCTTTTTTTGGTTTTTACTTTTCTCGCCTGTTAACTACTCTCTCAATATGTATTTATTTTTTTAAGATTTCTCATTAATCGCGAGAATTTCCGATCTTTATTGAAAATAATTAACAGCTGAATCTTGCTTTCGCCCAATTAGTGCTGTGGTTAATTATATCTTCCTGCTTCCCATTTTCATTTAGTGTCTTAAAGTATATATAATTTGCAAAGATTTTTCTGAGTTTGCAGGACTTTGCGCAGAATATTATTGGGGGTTTTGTTTGATTTCGTTTGGTTTTGCCTCTTGTCTATGCGCACGTGGGACCACTCTCTTGACTCTCATCGTAGTTCTGAGGCTCTTAACCAATCAGCGAGCGAGAATTTTCCAGGGGGCGCCTGATCGTCTGCATTCCAATATACATATTTTCATTTTAACGTTTTACCTATTTAACTCGTGTTTTTCATTAATTGATTAATTTGTTACTCGTATTTTATGTTGTAAAATATCTGCTCAAAACAGTATTTCTATTTTACGATTAATCTATACAAGTGCATAAACTGTATTGTATATTAAATTATCAAATTTCATTAATGTAAGATAGAGTGTTGGAGGTCGATTGTTTTATAAAGTGTAAATAAGTGCGCTCAAACGTAAGTGTAATATAGTGAAGTTGAAGATAAGTGAATATATTTACGTATTAACGAAGATGCCAGGAGCTCAGAAGTTAAAGCACTGTTGTTTTAAATGCAAAAGTATGAGATGGATAATAGACTTCCCTGAATAATCATTGAAAATATTACGTCAAGAAGTGTGTGCAAATTTTGTAAGATGCAAGAAAAACATGAAAAAGGAAAGTGGATGTCTGTAGTAAGCCAAATGGAAAACCATATCAACGCCCTCGAATTAAAAAAGTGCAAATGTCAAACAGAAGACGAAACCAGAATAGCCAGAGTATATCAGAAAATTGTGAAATTAGAACAAGAAGTAGCACTACTTACTAACAAAATTGACACAACAAACATAAGAGAAAAGGAACAATTTAGTTCAGTTAGAAATAAACGTCCATCTAAACCTCTCATACGAGAAGAACCAGTAGTCTCAACCCAAAATAGATTTGAATTACTGTCCAAGAAAGAAGAAGAAGAAACTTATTTAGTTGGTGATTCAATAATTCGAAATCAAATTGATCACTTCGGAAGTTGGTACAGCAAAGAACGCATATTTCGCTGCTATCCAGGGGTAAAGATTAAACACGTAACAGAGAAAATAAGTAACTATCAGATAAAGAGCAAAAAGTGTCCAATTATAGTGAATTTTAGGAGCAACGACGTTTTTAACGGAATCAACTACCAAGGTTCAGAAAGCATAATGAAAGACTACATGGAAATGATAAAAATAATTATGTAAATGGAAAACGGATAATGGAATTATTGTTGGAGTACTCCCCAGAATATATAAGAACTATGGAAATCTAAGTCGAGCTATTGGGATTAACCAACATTTGAAAGATCTTTGCAAAAAGGAAAAAGTTAAATTTATTGACTTCTGGCTTTTATTCATGCACAACTATCAGATGTATTCTTAAGATGGGATCCACCTCTCCAGGAAAGGAAAGAAAACATATGGAGAATTGTTACAAATAAACTTAAAGAACTTTTTGAATAATAAATCTCCGGCTCTAGTACGAGTAGCTCATGGAAACAACCAAAGCCCCTCAACAGAAGAAATAAGGTAAATACATTAAAATTCCGTTTTATTCAATGCGAGATCAATTAGAAACAAGTTTGCAGAGTTTCGAGCGCTAGTATCAATTAAAAAAATATGACATTATCGGCATCACAGAATCGTGGGTTTACTCTCTGTCAAGAGATCTTATTTCAAAATTTCAACTACAGGAGTACAAGTTATTTCATAAAGATAGAACCATGAGAGAGGTCGGAGGTGTTCTTTTGTATGACCGTGAAGATTTGTATAGCGGTCTATACCCCTACCAATGTAAATATTTATTCCTTACTACATATATATATATATATATATATATATATATATATATATATATATATATATATATATATATATATATATATATATATATATATATATATATATAATTGGGAGATTGCTACACCCACTCTCCCAAGCGTCTTAAAATTAAGCCATGAGATTCATTCGCTTTGCTATCCTCGCATCGGTGAACAGGTTTGTAAATATTTGAATTGTAATTGTTTAGCTAAATATTTTCCCAAAGAATCCCGAATTAATACATGATTCTTTTGTCTCATTTACAGACCCATTCAACTCCATTATAATCCACTTAACTATAATCCAATTTATAATCCAATTTATAATGCAATCTATTTAACAATTACTATTTACAAATTACTTATAATACAATCTATTTAACAATTATCCAATTACCAATTATAATCCAATTATCAATCATCACTTTTTATACTCTAATCACCAAACCATATTTGTCAAGTGTAAATCCATCCCCGTTAACTCACTCTATAGATAACGAATACTTAATTGGTAGCTCAAAATGGGGCGATTCCATAGTCGGGCTAGCCAGGAAAAAACAAAAATCGTTCTCATTTCTTTATTTTTCAAGATATTCAGCCCAAATTTGGCATGAAGCACCCTGGGACAAATGTACTCCGAGCTGTGAAGTCAAATTTTTATTTGACGAACAGATTCGGCTTGACGAACGAAAGTGTGACTTTTTAATTCTAAATAAAAAAAAATAAAAACCTTATATTTATAACCATTGTTGGTTATATTTAATTCCATTTTTATTCAATGAGGCTGTCTACAATGGGATTCTTAGATACTACAGGGTGTCTACTAATATTACATTTCAAAATTCCATAGGTTTTCCAGGTCTTTTCCAGGTACTTAAAAAAAATAAATGGCTAAATTTCTAATTAAAACTGTAATGAAAAATGGGTATATTACATCTAACTACAAACATATTTCAAGTTATATTCTAATAAATGAAATAAAGTAGGTAGCATCAATTAAAGGAAAAAAGAAGAATTCCCTCCAGGGCCCACACCTGAACAATCTAGCAAACAATTCTATTTCCATTAGGTATCATTTAGCTCGAACCTCGCATTTGATTTCATTTTTTTTTTAACTTTATATTTTTTTCATAGCCCATGGCTGAGTACCGACTATATTATTTTGAAATAGGTATAATAAAGTAATAGCTAGTAAGAATCTACGGTGTGGACACCCTGTACTAGTAACCTATTTCATGGTTACCCTGGATTCTAAAATCTGCCCTACAAAATAAGATACATAACAAATCTCGGTGGCTACGCACATTTAAATTGACTTAGGACTTTTTCTCACTAGAAAGTTTATTCTTCTTGTAGTCACCTTTGCTCCTGGTAACTTTCTCGGGTGCATCAGGATTAACTCTTTTTATGCCTCTTCTTTTGACTTTTGCATGGGCATCACTGTTAGCTTTTGACACCATATTTTTGCCCATGACATGGAAGAGGGACCTGGCGATTGCAAGAACAACGGTTTTGACCAGGCTGCAACCCTTTTCACAGTCCAGCAGGGACATGCCTAAATCATTACTCATTATTTCCTTGTAGACACTCACGAACAATTCTTCTGAAGAGTAGGCCGCTAGGAACTTGGCCCTCCTTTCGCCTGGTGTGGTCATCGCCTGGTGTGGTCATCGCCTTGAAGTTTAACTTTGTAGTATTAATACAATATTCGTAGAAGTGAAAGGAAAAACAAAATAATGTTACTGAAACACCATTAGAAAAGTATGTGTTGTATAAGCTCATATTTGAATACTTATAGGATTAGCCGATAAGCAAGCCTATAATATATCGGCAAGATATGACGGATACCTATACATCGGCAAAGTGGCCGATATGGGCGATACCGATAACTTGCCGATATTATCAGTGCAACCCTACCATAGATAGCGAATAGTAAAAATATATCACATAATTTATAGGCTTGTGTCACACCATATATTATGATTTTTCATTAATATTTCACAGGGTATTTTAACTTAAACCCACTCCTAGATACTTAAGCACAACGTTTTGGTATAAGTACTCACGCTAATAGGCCTAAAACGGGAAATATTTAAGTGCAAATAACGTGGGCGGCAGCGTCCCTCCCATTATTTAATACACATTATAACTTATTTACTTAAATAGTAGGAGTCCACATCCTCACTACCTACAAGTACTAGGGCTAACAGGCCTACAGCGGCAAATAAATAAAATTAACTTATGATTTCAAAAGTTTCCAAGATGGCGGCAGCGTCTCACCCAGACTAAGTCGTAATAATGACTGGGATTGCCGCCTGGCGGGCATAGCGGCAAACACCCGCTTGACTGTCGCCCGACTATGGAAGCAGCTGACTTCGGAATATGAGGAGCAAGCTACCAATCAAGTATTCGTTATCTATCCTCACTTAAATTTAATTCACGCGTAATTCTCAATACAATCATAAACTGTTACTGTATAAATTCACCCTGAAATAATTTAACTGTTTATTCAATGATATATATTTTCTTAACTCTTTGTTTTTAATTTACGTATTCCCCCAACCTCGCACAGATTAGGCCTAAGGAATTCGTCTGCAAAATTTAGACTCGTTATCATTTAGCAATTGATTCCCTCGAATAACGAAATATAGGTTTTTATGTTTATTGTGATCTGAGAGCGATCTAGGATATTGCCGCAATATTCATTTAAAACCTATAAGTCGTGCCCAGAATAGTTTAATTATCTCCCATTCATTCGTTCGTAATATTAAATTTATTTTCACTGTCATGTATGTTGTATTTTTCGGACGACGCATTCCGCCTCACTCGGTTCCATTTTTTTCTCACGTAGATTGTCGACACGTGCTCGTTTTCAATCCTAAAGTGACCTTAACATCCTTAAGTGATCCCTTAGTAATTTCGTAAAATTAATTATAATAAATAGTAATAAATACAAAGAGTGACCAATTTTCAATATTTTTTTCATTTTTTTACGTTCAAGAGCGTGAATTGAATTTGCCCCCCCCCCCCACACACACAGACACAGAGTTTTATTTTTCTATAAATGGATTATAAATAACGGAGCCCCAACTTCGGGCACAGTAGCAACGACCTTCACCCCCCACGCAAGCATCCTCCCTCATTCTCCCCCACGCATGCATCCTCTCTCATTCGCCCCCCACGCAAGCATCCTCCCTCATTCGCCCCCCCACTCAACATCGACCCTTCCCCACTCTCTCTTTGGTTCAGCTTCTGCCATTTGACCCACAAAATCCCATTGGCTGGTGGGAATAGTGGAGCTCATCCTCCTACACCAGACAGTTCCTGAGGACCATAGAACAATCGTCGTAGCCCAGAGATTACCTCTAAGTATTTTTTCAACTTTTAAAAGTATTCTGCTTGATGGGGATATTTCTGGGTCTTGAGGAAGGTTAAAGAGGGGGTTCATGGAGGAATTTGGGAGGTTGCAAATTGAAGACCTGCGCATCCTTCTTGATACGCAGGAGATAGGGTACAGGCGCCCCACGCCCTGGCACATGCCAAGGGAGCACAGCTCGACCAACTCGAGCCACTCATAACAGATATTCATGCGTGGGATGCCGGACCAAATTAAGCCCCTTATAATAATGTCCTTCCCAGCGAACGTGGAGAAGATGGCAGAGGTGGCTAACGCCTTGTATAATACTCCATTCGTTAGCTGGGGAAATGCAGGCACCAGGACGTTTAGCGATGTAAATAAGAGGCGTAGCACATCATGCAACTCTTATGTTAAACACCACTCATATGTATCCATTTAACAGGTTAGGTCACCGGCCGTGACTCCTTACAACCGGCCCGGACTACCTCAGATGCATCCTCTCAGGTTTCGGGTATTTTATCAGTTCTGGAGAGGATTGAGATGAATATCTGTGCCTTAAAGGTTTGAACGTGTCTTCATCGAGAGCAAAATCGTGAGCAGGACAGGGAGTCAGACGTCGTTCCTCCCCCCCCAAAAAAGGCCACACCAACGAGGAAACAGCAGCACAAGAGGTGAGGGACAGCAATTTCATTTCCAACCTAGACCTAATTCCCCCAATCCTGACAACTCTCAGGGTAGCTGCTGGTACCATTCTAATTATGGGAGCAACACTGTTCACTGTGTTCAGCCTTGCAATTTTTACCGTGCATCATTTCATGCCCACAATTTTAACTCTCATTCTGGTCGTGCTGCTCATACTGGCTCCAGAGCAAAAGAATGCTCTGTGCCATGCAACTACCAGCAAAATGCTCAATCTCCACCTAACCCTACCTCACCACCTCCGATTTTAAAAAACTCTACGGGTTCAATTACCCAAATTTCACCTTCAGCACAGGGAAGTTTAAACTGAATTCGCAAGTGATAGGTTGGTCTGTCACCTCTGCAACCTCATCTCTTCAGGCCGATTCTCCTTTTAGTGTTCATGACCCACTCTCTAGTTTCACCTTCCTGGTTGACACTGGCGCTCAATGCAGTGTCATTCCATCCTCTTCAGTCGAGAAAGCTTGCATTTCTTCTGATCTTGTCCTTAAAGCTGCCAATTCATCCGACATAAGGACTTATGGGAGGCGTATCCTCAAGCTCTATCTCAGGTTACGTCGTGTTTTCCCATGGACCTTCATTATTGCCTACGTCGACATGCCCTTTTAGGCCTAGATTTTCTTTCCGCGCAAGACATTCTCGTTGATTCTCGTCACCGCAAGCTTATCGACAGAACCACGACACTAACTGTTGCTGGTTCATTCTTTCCTTCTACCAGCGCTCTCCTCTCTGTTCTTCTCCCTGCACCTGCCCCCCACTTACAGCAACTTTTGCTGGAGTTCCCAAGCCTTTGTCTGCCGCCTTCTAAGGACAGACCTATTAAGCACAATGTAGTGCACAGAATAGAGACGGCAGGAGGACCAGTTTTCTCATACCCCCGTCGACTGGCCCCGGATAGACTTGCTCTAATGAAGCAGGAATTTAAATACATGATGGAGGCCGGGATTGCTTTCCCATCCATCTCCCCATGGGCTTCCCTGCTTCATGTAGTACCTAAGTCTACTCAGGGCAATTCAGAGTTGTAGGTGACTACAGGCGACTCAATGCCTGTACAGTTCCGGGTAAGTATCGTCTGCCTTTCTTATCGGATTTTAACTCTGCTTTCTTCGGTTGTTCCATTTTTTTCGGCTTGATTTGGTTCGCGCTTTCAACCAAATCTCGATTCACCCTGATGATATCCCCAAGGCGGCTATCACCACTCCATTCGGTTCCTTCGTCATGAACCGAATGCCTTACGGGCTTCGTAGCAGTGGTCAGACCTTCCAACACTTCATGGATCAGGTTCTGAGAGGTCTTCCCTTCGTATTTTGTAATATGGACGACCTCCTGACAGCATCTTCGTCTTTAGAGGAGCATTTTTCTCAACTTTAGAGGGTTTATGCACGTTTAGATGAGTATGGTATTGTACTCAACACTTCTAAGTGTATCTTTGGTGTCACACAGCTCTCCTTTTTTGGACATTACATTTTCCCTGAATGAATTCGTCCTCTCGAGGTCAAAGTTGAAGTTATCCGGGCTTCCCCCAACCTTCTTCGCTAAATCAACTTCGTATATTCTGCGGGATGGTAAACTTTTACCACAGGTTCATTTCAAACATCTCCCACATTATTTAACTTCTCTACGAATTGCTTTCCAAATCCAAGAAGAACCTTCCTCTTTCCTGCTTCCCCGAAGCTTGCGAGGCTTTCTCTTGCACCAAAGAGGCTATGGCTTTCGCTGTCGCTCTGGCCCACCCTTGCCCAGGAGCTCCCATAAACGTTGCTTCGGACGGACGCGTCCGCTACTCATGTTTGTGCGACGCTACAGCAGAAGGTTGGGGACTCTTGGCAACCTCTCGCCTTCTTCTTAAAGGCTCTTCTTCCTTCCCAAAAGAGGTACAGTACGTTTTCTGGATGTGATTTTATTGTTTTTATCGACCACAAGCAATGGTTGGTGCGCTCGCCTCTAGTAGCACCTCCTCTGTACACTCTGCAGTCGATACTCGTCACCTTGACTTCATCCTGCAGATGACAAACGATATTTTACGGTACTCAACTTCGTCTGCCTGGTCAATTCTTGATTTCTTCTGACCGACCTCTATCTCATCACCTCAATGCTGCGTCTTATGTAGACGATTTTGCACGGACAATGTCTGAGGTTAAGCCTACCGCTCCTAGAGTGCCTGCTAATCAGAGACCTTTTGTACCGAAAGAGATGTCAACTTGTTCCCATGTCTTTGTCAGTCACGATTCTACTCGCTCATCATTGCAACCTGTTTATGACGGACCCTTTGTCATTATCTCTAGGAAGCCGAAATTCTATGCACTGCAATTTGGCGCCAAGCAGGCTAATGTTTCTCTGGATCACTTGCAACCTGCCTTTATTGGTGCTGTTGATTCTGAGCAGTCCTCATTTTCCTCTTCTACTTTTTCTAATAATGGTCTAGTGATTCCCCTACCTCATCATCATTTAACTTCAAATCCAACATCCTCTACCTCGCCCATATCTCCATCTCATTCCCGATTGCTGCCGTCTCCTCTTTTGTTGCAGAAAACCTCGTTGTCAGAGCTGTCCAGTCAGGAAACCATCCCTCCAACTCTGGTCACCCCGCAACCAGCAAGCTAGGCCCAGAGCGTCATGCTATTGCCAGACGTCAACTCGGAGAGGTCACCCAAACGGATCACTATCAATCCGTCCACTCTTGCTAGTGACAGTGTCTCGCCCGCATTTTGTGTCATTCCCAGCAATCATAGCCAGCCCACCGGCGTCATCACACGGTCTGGTCGCACTGTCAGAAGGCCTTGGAAATATCTAGATTAGCGTAATATTTTTTGTAACGGGTTGGGTAACTCTCTTGGGAGAGAGTATTGTAGCAGCTGACATCCTTGCAAGCTCCTACAAAGTTCGTAAAGAGGCAGTTGACAAGTTTCCATCTGAAAAAATATGCATCTCGCCCCAAAATCCATTTTTGTACGACTTTTGATACCAACACGGGTACCTCAAAATCATGGTAGGACTCCTCCCAACTACCAACAAATCAAAACCTTTTTACAACCCAATTCGAAATTAACCTATCAGAATAGACTTTCACGTTTCCCGAGTCCGGAGCGCATTGTAACGAACACTTTTATCTAAGCAGCGAGCCAGACAACGTCAGTAAGAATTATCTCCCTAATTAATCATCAGTGTATACAAAGGTCTAAAAATATTCAAAGCGTAATTCCTTCCTTTAAATTCCAGTTCCCCTAATTTATAACTTAAAAAACGTCGTCTCAGTAATATATTATATTTTATATAATTTCCCCATATTTTATATCTTATTCACTAAAATATCACCATATATATATATATATATATATATATATATATATATATATATATATATATATATATATATATATATATATATATATATATATATAGTCATATGAGTTGCTGAAACCAGTCTAATCTTCAATTTCACAGTGAAGGTAAGGACACATAGGAGGCTGAGGTACATGTGGTTTATTTATGGAACAACGTTTCGGGCGTATCACCCATCTTCAGGTTCTAAAATCATAAAATAATCTAATGCAGTTGAAGAATGTAAAAATATTAAAAATAATCAGGTTAAGACCATGTAGGTAAATAAAAAATTAAAAAATAACATGGATTTAAAAGGTAAGAGAATCAAATTATCAATCTAATGTAACCACTATTCACACGAAAAAAAAGAAGTAAATAATTACAGTATAATATTGCTTACCGATAATTCAGGGATTTTAAAGGCAAGAGAATCAAGGTATCAATCTAATGTAACCACTATTGACACGAAAAAAAAAGCAAAAACACAAAAGTAAATAATTACAGTATTATATTGCTCACCGATGAAGTTCAGGAGAAATCACAAAGTGATGAAATTATAAAGGATATGGCTTGAAGAAGGATAGGATTTTGATTGGTTGGTTGTTTAATAAGAGAAGGTTGGTTGGTTGTTGAATGAGGTAATTTAAATTAAGGAATAAGAAGGTGAACAGTGGTATTATCTATGTTGAGTGTAGGAGATTTTGTCCGTATTAGTAGGGATTCCAAAATTCTTAGACTATATTCATTCTTATTGTGACCAATTATTTTAAAGTTATGAATGGAACATTCCGTCTTGCATTGTATAATGTGATTTCTAACTACAGAAGCTTCCTTCTTAGACATTTTTTTCCCAGTACGATGGCTTATTCCCATGTGAGAACAAAATCTTTCTTGCAATGAGCGAACCGTACTACCAATATAAGTTCCTTGCAAACAACTTCCTCATTCCTAGAGGAAGTTTGTCTTTTGATGAGAAGAAACTTCCTATGGAAAGTGGGTTGACAAAAGTGATTTTGAAGTTGGTATGAAAGAAATATTTTTTGAGTAATTTGTTGCATTTTATAGTGAATAATTTATTGTAAGGTCCCATTGCAGGTACTACGGAATATTTCTCCTTTTTGGTAACATTATATGAGAGAAAAGATGGAGAGTAAATTTTGGTTAGAAAATTATTGAAATTCATTGTGCATTACGGAATAATTGGAGGAGAGATGGTAACCTCTATATATTAGAGATATTATTGAACTGAGTTTATGTGACAAGTCACAATGGCTGAAAAAATTGATTCTTAGGCCACTAAAGGTAGGCTTTCTGTATATTGAGGTAGTTAGTTTGTCGTTTCTTTCTATAATGACGTCTAGAAAAGGATGTTGATAGTTACTCTTTAATTCAATGGTATATTTAATGTTGCGATGATAAGAGTTTATAAAATTACAAAAATGGTGGGCATGTTCTATTTTATTCAAAATAGCAAAGGAGTCGTCCACATACCTACGATAAAATATGGGTTTGAAATATAAAGGGCAATGTTTCATAAAGTTGTTTTCAAGAAGAATCATGAAAATATTAGCTGCTATTGGAGCTATTGGTGAACCCATTCTTACTCCATCTATCTGTTGGTAAACCTTGTTCGTAAATAAAAAATAATTCTCATTAAAAATCATTTCTAAAATAGTCTTGAAATTTTGACGAGAGAAATTGCAAAAGGTGCCTGTTTTGTTGAACATTAGATTTAAAATAATATCAATTGTTTCATTAACAGGAACATTTGTAAATAGTGAGGAAACATCGTAATTGACTAGGACTTTTGAATAGCTGTATATTTGGTGTATTGACCTATGGCTAACCCAGAGAGCAATTTAGCAACATATTTAGAAAGGTTAAAAGTTTCAATAGAATAGGAAGCCAAAATTGGTCCGAGAGGAACATCAGTTTTGTGTAGCTTGGGGAGGACGTATAATAAGCCTAGCCCAGAACCACTAGAATGGAGAGCATCATAAGTTTGCTAGTCTATAACTTTAGTGGATTTTAGATTTAACAGAACTCTGTTAACTTTATCTTCTAGTTTTAGAGATATTTTTGTAGGTATTTCTGAGAGCAGTTCCAATTTTGTAGTGTCTGCAAGTATGGATTCCATTTTGTGTACATAATCAGTTCAATTTAGTAGAACAACTCCATTGCCTTTATCAGGTTTGCTAATAACAATATCTGAATTATTAGATAGGGATCTTAGCCTTTTAATATCACTGTTTTTGAACATGAGAGAAAATCTTTTCAATTTCTCCAGTTTGGGATAAAATTCGTGTGCCACTTCTGAGAAGTCAGATTTGAATCTTGAAAACTTCCCGGTTGAAATTGTTATCCTTCATCACGTTTTCTCTTTCAAGTCATTTTTAATCTTTAAATTCATATAGCAAGGTTTAATGGCTGCAATCTAGGCAAATTTTGCCATTAAACCAATCACAATAGCTATAGATGCAAGAAACGAGGGCATCGGCTGTGTACTTCTTAAGTACGGAGACGACGTTGAGGGTCACCCCATGAGAGAAATTATTTAGTAAGAGAAAAGGAAGCTTTTGTTATCATTTGGAGCGTTCAAAAGTTTAAACTCTACCTGGTAGGCCGAGAATTTGTTATAGAGACCGATCACCGCCCGCTGGCATACCTCCGTAACATTGAACATCATAATGGCCGAGTAATGAGATGGCGCCTATTATAGCAGGAATTTCAGTATCGGACCTTGTATATAAAAGGGTTTGAAAATTGTATCGCTGATACCCTTAGAGGTAATCCTTTGGGCGACAACTCCTGCTAAATTGTAATACTAATTGCTCCATTGCCATTTGTCTATTTTGTATATAATGTAACCGCCAGATAGATATAAGTTAGGAGACAATTATTTCTTTGTGTATGTAGTTTTTTTGGGGGGGGGGAGGTGCGTACGTCTAAGACGCATAGCGCCCTTG